>CM017781.1:31283584-31706151 GCA_008121275.1 Drosophila lowei | reverse complement strand
CCACTGGTCTCAATTTTTGGCACCTCGTTAAATTGGAATACCAATTAAATAAAACACAAAGTAATAAAATAAACCAAAGTGAACAGCCAGCAACATAAAATATTTATTATATGCGGAATATTGGTGAATTGAAGAGAAGTGCAAATTGATGAGGGTTTACGGTACTTGCTAATCAGACGCCCGGTCACTGCCGCTGTTTTTCAATTCTCTTTGCGAAGTACCGCTTATTGGTGCTGCTTTACTTCGGTAATCGCTATCTTTTCGTTGTGCATAATTTGGCGCGTTTGGTTGTGTGCATTGGCAGCATAATTTTGTTTGTTTCGGCTGATGCCGATACGTTTTGGAAAAAACATTTGATGTGGTTGTATTTGTTTCAAATGAAAAGAGAGTTTGGCAAACATAATTTGTTTTAATCTTGGTGGCTTAGCGGAAGCCGATTGCTTTGCTGGCCAGATAAAATTTATGCGAGATCGATATGCAACCAATGCGCAGAGGGGTTAGCATGAACCAAAAATAGACGACGGCGTTAGATCAAAATGATTGCCGAAGTGGCGGCAGCAGATCAAAGTAATTGCCGAAGTGGCGGCGGCAGAGCCCCTTTAGCGGGAGATCAGCAGCTCTGCAGAAAGTCAACGTTTTACAACATAGGCGGCTCTCTCTGCTCATACAATAATAATGCTTAATATTACGGTTATTCTTCGGCGGCTGGCCCGAACATGTACATTGGGATGATAATTGTCAACAGATTCCGTTGCTGCCGTTGAACATCTATTGAAGGCCCCCAGATTTTTGTGGAAATTTCGCGTTCTGTCATAGTTTTTGCATACCCTACAGCATTTTGGTTAACCATTGTCTAAACCCAGTGGCATTACTTTCCGACCCTCTTGAATTAAGAGAAAGAGCCAGAATGAGTGAAAAGGAAAGGGAAATTGTTACCAGGGAAGGAGGTTCAAAAGAAGGAGGGGTCCAAAAGTCCTGCAAAAGTTAGCAACAGCAATGCAAAGACACGATAGGGTGATGGGCGATCTAAGGCGTGTGAGAACGGCCTTTGAGGAAAAACTATTTCGTTCGACTCTCTTCAAATTAAATGCAGACTCGAGCTGATCGAAAATTATTGTGAAAAGTTGATGGATATACAGGCAGACGTGGATTGTTTAAATCCCAACAACGATCTACGAGCATCGGTCGAGGATATGTGTGTTACCACAAAGGCTCTGTACATGTCTGCACTTAAAGAACCCGAAACTCCCGCGAATACAGAGGAGGGATAGGAGTAACGCCAGCGTCATTCATCACATCTGCCTAAAATGAATCTCCCAAGTTTAGTGGAAAACATGCTGAATTTAAAAACTTTATAAGCCTTTTCGAGAGTTTGGTGAATAACGACCCAATATTATCAAAATGTGGAAAAATTCAACCACTTACTGTCGTGTCTCGTTGACGATGCATTGGGAACAGTGAAGGCGAATCAGATCTCTGCAGAAAATTATGAGAAGGCTCTTGATAGTTTGAAGGAGGTTTACGACAAAAAATATTTGATCTTTTCTGATACTGTTTCGCAGTTGTTTGACATTCCCAGCACAACAAAAGCTTCTGCTTCATGCCTTAGGTCCCTCATTGACACGGTGTCAGCCATCTATTCTTCTCTGCAGTCGTTAGGAAGTGAAAAGACATAAATAGCGCGATGCTAATTCACATAGCGCTGTCTAAAATTAGATCCCACAACGAAGTCTCGGTTCGAAGAGCAACTGGATTTTATCGATAAACTACCGTCTTGGTCCGAGTGCGCAGCCCAGCTGAATCGGCGCTATCAGCATCTAGCTGCCGAAGAGTCAACACGGAATAAGGGTAAAACTAAACAAGAGACAAGTAAAGGACCCACTAAATCTGGATTTTCATGTGCAAAGACGGATAGGCGAGCTGATTCGAAATGTAGCTATTGCCACGCGGGAATCATACCATAAGCAATTGTCAATCATTTAGTGCTCTTCCTGTTCTTCAACGGTTCGATATCACCAAGCAACTCCGACTGTGCATAAATTGTTTGAAGCCAGGTCATACAGTGACGAGGTGCAAGACAGCAAAATGTCGAGTGTGCTCTAAGCCCCATAACACTCTGCTTCATCGATACGGGGTTGAGCCACAGCAAAATGGGCCTAGTTCTGTGCCAGTAGAACATTCGTCATCGTTTGAGCCTCAGACAGCTTATCCTTGGAGCGTTGCTAAAGTGCTGACCAGGTTATTCTTGCTACCGCTGTTGTAAAGGTGCAAGATCGGTCCGACAATTTCAGTATGCACGGGCACATAGCGATTCCATGGCCCAAATTAATTTTATATCCGAATTGATGCCCAGCGCTTTGCCACGATTGCGCCGAAATGATTCGTGTCCTTAATCCAAGAACTGTTGGACGAATCTTCCAGCATAAAGCACCTGTAAAGATTCCATGTTCTGTCCATTCTGCGTATTTTCGATCACAAATTTGATTCCGATTTTGGGTGTTAAGGTCGATTTCCACATACCAACCCGATCATGTTGTCAATTTCGCCCAAAACGAAGATACCAGCAAAACTGCAGCTGGCAGACCCGCATTTTACAAGCCTGCTAAGGTTATGCTTCTATTGATAGGGCAGAAACCTTTTGAGTTAATGTAGGCCAATTAAACGAAGAACCGAACATCCAACAATCCAGAAAACATTGTTGGGATGGATTGTATCAGAAAAATATAAGGCATCAGCACACTGCTGTATGCAATATCGCATTGGTAGCGATCATTGTTCTCTCGACTCTGGTGGAGCGCTTTTGGGAATTGAACAGGTCCAAAGAAGTCGAAGGCTGTATATGATGGAACAATTGGCTTGTGAACAAAACTTCAAGCAGACTTTACGCAGGCTCGAATCGGGTCGTTTTGACCGGGGCGCCATTCGAAAATAAAACCCAACGTGTTTGGGTTTCTTGTTCGAGACGGCAAAACGCCGCTTTCTATCCCTAGAACGCAGACTTGCACGAAGATCAGTATTTGGCATGATCTGTATATGGAGTTTATGAAAGAGTATCTCATCCTTGGCCATCTGTCATTGCTTCCAGGCACTCCTCCAGGACGCACATTACTACATTCCACATCAAAAATCCTGAGTCCGGATAGTAAAACCACCAAGTTACGCGTCGTTTTCGATGCATCGAGCAAAACATCGACTTCAATCTTATTAAATGAGACTTTGATGGTGGGTGCAACTATTCAGAGGGAGCTTTACGCAACTCGATGCCCGATTTCGATTAAATCGTTTTGCGCTCACAGCTGACATCTCCAAAATGTATAGGCAAGTTCAGGTCGCCGAAGAAGACCGAAATTTCCCATTGATTCTGTGGAGGGATAAGGCAAATGTAGATGTTCAAACGTATCGCCTGAATACGGTTACAAATGGGACCCCAGCTCCATTTCTGGCCATCCGCTTTCTCGTTGAATTGGCAGACGTTTATGCTGAGTCCCATCCTATTGCATCACAAGTCATAAAAGTGAATTTCCGTTGATGATATGCTTCCAGGAGCAAACAGTTTGGAAGATTTAGAACGTATTCGGCTGGAAGTGTGATGAGGCAAGAAGAATCCGGGGTTTATGTTGGCCAATGGGCGTCAAATCATCCCCAGCTGCTGTCCGATAGTGGCCAGGAGAAATCGCTGCAGTTTGATCCTTCGTCGTCTGTTAAAACGCTCGATAATTAGATGGAATCCGCAAAATGATTTGTTCCATTATCATTTAGATGACTCATTTGATTCATTGACCCCTACAAAGCGAAACATCTTGTCAGTTGCGTCCCGATTGTTCGACCCATTAGGGTTATTATGTCCCTCCAATAACTAGGGCAAAAATATTGCTGCAGCAATTGTGGCGGCAAAAGTTGGATTGGGACGAGTCGGTTCCCATGAGTTTGCACACGAGTTGGAACCACTTCAAGCAAAATTTGTTTGAATTAGACAAGATAACCATACCTCGCTACATTGGCCTTCCCACGCATAAAAGCGTTCAGATTCACGGATTCGCAGACGCATCAGGTGAAGCGTACGGATGCTGCATTTTACATCCGTACCAGTGATGGTAAAATGTCGTGGATAAGCTTCTTACCGCAAAGTCTCGAGTAGCTCCTCTCAAAACGAAATCGATTCCAAGACATCGAATTGTGCGCAGCAATCTGTTATCCACTTTATGGGCTCAAGTAAAACCGCTCCTGGACAAGTTCAGGATCGAAAATGTGAAAATTTTTGGTCGGACTCCCAGTAGTCACCTTGTACTGGCTGGAAAGGGATCCAGCCACGCTGCAACGTTTGTGGCCAATAGGGTTGCTGAAATCCAGGAATCTTCAAGCGGTCCTGACTTGGCGGCACGTTCCTACTGAGCAAAACCCAGCCGATTTAGTGTCACGTGGCACAGACGTAGACGGTGTAACGTGCTCATTGTGGACTGATGGTCCCCAATTTCTGCTCAGGAATTCTGAGGACGAAGGTAGACATCAGGTTGAGTTGTCCCCAGAAATGGAACGGTCGGAAAACAAGAAGTGTTTGGCAACGCATTCAGTGGCAAAGTGTCAGGCCAATGATTTCATCGGCAGTTGATTGAAAGATGCTCTTCTTTGAGAAATTGCTTCGGATTATGGCATATGTAAACCGGTTCCTACAAGGAAGCAAGCAAGCGTAGTCGAGGGTCCTGTCAGCCAAAGAACTTAAGGTCTCATTTCTAAGGCTGGTAGAAGTAGTCCAAAAGACACGAGTTGGGACCAGAATTCAGCAAGCTAGCGAGGTCGGAAATCCTGTCACCGCATCTTCAACGACTAAACCCGTTCATACATACGAGCGAACTCGACGGAGTAACGCTGTGACTGATTCGAGTGGGAGGAAGGTTGCTCAACGCAGAGATTCCGTATGACGCCAAATTTCCCTGCTACTGTCGCAAAAGTCGCAGTTCGTGACGCTTTATCTTCGCAATTTGCATCGGACTCTACCATGCAGGCGCCAAAGTCATGGTTTCGTTGCTAAGGCAGCAGATATGGCTAATCAATGCTCGAGAAGCATGTACAAGGATCCTGAAGAACTGCTTCCGATACAAGCCAGTCCTACAGGGACAGATCATAGGAAACCTGCCAGCTGATAGAGTGCGAAGAGCTCGGCCCTTTTGATTTGTGGGGTAGATTTCTGCGGCCCGTTCTACGTGTCTCTCAAGATTCGCGGCAGGCCCCCGATTAAGACATATGTAGCCGTCTTCGTCTGCTTTGTATCAAAAGCTGTTCACCTGGAGCTTGTAGCAGATTTGTCCACTGATAGTTTTGCATCTGTTTTTAAAAGGTTCATCGAGAAGAGGCCTTCCGGAGAAGGTGTACAGCGACAACGCCACCAACTTCGTGGGCGCGAGCAAGGTGCTGAACGAGCTGCATCAAGCGTACCAGAGGGACCAGGACCGGCACTGGCGTATCCGCAGCGCCAAGGCGTCGAGTGGTGTTTCATACCACCGAGAAAACCACACTTCGGCGGATTGTGGGAGGCAGCCGTCAAATCAGCCAAGCAGAGGTTGGTACGCGGAGATGGCAACGCCAAGCTCACCGCGGACGAGCTTGTGCACCCACCTGGTAGAGGTAGAGGCTCTTCTCAACTCCCGGCCAATCGCGTCCCCAGGCAACGATCCCAGCGATGGAGAAGCGCTAACGCCAGGGCACCTGCTGATCGGGCAGCCGCTTCTGTTGCAGCAGACGATGTTAATTACCCTATCTTAGCGTGTGCGATGTTGATCGCAGAGCTTTTGCTCAATACGCCGCGCTCTTGTATTCTGCTCTTTCTGCGCATGCAAGATCGGCTCGGCGGTGGAGTCGGGGGCGGTCAACTTATCTTTGGCTCCCCAATAAATGCTTTGAAGTCGAGCACTTGTTTTATTTGGTCATAAATTACCTGACAATTTAAAGTTAAAACCGCAACTAGAGCCCGCTGGACCGGAGTCATCATAACGTTTATTTTGGAAAAACTCTTCCGAATTTTCATTGGCGCCCGAGCAGGGACATCGGCATCCAGCATTTCGTGGAAATTCGCACGACAAACCAGTGACCTATAGTGCATCTTCGTTGTCTCGGCACAAGTCATTGGTTTTTTTGTTCTGTTGCGAATAGAGCTCTAGCTGGCTGGTTTTGTGCGACAAATTGGATTCATCTTTAATCAAAAAAAAAGAAAAGGAAAGTGTTCGGCTAATCTATGCCGAATTCTCAGGTATTTAGTGTTAAAAAACGTGCTAGAACCAAGCCACCATTTTGTGCGCTGTGTTTCTCTTTTGGCCACTGGTCTCAATTTTTGGCACCTCGTTAAATTGGAATACCAATTAAATAAAACACAAAGTAATAAAATAAACCAAAGTGAACAGCCAGCAACATAAAATATTTATTATATGCGGAATATTGGTGAATTGAAGAGAAGTGCAAATTGATGAGGGTTTACGGTACTTGCTAATCAGACGCTCCGGTCACTGCCGCTGTTTTCAATTCTCTTTTGCGAAGTACCGCTTATTGGTGCTGCCTTTACTTCGGTAACGCTATCTTTGCGCCAAATTGTGCATAATTTGGCTGCGTTTGGTTGTGTGCATTGGCAGCATAATTTTTGTTTGTTTCGCTGCGTTAACCCTTTGATGCCGATACATAGTTTTTGGCGGCATTTGATGTGTACATTGGCATGATAATTGTCAACTTTTCCGTTGCTGCCGTTGACATCTATTGAAGCCGATACAGATTTTTTGTGGAAATTTCGCGTTCTGTCATAGTTTTTTGCATACCCTACAGTATTTTGGTTAACCATTGTCTAAACCCAGTGCATTACTTTCCGACCCTCTTGAATTAAGAGAAAGCGCCAGAATGAGTGAAAAGGAAAGGGAAATTGTTACCAGGGAAGGAGGTTCAAAAGAAGGAGGGGGTCCAAAAGTCCTGCAAAAGTTAGCAACAGCAATGCAAAGACACGATAGGGTGATGGGCGATCTAAGGCGTGTCAGAACGGCCTTTGAGGAAAAAACTATTTCGTTCGACTCTCTTCAAGTTAAATGCAGACTCGAGCTGATCGAAAATTATTGTGAAAAGTTGATGGATATACAGGCAGACGTGGATTGTTTAAATCCCAACAACGATCTACGAGCATCGGTCGAGGATATGTGTGTTACCACAAAGGCTCTGTACATGTCTGCACTTAAAGAACCCGAAACTCAGCGAATACAGAGGAGGGATAGGAGTAGCCAGCGTCATTCATCACATCTGCCTAAAATGAATCTCCCCAAGTTTAGTGGAAAACATGCTGAATTTAAAAACTTTATAAGCCTTTTCGAGAGTTTGGTGCATAACGACCCAATATTATCAAATGTGGAAAAATTCAACCACTTACTGTCGTGTCTCGTTGACGATGCATTGGGAACAGTGAAGGCGAATCAGATCTCTGCAGAAAATTATGAGAAGGCTCTTGATAGTTTGAAGGAGGTTTACGACAAAAAATATTTGATCTTTTCTGATACTGTTTCGCTGTTGTTTGACATTCCCAGCACAACAAAAGCTTCTGCTTCATGCCTTAGGTCCCTCATTGACACGGTGTCAGCCATCTATTCTTCTCTGCAGTCGTTAGGAAGTGAAAAGACATAAATAGCGCGATGCTAATTCACATAGCGCTGTCTAAAGTAGATCCCACAACGAAGTCTCGGTTCGAAGAGCAACTGGATTACGATAAACTACCGTCTTGGTCCGAGTGCGCAGCCCAGCTGAATCGGCGCTATCAGCATCTAGCTGCCGAAGAGTCAACACGGAATAAGGGTAAAACTAAACAAGAGACAAGTAAAGGACCCACTAAATCATCATTTTCATGTGCAAAGACGGATAGGCGAGCTGATTCGAAATGTAGCTATTGCCACGCGGGGAATCATACCATAAGCAATTGTCAATCATTTAGTGCTCTTCCTGTTCTTCAACGGTTCGATATCACCAAGCAACTCCGACTGTGCATAAATTGTTTGAAGCCAGGTCATACAGTGACGAGGTGCAAGACAGCAAAATGTCGAGTGTGCTCTAAGCCCCATAACACTCTGCTTCATCGATACGGGGTTGAGCCACAGCAAAATGGGCCTAGTTCTGTGCCAGTAGAACATTCGTCATCGTTTGAGCCTCAGACAGCTTAGTCACGTTGCTAGTGCTGACCAGGTTATTCTTGCTACCGCTGTTGTAAAGGTGCAAGATCGGTCCGGACAATTTCAGTATGCACGGGCACTTCTAGATTCCGGCTCCCAAATTAATTTTATATCCGAGGATCTAGCCCAGCGCTTACGATTGCGCCGTGATGATTCGTGCCTTAATATCACAACTGTTGACAAAAACTCTTCCGTCATAAAGCACAAGATTCATACTTCTGTCCAATCTCGTATCAACGATCACAACTTTGATTCCGATTTTTGGGTGTTAAGGTCGATTTCCACATACCAACCCGATCATGTTGTCAATTTCGCCCAATGGAAGATACCAGCAAAACTGCAGCTGGCAGACCCGCATTTTTACAAGCCTGCTAAGGTTGACTTATTGATAGGGGCAGAAACCTTTTTGAGTTAATGTGTGTAGGCCAATTAAAGGCAAGTTCCGAACATCCAACAATCCAGAAAACATTGTTGGGATGGATTGTATCAGGAAAATATAAGGCATCAGCACAGGATGCTGTATGCAATATCGCTGTTGGTAGCGATCATTGTTCTCTCGACTCTCTGGTGGAGCGCTTTTGGGAATTGGAACAGGTCCCAGAGAAGTCGAAGGCTGTATATACAGCTGAACAATTGGCTTGTGAACAAAACTTCAAGCAGACTTTACGCAGGCTCGAATCGTGTCGTTTTGAAGTGGGGCTGCCATTCAAAATAAATCCCAACGTGTTGGGTTTCTCGTTCGAGACGGCAAAACGCCGCTTTCTATCCCTAGAACGCAGACTTGCACGAGATCAGTATTTGCATGATCTGTATATGGAGTTTATGAAAGAGTATCTCATCCTTGGCCACATGTCATTGCTTCCAGGCACTCCTCCAGGACGCCATTACTACATTCCACATCAACGTGTCCTGAGACCTGATAGTAAAACCACCAAGCTACGCGTCGTTTTCGATGCATCGAGCAAAACATCGACTTCAATCTCATTAAATGAGACTTTGATGGTGGGTGCAACTATTCAGAGGGAGCTTTACGCAACTCTTGCCCGATTTCGATTAAATCGTTTTGCGCTCACAGCTGACATCTCCAAAATGTATAGGCAAGTTCAGGTCGCCGAAGAAGACCGATATTTCCAATTGATTCTGTGGAGGGATAAGGCAAATGTAGATGTTCAAACGTATCGCCTGAATACGGTTACTTATGGGACAGCCTCAGCTCCATTTCTGGCCATCCGCTGTCTCGTTGAATTGGCAGACGTTTATGCTGAGTCCCATCCTATTGCATCACAAGTCATAAAAAGAGACTTTTACGTTGATGATATGCTTACAGGAGCAAACAGTTTGGAAGATTTAGAACGTATTCGGCTGGAAGTGTGTGAGGCCTTAGAATCCGGGGTTTTAAGTTGGCCAAGTGGGCGTCAAATCATCCCCAGCTGCTGTCCGATAGTGGCCAGGAGAAATCGCTGCAGTTTGATCCTTCGACGTCTGTTAAAACGCTCGGAATTAGATGGAATCCGCAAAATGATTTGTTCCATTATCATTTAGATGACTCATTTGATTCATTGACTCCTACAAAGCGAAACATCTTGTCAGTTGCGTCCCGATTGTTCGACCCATTAGGGTTATTATGTCCCTTAATAACTAGGGCAAAAATATTGCTGCAGCAATTGTGGCGGCAAAAGTTGGATTGGGACGAGTCGGTTCCCATGAGTTTGCACACGAGTTGGAACCACTTCAAGCAAAATTTGTTTGAATTAGACAAGATAACCATACCTCGCTACATTGGCCTTCCCACGCATAAAAGCGTTCAGATTCACGGATTCGCAGACGCATCAGGTGAAGCGTACGGATGCTGCATTTACATCCGTACCAGTGATGGTAAAAATGTCGTGTCTAAGCTTCTTACCGCAAAGTCTCGAGTAGCTCCTCTCAAAACGAAATCGATTCCAAGACTCGAATTGTGCGCAGCACTCCTGTTATCCACTTTATGGGCTCAAGTAAAACCGCTCCTGGACAAGTTCATGATCGAAAGTGTGAACTTTTGGTCGGACTCCCAAGTCACCTTGTACTGGCTGGAAAGGGATCCAGCCACGCTCGCAACGTTTGTGGCCAATAGGGTTGCTGAAATCCAGGAATCTTCAAGCGGTGTGACTTGGCGGCACGTTCCTACTGAGCAAAACCCAGCCGATTTAGTGTCACGTGGCACAGACGTAGACGGTGTAACGTGCTCATTGTGGACTGATGGTCCCCAATTTCTGCTCAGGAATTCTGAGGAGTGGCCATGTCTACATCAGGTTGAGTTGTCCCCAGAAATGGAACGGTCGGAAAACAAGAAGTGTTTGGCAACGCATTCAGTGGCAAAGTGTCAGGCCAATGATTTCATCGAGTTGATTGAAAGATGCTCTTCTTTTGAGAAATTGCTTCGGATTATGGCATATGTAAACCGGTTCCTACAAAGGAAGCAAGCGTAGTCGAGAGGTCGTTCTGTCAGCCAAAGAACTTAAGGTCTCATTTCTAAGGCTGGTAGAAGTAGTCCAAAGACACGAGTTGGGACCAGAATTCCACAAGCTAGCGAGGTCGGAAATCCTGTCACCGCATCTTCAACGACTAAACCCGTTCATACATACGAGCGAACTCGACGGAGTAACGCTGTGACTGATTCGAGTGGGAGGAAGGTTGCTCAACGCAGAGATTCCGTATGACGCCAAATTTCCTCTGCTACTGTCGCAAAAGTCGCAGTTCGTGACGCTTTATCTTCGCAATTTGCATCGGACTCTCTACCATGCAGGCGCCAAAGTCATGGTTTCGTTGCTAAGGCAGCAGATATGGCTAATCAATGCTCGAGAAGCATGTACAAGGATCCTGAGAACTGCTTCCGATACAAGCCAGTCCTACAGGGACAGATCATAGGAAACCTGCCAGCTGATAGAGTGCGAAGAGCTCGGCCCTTTTGATTTGTGGGGTAGATTTCTGCGGCCCGTTCTACGTGTCTCTCAAGATTCGCGGCAGGCCCCTATTAAGACATATGTAGCCGTCTTCGTCTGCTTTGTATCAAAAGCTGTTCACCTGGAGCTTGTAGCAGATTTGTCCACTGATAGTTTTGTATCTGTTTTTAAAAGGTTCATCGGGAGAAGAGGCCTTCCGGAGAAGGTGTACAGCGACAACGCCACCAACTTCGTGGGCGCGAGCAAGGTGCTGAACGAGCTGCATCAAGCGTACCAGAGGGACCAGGACCGGCTCAAGGCGTACGCAGCGCGCCAAGGCGTCGAGTGGTGTTTCATACCACCGAGAGCACCACACTTCGGCGGATTGTGGGAGGCAGCCGTCAAATCAGCCAAGCAGAGGTTGGTACGCGGAGTGGGCAACGCCAAGCTCACCGCGGACGAGCTGTGCACCCACCTGGTAGAGGTAGAGGCTCTTCAACTCCCCGGCCAATCGCGTCCCCAGGCAACGATCCCAGCGATGGAGAAGCGCTAACGCCAGGGCACCTGCTGATCGGGCAGCCGCTTTTTCGCTGCCGCCCGAATCAGATCACGACGACAGATGCAGCAGGGGAAGCTTTGCGTACTTGAAGCGGTGGCGAATGCTGTCAGCGCTCAAGCAGCAGTTTTGGCAGGGCTGGTCCAAGGACTACCTGGTCAGCCTGCAGAAGCGTCACCAGTGGGCTACCAAAGGGCCAGATTCGGACATTGGCTGTCTAGTGCTCGTCCACGAGGACAACACACCGCCACAGAAGTGGACCACAGGACGAGTGGTGGCCGCAATCAAGGGAGAAGATGGGAGAGTGCGCGTCGCCGAGGTGCGAACACCCGCGGGCGTAATGAAACGCCCCATACACAAATTGGCAAAACTGCCAATAGACGGTTGAAGCACCGGAGGTCTTCAACGGGGCCGGAATGTTGCAGCAGACGATGTTAATTACCCCATTTTAGCGTGTGCGATGTTGTGAGCAGAGCTTTTGCTCTCACACGCCGCGCTCTTGTACTGCTCTCTGCGCATGCAAGATCGGCTCGGCGGTGGAGTCGGGGAGTTATTGCTATCTCTGGCTGCGACCAGTCCAATAAATGCTTTGAAGTCGAGCACTTGTTTTATTTGGTCATAAATTACCTGACAATTTAAAGTAAAAAACCGCAACTAGAGCCCGCTGGACCGGAGTCATCATAACGTTTATTTTGGAAAAACTCTTCCGAATTTTCAGAAGGTTTCTCGGAAGATCTCTTTCTGAAATAGCAGATTTCAGAGTTCACTAGCATCACTGCCGTCGTTGTACAGAGGATTAAAGGAACAATCAACCTTGCATCGTCATGAGCTCTGCTAATTGGAATATACCTTCTAATATCCAGATACAATAAGCCACAGCGGATTGATAATCCCAACTTTTCTTGTGTGTGGGACAAATTCAGTTAGCGCCATCTCGGCAAGATTCTTTTTTAATGGCGGGCACTCGGCCCCCAATCTCTCGTCGTTTATCGTAACCTAATCTTCGGATGACACCAATTAAAGCATTCGGCTCGATGAGTTGGTGCGTCAATTTCGGGAAGTGGAGCACGTCTTTGATCCGATCGCCGATTTCGTCAACCATCACATTCGTTTACACTCAGGCTTATATTCCGTTTGTTGCCTATGAAACGAAGCTTGTCGTTTTTATGCGATTCCTACTTCCAATGAAAGTGGCGCTTGGAAAATTTGGATCAGGATCATATCTCGCAGATATCCACAAATATTTCTTGCATGAACTTTACATAAGTGGAGGGGAAGTGGAGCACGTCTTTGAGCCGATCGCCGATTTCGTCAACCATCACATTCGTTTAGACTCAGGCTCATTATGTCATTAAAAGAGGTATCCACAGCTTTACAATAAAGCTGAGGATCGTAATCGACTGCTTTGCATCTCGTCTTTCGGTTAAGCACATCTACTTATTTGGGATCATGTTGCGTATTTTTGGATACATTCAGAAGTTCATCAGAAGGACGAAGTCACCTGATCTCTCTTCAGAGGACCTTCGCAAAGGATCGAATTTTTGTGTCGCATCGTTTATCATCGCCTGTATCCTGAGTGCCTTGATCTATGGTATTATATCGCTCTCGCCTTTCAAAGATGACTTTGGTCTATTTCGTGTTGGTGGTCGCTTGCGGCACTCAACTTTCGGCTTCGCGCCACACAATCATTTTGTCCAGGGATCACCTATTGACGGTCGCCATCATCGTGAGCTTTCATCGATCCGCTTACAGTTCCAGACTCTTCCGACAAGGTGCCAAATGGCGAACTCCTCAACCCTCGATCCAAGTCAACGAGGTCGCCTGTATGAAGGATAAAAACTTGGCCATTAGCACGGGTGAGATCATCGATGGAGCTGATGAGGCTTTGCGATTTGCCACCCTGCGGGCACCCACTGGAACTACTCGTCAACTTGTCAACATGCTGTGCGTTTCGAATGCTCTTTAATGATCTGTTTTCGCGCTCATCCTAATTACGCTCTCATTTCATATACGCACATACCTATGTAACATTCTTATTGCTTATATCATTGATTCGCTCTTTTCTTTCTCTCAGACAACATTTTCGTCGTCACTACTCGTAGTTAACGCCCACGCCCAGAGAAATCTTATTCCGACAAAGCTCGGCAGCTTCCTACAGATAGTAAGGGAGCACAATGTAATTTGGAAATTAGTACCATCCAGTCCTACACAGCAGTTGGGGTGGTCGGACAACAACATCGCAAACTTCAATATTTTTAAAGAGTACTTTTATAATAACAATGCGTGTTGTGTAAAAGATTAATATTTCCCAAACTATTACTTTAAGCCATATTGAAAGTTAAGACTTTAATTTTCAAGTTATTCATAAAAAACAGAAATTGTTTGTATGCCAAAATAAAATTTGTTTAAAAATCTATTAAAAAAAGTCTGGAAAAATAGAAATACAAATATGAAATATATTTTTGGAGCTACATACCTTTGTTCCTCGAACCGACTCAGGATGCTTGGCGTGATACATGCAAAAATATTTACGGTGTCCATTCAAAGCTAATACAGTTCCAACACAATTTCTTGGATTTACTTGCAATTTTTCATTAGAACACAATGATAAACGAAGAAGTTCTGTGTACCAAGACAATCCCTTTTCAATAAGCATATGCCCAAA
Organism: Drosophila lowei; assembly: GCA_008121275.1. Taxonomy (NCBI): domain Eukaryota; kingdom Metazoa; phylum Arthropoda; class Insecta; order Diptera; family Drosophilidae; genus Drosophila; species Drosophila lowei. The sequence continues at coordinate 31,691,823 of CM017781.1, read as the reverse complement.
TAATAAAGTTTTCGTTTTCCGATATGGCCATACAGCTTTATGAAAATGGGGTAGAAGCTTTTTCCGACTTTGAACATCCGTTATTAGCAATAAAGTTCGGCAACCAGGCTTAAGCAAACGAACCATTCCGTTATACTTTTCTGCTCTTAGTTCATATAGTTTCAGTTCCGGGGTTAGGTGATTTGGTTTTCGAACTAGAGGAAAAAAAAACAGAATTGATATATGTAGGCTATTCAAATTTTCTCTAAAGTGATGTTGATGGAATATGTGTTTAGCAACCGGATCAACTAGTCGCGAATTTTAACTTATACGAAAGGTGTTTCGACTTGACCAAGATGAAACAGTATATTTACATTTTTTTTATTTAAATATGTTGTATACCTTTTATATAAAAGGTTTTTCAAAGCCCTGAAAATATTATACCTCTGTTTTAGTGATGAACTTTTCGACCGCAGCTCGATATTAGTCTTAATCTATATTGTTACGGCAGAAACCGCAGTGGCAGCTCTAAATATCACTGCGCCTAACAGCACAGACATTAACAGCGCAGACGTTAACAGCACAGACATTAACAGCGCCGAGCAAAGGGTTAATCAGGGCGAACGGCAGCTATAGGCAAGGAAGAAGAAGAACGAAAGGAAAGGCAGCGGAAAAAGTTTACTGAAGCGGTACAAGTTTTTAGCTCTAGCTCCCATAGTTTAATACCCTGCCCCGATATTTGTAAATGAAACACCTGAATAAAATCAACTTGAAGAACAAACCACGGGAGGCCTATTGAACGCGGGAGGCTTATCAAACGTACGGCCCCAGATTTGGAGGCGTTGCCCGGCGCGGCAATATTCTAAAAACTTTTCCTGCTCAACGGAGAGCAAGTCGAATAATTACGACCGACAGAAAGAAGATCGGCGTGCGACGTAGTCAGCTGCGTCACGAGGGATTCGACTTTGCAGGTGAGATATCCTCATACAGTTGGAAAGAAAGGCTAATCTCTTACATTCGAGCGACACGAGGTTCGTGTATAACCACAAACCAGGACTGTACGAAAAAAGACACCGGAGTAAAATGGACGGCGTCAATGGTCAGCAGTCGGAATCTGGCGGTGAGAACCCGTGTGGATTAGGAGAAATATATGAGCCGGAAACGATGCCTGGTGCGTGTTCTGAGGCTGAGGGAGGTGCAAGGGAAACTCATCGCGTTAGGGATACATATATAGATGTGATCTCGGCGGCAACAACGGCCGCACCTAACGTGTCCAACACAGCCCCGTCAAGTCATCAAGTACCAGAGCATACCAACCAAGGAGGAAGGGTGGATCAAACCTTTTCACCAAGAACGAGCCTTTTAGATAACTGAGAAACGTTCGCTCAGCAGAGAGCGGATACATTAGGAAGGCCGACGTATGCCACGGCCTTCGAGGGAATGCGCCCCACCCCGACGCATTCCAGACTGCCTCAAGCAGGAGGCCTCATGAGCTCCACGGTAACCAACGGAGGCTGGGACAGAGCAGTTTCCAACTGGACCGGAGTTCACACAGGACCCACGGAAGCAACGCGTATTGGAATTCCTACTGGGCTGAATCCGAACGAGACAATGCCAGTCGGCGCTATGTGGTATCCAATGGCCGCACTGGCGCCGGGTACCAACTTGCATGGGCAAAACCCCTTCATTCGCGCCCCGACTGCACAGTATTACCCAAGTACGAGTCGAAATATTTCGGACCCGTACGCGTACGGGAGTAATCAAGCGGTCGCGCTAGTGGGGGTTGCTTGACAGCATCCCAGATAGCCACAAGACAAGTCATCAACAAGGATCTACCATGCTTTTCTGGAAACTCCGAGGAATGGCCCATGTTCATAGTAAACTTCGAGCAATCTACAGAACGCTGCGGACTCAGCTATCAAGAGAATCTCATGAGGCTGCAAAAGTGCCTGAAAGGTGCCGATTTGGAAGCAGTACGAGGAAAATTAATGATGCCCGCAACAGTTCGACTAGCCATCAAGACTCTTCGAATGCTATATGGCCGACCAAAGGCTATATATCACACCCTACAAACGAAGGTAAGAATGGAGCCGTCCGTGAAATCGAGCAGCATCGAAAGCCTAGTGCGCCTGGCGCTGCCGGTGCAAAACTATCGTGATACTGTCGACGCGATAGGACTGTCCTATCTGAACGACCCAATGCTACTTCGCGACCTCGTGGAGAAACTCCCATTCGACTTGAAACTGGATTGGGCCAGACAAAGCGCTGGACTTCCGAGGGTGAATATTGCAGTTTTCGACGACTGGCTATTCCGAGTAGCATCGTGCGCAAGCACCGTGATGCCAGTAGCATCCTAGAAAGAAGTCTGCACGAAGGAGAAGAATCCACGAGTCCGGCTTATGGTGCACAATGATAGCAGCGCACCACCGCCCTGCCGTAGGTGCAATGGGGCCCACAAATTGGAGGACTGTAAGCAGTTCCTGGAGCTAGAAGGGCCAGGAAGATGGAACTTCGTCAGAGAAAATAAGCTATGCTGGAGGTGCCTTGGCAAACACTTTATAAGGCACTGTAAGTCAACAAGAGTATGCTCCGTCGACGGATGCTCGAGAAAGCACCATTTCCTCCTCCACAACAGTAACCAGCAAAGTTCTAGGGTAGAGAATAGGCCGAAGGAAAGCACTACGGTACTGCACACGATGCAGAACGAAGCTGCGTTGTTTAGATATGTCCCCTTCACATTGTATGGACCGAACGGCCAGATGCAAGTGTTCGCACTGATAGACGAAGGATCCGCCTGTACCCTGATCAAGTCGGAGATAACGGAAAAACTAGGTATCGATGGCCCCTCGGACGAGCTATGCCTACGCTGGACTGGAGACATCACGCAGAGAGAATCTCAAACCAAATGGATAAGCCTAGCGATCTCTCCAAGGACAATGTGGCTCGCAGATTCACGCTTCAAAACGTGAGAACAGTAAGAAACCTGGATCTGCCGAAGCAGACGCTGGACGACTCAATCCTAAGATCCCATTCGCATCTGGAAAAGCTACCGATACTCAGCTACAAGGACGTGAGAGCGTCATTGATCATCGGATTGGACAACGTGAAACTTGGAGTGCCACTGACTGTCAAAGAACGCGAGGATTCCGAATTTATCGCCGCCAAGTCCAGGTTGGGGTGGTCTGTTTATGGCCGCAGAAAGGGCGACGGGCCGGCGAGTCCGCGGGTAATGCACGTATGCGAATGTAATAAACACCCACAGCTGGACACTCTTGTAAAAGAGAGTTTCTCATTAGACGCGGTTGGCATAAACATGGCGAAGAGCACACTCAGGTCCAAAGAGGATGAAAGAGCAAAAACAATACTGGACAATTCCACGAGGTTTAGCAGCGAAATGAAGAGATGGGAGACAGGACTTCTCTGGCGGTACGACAACGTGGAACTTCCTTCTTCTAGAGAGATGGCAATGCGACGACTTCGGTGCCTAGAATCTCGTATGACACGCGATAAGGTGCAACGAGAGTTTGTAAATGAGCAGATTAAGAGGTACGAAGACATCGGCTACGTCCGAAAACTCAAAAAGATGAAATGGTCGAAGGCAAACGCTCCTGGTATCTGCCCGTATTCGTGACTAAGAACCCGAACAAAGACAAATTAAGACTCGTATGGGACGCAGCAGCCAAAGTGGAAGGCATCGCTCTTAATTCAATGCTACTAAAAGGCCCCGACCAATTGCCATCGCTGGTAGGGTAATATCGCGCTTTCGAGAGAAGTCCATTGGCATCTGCGGAGATATTAGAGAAATATTTCACCAGGTCAGGTACGTAATGAGCTTAATGACCTTTGGTGCTTCTTGTTCCCCAGCAGCGGCGACCTACGTGAGAGATAGGAACGCAGAAAGGTTCATCAAGGAACAAAGAGAGAAGAAGTAGAGGCCATACTTCGCAACATCGTTGTAGATGACTGGCTCCAAAGCTGTGACTCAGAAGACGAAATGGTCCGCCTAGCTCTGGCAGTGAGGAACATACACAAAGAAGGAGGCTTCGAGATGAGAGGTTGGATATCTAACTCGAGCACCGTGATGAGAGCGCTCTCAGGAGATGGAGATCATCAAGAACGCCCCATCGAGATGACGGACTCGACAAGACGAAAACGAGTGCTTGGTATGTGGTGGCATCCAAGGAATGAATACTTCACCTTCGTCAATAAGTTTCGGGATGACATATACGACGAAACGAAAACTGTGACGAAGCGGTCAATTCTACGTATAGTCATGACCATCTTCGATCTCTTAGGACTATTGGGCTTCTATATTATACAGGCAAAGATAATACTGCAGGACGTATGGAGGTCGGCCGTAGGCTGGGATGAACAGGTCGAAGAAAACGAACGTCAACGTTGGACGATATGGGCACGGCAACTTCAAAATATCGAAGAATTAAGGGTTCCACGATATCTCGGTCTAACGAAAGAAACATCTAATATCCAATTACACATCTTTACAGACGCGAGCATAAACGCCTTTGCAGCCGTCGTTTACATAAGGATCGAACAAAGAGGAGAAGTCCGGTGCACACTACTCGCATCCAAGACAAGAGTGGCACCATTGAAACCAATGGATCGCTTATGGCAGCGATCCTCGGCCTACGACTGGCTAAACTCATAACACAGGAGCTCTCCGTCGAGGTCAAGCGACGTGATTTTGACCGACTCCAAGAACGTGTTGTATAGGATATGTTCAGACGCTCGAAAGTACCATCAGTTCGTTGCGCTCCGAATTGGAGAGATCTTGGAAACCTCGGACATATCAGAATGGAAATGGGTTCCATCCGCTCTGAACGTAGCAGACGATGGAACGAAGTGGACCAAAGAATCGAGTTTCCAACCAGAAGCGAGATGGTTCTCCGGTCCGCCGTTCCTATTTGACGAGGAAGAATACTGGCCAACTACACAGCTCAACTCGAGTAATCTGGAACGGATACACGTACACGAGTGGATAGATACCCCGAAACCGCCATCAAAGCTGAGTAGCATAATCCCAAATGTATGTCGCTTTAGCAAATGGGAAAAGTTCACGGAGCCCTGAGATGCGTGATGAGATTTCTGGACAAAATACGCAAAAGAGATTTCGCATCAGAGGAGGCAAATTTAGCCGCACGCTTTCGCAACATGGAAGATGTCAACATCGTTATATACCGGACGATCCAAGAAGAGGCTTACTCTGAAGAAATGGCTCTTCTACGACAAGGAAGAATCGGGGGTAAGAAAAGTTCGATCTACAAATTATCGCCGTACCTCGATGAAACAGGCGTACTGAGAATACGCGGCCGCATAGATAAGTCGATCGGCATAACGAGGAACCTGAAACGGCCAGTAATTCTACCCGGAGGACATAACGTCACTAATCTTCTCATTGATTATTTCCATCGGAAGTTTCAGCATCAGCTTACTGAGATCGTCGTCAACGAGATGCGACAATTGTACCACATACCAGGACTGCGAGCAAGAGTTCGCGCCGTAGCGAAAACCTGCCAAAGATGTCGCAATAAAAGAGCGCTTCCAGAGGCACCGGAGATGGGAAGCTTACCACCAGAGAGGCTAGCAATCAACGAATTGCCATTCACAAACACAGGTATCGACTACTTCGGACCACTGGAGGTAAACGTAGGAAGACGACGCGAGAAACGATGGGGAGTACTATTCACGTGCCTCACCGTGCGAGCAGTACACATCGAGCTGGCAAACTCCCTGTCAACAGACGCCTTCATGCTAACATTGGAAATGTTCGTAGCCCGTCGAGGAGTCCCCAAGAGAATCGTGTCGGACAACGGGACGAACTTCCGAGGAGCCAGCCGCTTACTACGAGAAGAAATTGAAAGAATTCTACCGAACGAACTGGAAACCAAGTACCCGCAAATAAAATGGTCCTTCATACCACCCAGGAGCACCCCACATGGGAGGTGCGTGGGAAAGGATGATCAGATCGGTGAAATCCATACTAGCCGAAATATTAGAGGAGACACACGTACAAGAACCAGTGCTGAGAACAGCACTAGCAAGGATAGAAAATATGCTAAATTCCCGACCCCTGACTTACGTGCCGTTGGAGAGCCCGGAAGCCGACGTACTTACACCGAATCACTTTCTGAGAGCAGAGACCAGCACGATGGCAGCAAAGAGTGACAGCAGCGCAATAGGAGCTATGCTTGGTAAGAGTTTTCGCATTGCAGGGCAGATCGTGGACAGCTTCAGAAAACGGTGGCTGAAGGAGTATGGACCCCCAATCAACCCTATCCAACTTGGAGACATCGTGGTTCTAGCGGACGAAACAAGCCCCAAGGTGCAGTGGAAGAAAGGCGTCATCATGGACCTTCGAGTAGCCAAGGACGGGATCGCCCGAAGCGCGGTGATCCGCACTGCATCTGGACTGCTAACTCGGCCAATAGTTAAACTGGCCAAGTTAGACGTGAAGACAACAAACCCACCAATGGACCAAGGCGTAACCAGAAGTTTGGCAAATATCACGACAAGCGACGAAGTTTGCAGAAACCGCAGTGGCAGCTCTAAATATCACTGCGCCTAACAGCACAGACATTAACAGCGCAGACGTTAACAGCACAGACATTAACAGCGCCGAGCAAAGGGTTAATCAGGGCGAACGGCAGCTATAGGGAAGGAAGAAGAAGAACGAAAAGAAAGGCAGCGGAAAAAGTTTATTGAAGCGGTACAAGTTTTTTAGCTCTAGCTCCCATAGTTTAATACCCTGCCCCGATATTTGTAAATGAAACACCTGAATAAAACCAATTTGAAGAACAAACCACGGGAGGCCTATTGAACGCGGGAGGCTTATCAAACGTACGGCCCCAGATTTGGAGGCGTTGCCCGGCGCGGCAATACTATATAGCATAGCCAGTGGTCCGCCAGTAGAGTAAAAATCCTATTATTGTTTGTTACTTGCACTGTGAATTGCGAATAGTTCTTCAATGCGACTTGACTCTGTCTTGAATCGAGCTAATCATCAAACAGACTCGACTTGCTCTCGTCGTAAACATAGCATGAACCTTTCGCTATCCCTTCGATTCTGTATCACATTATATACCATCCCCCACATTAATTCGTAATAAACAGAACAATCGTCGACTTTTAATATAGAGATCGCAGACATACGCTGCTGAAAGAGCTCAGTAGCTCAAAAGACATGTGATGTGATGAGTGATGCTGTTGCGATGTCTACAGCCATGTCTTTGACATTTAACATTTTTTAATCACATGTTCCCGTTGCGACAAGGCGTTGTGCCGCCTTTTCTGCATTTAGGTATGCTTGATGTCCAGAGTGTCTGTTCAAACATGAACATATTATCGTCAAAACCATGCCACCTTCGGCCCCTTGCAGAATGTTCAAAACATAAACATATTATTGTACACATTCACTCATGTATCCAAAAAACCGATCTCTAAAGAAATCAGAGATAACAGAGATAACAGAGATAACAATCAGAGTAAACAGAGATATGTAACCCATTAATATGACAACAAAACACAAGTGGAGAAAGCACTTAACAAATGCAGTCCTAAAATAACACTAATGTAAGCATGCACTCAAATAGACACCCTCAGTCAAGTGTATCCTCTGCGTAGGTCTAACGATAATTATAGAATACAAAATTGTACCTTCTACCTCATTGTCAAATCACATATAAGGCTCTGATTTTAAGAATAAAATTTAGTTTGAATTTACAACTCAACTCGCAAATGTCTAGACTTTTCTTTTAAGGTCTTAACTGTTCTTCTATTGAATTATGCGTTTATAGGTATTTTTCCCCGTATCTTGCCACCAAAATTAGAATCGACAAAGCAGAGTTGGTCACACCACCGAGATCCAGTGCATTAGAGCAGGTGAGAGGCCCCATGTGCTGCTGAGCATCTTCTTGCTAGCACAATGGTGGCCTTCTTCGCCCATTCTCCAGGTCAGTCTGATGTCCAGTACTGTTTCGAAGTATTTGATTTGTGTTCTTGTCATCACTCTCGTTATATACTTAAAGAGTACAGGGATATATTAGTATTGTGTACATGTGTATTAGATATCTGCATGGCTCCATTTAAAACATAAGTCCAATAGAATGCTTTTGAATGGAATTTAATTGAGTGAGTGCGACGCACACAATGAATTTAGTTTATATGAATGCGAGTGTGTGTTGACTTTATAGTTTTCATCATACAGTTGCATGAGTAGGAATGAAGTAGGAATGAAGGAGGACGCAAAGGGTCACGACAAACTAATTCGACGGAATAGCCTTAGACATTCGCATTACCCGAATTTTTTGCATGCCCACTCCGTGTATGCTTTTCGGCAAAGCAACAACAATTTAAAGGCTATTGCTGACTCTGTTGTCAAATCAGCTATTTTATAGCTAGTTCTGTCCATTTTTAAAGCTCGATTGTAAATGTGTGGGTGTTTGAGTAGGAAGCTGGGTTGCATACTGGGTTCTGGTACTGTTTCTGATACTGACTTTATTCAATACACTTAATTCTATTTATAGGTAACAAAAGGTACAGTGCTCTGTCTTTATTGTCTGTTGTGTAATTGGGCAATTGTGACGGAAATCAATTGCACCAATGTTTTTGCCCTCTGCGAAACGATCGCATTATCAGCAGAATTCGCTGCAGTGGCGGTTTTCATTGAGTTCGATAACAGTATCACGGTGGGCTCACGTCACCAAACCGAGTGTAGGTCGTTTTACTTCGCTGATTGTGGTGCTGAAGGTGCTGATGCTTACTTTAGTATTGCGAGCAGTGCAACCAGGGGACATGGAGAGTAGACCAGTTCCTTCCAGTGTTATGGTTGACGGAACTCCGTTGCATACTGCTTGAAGTTTAGTTGTAGAATGCGTTGCGAAGATCCATTTATTTGGATGCTGAGTTTTTAGCCACACCATGTCAGCCTTTGTGTGTGTTACCTGACACAGTGTTTCTGTTTTATTGTTAAACAGTTGAAACTCACAGCGATTGTCCTCATTGAAGATCGTCTGATGGTCAAAGCAGATGAACTCTTTGGGTAGTGCCCATGAACTGGTCTCGGTGGATGTTCACAGTTACTATGGTGGTTCTGAGGTCAAATAGACTCCAGCTTGTTGAATCCCAAAACGGAATTGGGATGATGCTGAAGACTTCGAGCTGAGCTGTTGAGACCAGAGGTAGCGTCAACTTGAAGATGACGTGTTTTGCAGTCGGGGTTCCTTCAGCTCGCATGATTCTGTATAGTTGAATCACCTCTTTCGTTGTGACCGGCAGCATTTGATCTTGTGGCAAATGATCCCGTATCTGGTCGAGTTGGTCTCTTAGTTGCTCGGGAGACACCAGCGTGGGGCTTATTCTCCGATGATGAATACCGATTAGGACATCAGATATGTCGGACTGCATTCGTTGGAGAGTTGTTGTGAGCAGGGTTAATTGTGCTATTAGTCCTAAGTACGCTTGAGTCAGATGATCGCTGTACTATGATCCTCTTTCTCGGTTGATAGTAGTCAATTGCTGTTCCAAAACTTTTAGGCGATTATCAGTTGATACTTTGTCTTTTCTGACTACGTTTATTGTAGCGTCGACAATTGATGTTTGATTTTGAAGCAGATGTAGTAGGATGTCTTCATTGATTTTCACTTTTTTAATTACTTGAGTCATCTCCTCAGCGTGTTTTGAGTCGAGAACACCAAAAAGACTGCATGCTATATTTCCTATGATGTCCAGCGGTGATCTGCGTTTCGAGAGTTTTTCATTAAAACGTTTCCTGTTTGTAGCTCGTTATACACATGTTGAAAGTGTTGAACCATGGAATTGCATGCCGGAACATTTTTTAGTTCAGGGCACATGTATGGTAACTCTGACATTCCAGCAGACATTAGTTGCATATCCTTCCAATATGGGTCCACGTCATAGTATACGATCATGGTCCACTCAGAAGTTGCTATTCTTGATGTTCCAAGCATCTCATAGAATATTCCAGGCTTGTTTGCGAATTGTGTCACATTTATTGACTGTGACAATGCTAATGGAAGCATGAGCAACAGCACTAATAATGTTGATGTTAATGTAGGTAACAATTTGTTTTTTCGCTGTGTGGGTGGCTCATCAATCTCCGTGGTGACACTGATCACGTTGTGGGAGCGTTTGATCGGGCGCTTGTATACGCCAGATGCTGTCTTAACGTCAACCACTCGTACGTGGCTGTCCTGTCCAGGATATGTCTTATTGATGCGACCCATTGGCCACTTCATTACTGGAAGGTTGTCTTCCTTCACCAAGACTAGTAATCCTTCAGGTACGTTTGGTGAAGCGGTCTTCCACTTATGCCGAGCTTGCAATTCTTGGAGGTATTCCGTAGACCATTGTTTCCAGAATGAATGCCTTAGGCGCGATACCAATTCCCAGCGCTTTACCAATGTTTTTCCTTGATGATAAACATTGACGTCAGGTGGCGTTGTCAATGGTTCACCAATCAAGAAGTGTCCTGGGGTAAGCGCTTTTGTATCAGTGGGATCATTTGACATTGGAGTGATGGGTCGAGAATTGAGAATCGCTTCAATTTCGATTATCACTGTGTTTAGTTCTTCAAATGTCAATGAGGCTGTGTTGGTGGTTGTTATCAACAGCTTTTTTTTACTGATTTTACCGCCGCTTCCCAGAGGCCGCCAAAAGATGGAGCCCTGGGAGGAATGAATTTAAAATCCACTTGTTTTTTGTTGCAATGATTAGAATCTTCTAATTCTTTAAGCTGTTTGTTTGCACCCACAAAGTTCTTTGCATTGTCGCTGTTAAGACCTTAAAAGAAAAGTCTAGACATTTGCGAGTTGAGTTGTAAATTCAAACTAAATTTTATTCTTAAAATCAGAGCCTTATATGTGATTTGACAATGAGGTAGGAGGTACAATTTGGTAGGCTATAATTATCGTTAGACCTACGCAGAGGATACACTTTACTGAGGGTGTCTATTTGAGTGCATGCTTACATTAGTTTTATTTTAGGACCGCATTTGTTAAGTGTTTTCTCCACTTGTGTTTTGTTGTCATATTAATGGGCTACAGATCTCTGTTTACACCCGTGCAGTCATAACTTGTCTACTTTATGTGATTTCTTTAGAGATCGGTTTTGTTACATGAGTGAATGTGTACAATAATATGTTCATGTTTGAACATTCTGCAAAGGGCCGAAAGTGGCATAGCCTTGTAATTTGATTCTTGTGAACCTTTTTGTGTACATTTTCTTTATAGCTATAATTACAATTACAGATAATCATTTACAGTCAATTACAGTGGGTAGGGAAGTGCTATCGTTTGCAGTCTTCGTGCTACTTTAATTCTTCTTATGGCATAGATTATTAATATTATTATTATTATGATTCCGATAATCAAGGCCGCATGTCCAGATACATGATGGAACTTAAGTCCTTTTAAGTCATGATGACCTTCTTTAAACAATTTCAATTCGTTTCTTAACTATATATTTTTGTGGCAATGATTAGAGTCTTCTAATTCTTTAAGCTGCTTGTTTGCACCCACAAAGTTCGTTGCATTGTCGCTGTTAAGACCTTAAAACAAAAGTCTAGACATTTGCGAGTTGAGTTGTAAATTCAAACTAAATTTTATTCTTAAAATCAGAGCCTTATATGTGATTTGACAATGAGGTAGGAGGTACAATTTGGTAGTCTATAATTATCGTTAGACCTACGCAGAGGATACACTTTACTGAGGGTGTCTTTTTGAGTGCATGCTTACATTAGTTTTATTTTAAGACTGCATTTGTTAAGTGCTTTCTCCACTTGTGTTTTGTTGTCATATTAATGGGTTACAGATCTCTGTTTACACCCGTGCAGTCATAACTTGTCTACTTTATGTGATTTCTTTAGAGATCGGTTTTGTTACATGAGTAAATGTGTACAATAATATATTTATGTTTGAACATTCTGCAAAGGGCGAAAGTGGCATGGCCTTGTATTTTGATTCTTGTGAACCTTTTTGTGTACATTTTCTTTATAGCTATAATTACAAGTACAGATAATCATTTACAGATCCTTATTTCCAAATTGCTCAACATGCTTTGAATATCAAATTCCAACTCGTCGATCTGGTCGTCGAAGCTGTGCTTTGTTTCGTTGCTAAGACAAAACTCCTCAATTTTTGACCTCAGCCTTTTACTGAGGAACTCAATTTTTCCTTTTCTCATTCTACACTCTCCCAGTTTAGCCTGATCAAACCTCTGCATGGTTTGCTCTAAATACGTCTTCAGGTTTTCCACCATTCTGTTGATTTCCTCAGATATTTTTTCTATGCTATTGTAAATTTTGGGCTCAACATTTTTCTTCAAAGTTCCAGTCTCCACTGGTTGTAACTTTGTTTTTTCTACCTTCCCTTTCGTTAGGGTTTCATTATTTTTTGACTCTACATACTTTTTATGTATGTCCTCTATATTTTTAATCATTTTTTCGTACTGCTGTCTCTTATAGTAGTCATGATAGACTACTCCATATGCTAACAGTGCAGAATTATTGCCTGTAACTTTGTTTTTAAGGTCTCCTAACCTTTGGATTACATCGCTGGTCAAATGACCAGCTTCAATCTTTTTAATCTCCCTTGCTATCGCAGCTTGAGCCTCTAATAGCTTAATTATTTGTTCCGACAACATCTTAGTTTAAATTTTTTTACTTAATTAGGCTTAAGAACAATTTTAGATATGTGACTTAGCTGATTAATTCTGCTTCTGCTGTTGTTGTTACTGCTGCCGCTGAAGTCGCTGTCGCTGATGTCGCTGTCGCTGATGTCGCTGTCGCTGCTGCTGGTGTTGCCTCTGCTTAAGTCGCTGCAGCTATTGTCACTGCTGCTGATGTCGATGCTGCTGAAGTCGCTGTCGCTGATGTCGCTGTCGCTGATCTTCCTGTCGCTGCAGTTATTGTCGCTGTCGCTGATATTTTTGTCGCTGCAGTTATTGTCGCTGCTGCTGGGGTCGCTGCAGTTATTGTTGCTGGCACAGTGCGCACACACAAACCAATTTATTTATTTATTTTTTCACAGTCACAGTTATTTGCCACTTTTTTTTCAATTGCTAGCCATTAAGCACTTTCGATGTTTCGGATTATTATTTTTTCTCTTTCGATGTTCCGGCCTCAAAAACGCCACCGTCGCGAAAAATTTTTATTTTTCAATTGCAATAGATATACATATTTCGTTATCTATTAAAATACAGCCTGTCCAGCTCGTATTTTTCAAAATTATTAATTGAAACTTCCGTTTCATTAATTTATATATTTTTTTTTTATTCTCCGATCACAATAGATATACCCAGTTATCTATTAAAAATACAGCCTGTTTAGCTCGTATTTTTCCAAATTATTAATTGAAACTTTCGTTTCATTAATTTATTTTATACTCTGTTCCTTCCTATAGGAGGGAAATCAGAATTTTTTATTTTGCTACCTTTAGCTGTCAGTGAACTAGACACTTGTTCAGTCTCAAAGGAGCTGGTTTAACTCCGTGCTCTTACCACAGGGGGGAAACAACGGAGAGTCTCGAAGGACCAAAATGATCCGGCTCGAAGGACCAAAATGTTAAGACCTTAAAAGAAAAGTCTAGACATTTGCGAGTTGAGTTGTAAATTCAAACTAAATTTTATTCTTAAAATCAGAGCCTTATATGTGATTTGACAATGAGGTAGGAGGTACAATTTGGTAGTCTATAATTATCGTTAGACCTACGCAGAGGATACACTTTACTGAGGGTGTCTTTTTGAGTGCATGCTTACATTAGTTTTATTTTAAGACCGCATTTGTTAAGTGTTTTCTTCACTTGTGTTTTGTTGTCGTATTAATGGGCTACAGATCTCTGTTTACACCCGTGCAGTCATAACTTGTCTACTTTATGTGATTTCTTTAGAGATCGGTTTTGTTACATGAGTAAATGTGTACAATAATATATTTATGTTTAAACATTCTGCAAGGGGCCGAAAGTGGCATGGTATTGACGATAATATGTTCATGTTTGAACAGTCGCAATGAATAGTTTGGCACTTCCCACGTCTGCTTAAGAATCGACGCAGGGCGGCGAAGAATGCATCTGTGGTCAGGTCGCTTACCAGCTCCAGGTGCACTACCTTTGTGGAAAAGCAGCAGAACACGGCGATGTATGCCTTATCTGGTCTTTTGCCTCGGATCTTATGGTGGATCGAGATTGGTCCACAGTAGTCGACGCCTGCACTAAGAAACGGGCGTGCTTGTGTGACTCGTTGTGCTGGGAGATTGCCCATGATCTGGTGCATCAGCTTTGGTCTAGCCTTGGTGCATCTAACACAGCTGTGAATGATGCTTCTAGCTATTGTCTTGTCATTGATGATAAAATATTGTTGTCATGCAATTGCCCTTAATCCTTTAGCACCACAATGCATGTTCTCCTCATGTAGTTCCCGCAAGATCATTTTGACGATTGGGTCATTGTAAGGCAGCAAAACTGGGTGTTTTGCGTTGTATGGAAGTAGAGCTTCTTCAAGTCTACCACCAACTCGGATGAGCTCATCGTCTCCTAGGAAGGGAGATAACGATATGATCGAGCTCTTTCTACCCACAGTCTTATAGCGTTGTAGCTGTTTTAACTCTGCTGTAAACTCGACTTGTTGGATAGTTCGCAGGATTATAGTGCGGGCATGATTCAGTTCTCCTGCACATGTCGTTGTATGCTTTGCTGATTTTGTAGCAGAAGCGTAACATATATGCTAAAATGCGTTGCAGCTTATAAAACGAGTTGCTATGTCTGCATGTATATAATTCGTCCCCAAGTGCGTTAGGTGCGATTGGCAAGCTTACATGCTTAGCCTTTCTCTCAAGATTGCTGGGTTCTATGATGGGTGCCTTCATCCATTTGTCTCGAGATCCGTGCAGAAATAATGGTCCATATAACCACAAAGTGTGATCTGCCAATCTGCTTCCTGCGATCCCTCTCGACAAAACATCGGCTGCGTTGTTGGCCGATGACACATGACGCCATTGTGACTGGTTTGTTAACGCCTGGATTTTGGCTATTCGATTTGCCACAAAGGTATGGTATGTTGATGACGATGCGTTTATCCAGGATAGCACAACGGTGGAATCACTCCAAAAGCATCCTGGAACCGTGTTAATGTCCATATGCAGATCTTGTTGGACTCGGTTTGTGAGTTCGGAACCAAGGACTGCAGCACACAGTTCTAACCGTGGTAGTGATTGTTTGGCTGTCGGCGCCACACGTGATTTGGAACAGAGCAGTCTTACTGACACTTGGTTATTTTTGTATGTAACCATATGCTCGTTCTGATGCATCTACAAACGTGTGGAGTTCTTGGGTAACTGGAACTTTACCATCATAGATATGCCGGGGAATTGGCATCTTGTTCAATGTTTTTAGGTCTTCCCGGTATTCCTTCCATTCGTTTTGGAGTTGTAATGGCGATTTGTCATCCCAATTTGAATCCGTATGGTAGCAATATCTTATTTATTTCTTGTCGAACTTGAATTGCTTCTGGAATAGTGTTTGCTCCAGTTAGACAGTCGTCAACGTAAAATCGGTTTTTAATGTTGATGATCCTACTGGTAGTCTGTCTTTATACTGTGTAGCCAAGTGATCCAGGCATTTCGTTGCTAGGAACGGAGCAGCTGTTGTCCCATATGTGACTGTTTTCAGGCGATAGTACCTGATATCTTCGGAAGGGTTGTTTCTCCAGACTATCATCTGATGGAATTGATCCTCCTGACTCATCCACACTTGTCGGTACATCTTTTCTCTGTCCGCTGTGAATGCGTACTTATGAGGTCGAAATCGTAACAGAATGGACATAAGTTCGCTCTGAACTGTACGTCCAGCACGCAGAATGTCGTTCAAAGATTTCCCGCTTGCTGACTTGCATGAGGCATGGAATACTACCCAAACCTTTGTGGTGGTGCTCTCAGGTTTGAGTACACAATGATGTGGAATGAAGTAGTGTTTTTTAGAAACCTGTGATGGTGGCACCATCTTCATATGTCATAGTCCTTCATACTCTACCATGAAGTCCACATAACTCTTCCAAGTTTCTGTTGAGATGCGGCGCTCCAACGCTAGGAGTCTTTTTGTTGCAGTTTCCAAAGACTCTCCCAGGGCTGAAGGGTGTTCAGAAAATGGGAGTTTTACAATAAACCGGCCATCCGACGCTGTCTGAAGATTTTTTATAAAATGAGCTTCGCACTGCACTTCTACTGGAGTGCGTGGTTTTTCTTCCGTCTCTAGATTATCCAGAGTCCAGAATTTTTCCATGAGCTCGTTGACTCCCGTTGCACAAATAGGTGAGGAACTGTGGGCAGACTTGACTTTTTCTGCCACAATCCATCCCAGTTTTGTGTTTTGTAGCAACGAGCCTCCTGTCCTTTGCTGCTGTTGATCTGGTAGCAGCAATGAATAGTAATGCTCGGCTCCGATTAGCATGTCGATTTTGCCTGGCTTATGGAAGTTTGGATCTGCCAGTGAGATCTTGCTTGGTACGTTTAAGCTCTCTGAATCGAGTGCCTGAGCTGGTTGATCAACTATTATCTGTGGTAATACGAAAGCTTCACTTCTTTGCGTAAAACCATTGTGAAGGGATTTCATGAGCACATTTACTCGTGCTCTGCTGGTCTTCGATTGACCTCCAATTCTTTCTATCCGTAATGTTGTGTGTTTTAGTTCAAGTGAAAACATTGATGCCATTCTGAATCCTGAATCTAGCAGTGCTCTGAAATTAGCAACCTTCCCGTTGTTGGCTTCTACTGCCACCTTTGCTGTGGCCAGTAGATTGTAACTATTGTTACTTGCTGCACCAACCGTCGGTGCTCTTGATTCGGTAGCTGCGCCCGATGCTGTTTCCAGATGTAGCATCGTGTTGTGCTTCTTGTCGCACTTGAAACAGTTTCGACCTGGGCATGCGTTTGTTTTGTGATTCGTTCTAAAACAATTAACGCACATTTTTTGTTTTTGTACCCAATTTTGTCGTTCTGATGGAGATTTGGAGCGAAAATCTTCGCATCCGTAGAGCCATCAGCTTTCCTTCTTGCAGAATGTGCATAAAGGTGCTCGTGTTCTCCCTGTGTTTGCTGATGCACATGTTGTGCCCTTTGGCTCTCTCCTTGATGCTGGTGGCTTCTTACTGGTTCCTAGAACCCGAATTCTTTGCTCTAAGAAAGAAATCCGTTGAGCTTCCCAATGATTGCTCTACAAGGCCTTATTTGTAACATCCAGTTTGTTTCTGATAATGGCAATCAATATTGGATCCCATGTTGATATATTGATGCCCAATCCCTTTACTGAAGCAAGTGATTGTTGGTTGTTATGTACAACTCTTTTAATGACTTGGGATCGTCATTAATTGTTTGATGATTGAGGAAGCGGTTCAGTACCGTATTCGAAACATCTCTGGGATTGTGCGTCAACTAGTATTTCCCAAGCGGCTTCATAATTTTCTTCCCTTAGATAGATATGTCGGATCAATCTTTCTGCCTCGCCGGTAACGGTGGTTTTCAGATACCACATCTTTTTTACCGTAGGCATGTTAGTTTCATGAACCATACATTAGAACAGGTCAAAGAACTGGGTCCATTTAAATAGATCCCCATCAAACTTCGGGATGCTGATGCGTGGAAGGTGTACGTTGTCCGTGTTTGGTGTGGCTGATTTTGCCAATGCTCTTTGGACCTTACTTTCCAGTGTTAGGTAGGATTCCATGTCATATCCTCCTTCCACTCGTATTCCTCATGAATTGTGAAGTGGACTTCTTGTGCTCGAGTACATAGTGATTTTATCAAATCACTTGATGTGCGTCCTTCCGCCTCTGAAAGTTGTTTCAGATTGCGTTTAACGGACTCTACTATGGCCTTTTATCGGCGACATAGGGAAAGCAATTTGCTGTAATCCTTCGGGGACTGCTGGATCAGATCGCTTTCTTTAGGAACTACTGGAGGTTCCTCATGATTTTCATTAGAGATGATTTGAAGTTCCCCACGAACGCTAGATGTCTGCGATAGCTTGTCAATGCATTCGGTAAAAATCGTAATGTATTGCTTACATGTTGTATGTAAGTCTTCACGGAAATTTACATATTCATCCGTTTTGTCTGTATCGCGAAGTTTGGAGTCGTTTTTGTTAAAACGATTCCACGCATTTTCGAGTGCCGATATTTTGGCTTGAAAGTAAGAGGCCTTTTGCTTTCTTTCTATGGAATCTTTTTTAAAGTTCCGAATGCACCTCGATATTTCCTCACCAATATCTTGCTGCACATCCATTGCCATTGTAGCGGCAGCTTCTTCCTCCATTTGTGTATCCATTCTATCTGTTTGTACTTATTACTTTTTGACCCGTTGGGAGTGTTTTATTTGCTTTTCAGCTGGATACGCTCCGAATCGCAAGCGTTGTCGGTCAGAAAAGTAATAGTACAGGTAGGTTAGGTTAGGTTGACCCGGACGGCCCTCAGCGGGGCCCCACATAGGCCAGAATGGCCCTTAGTTGTCCGGATAGGGGGGGGTATGAACCATCGCGGCAGTGTTTAGGGGATTTTGAAGTCCTCGAGAATCGAGGTATTTTTCGCATAGGCCAGTAGTTGCTGTGACGTCCTCTTGGAGGCATCTTCCAGTGATGCCAGCACTGGCGCGCCCAGGTACTTCCTCCTTGCCCTTAAGAGAGCAGGACAGTTGCAGATAAGATGTTCCAGGGATTCGGTTGCCCCAGGTTCGTCACATTTCCTACAACTGTCTCTGTTTGTGATGCCTAGCTTTGTTGCATGCGCCGCAGCCAGACAATAGCCCGTTAATATTCCCACTAATAATCTGCAGTCCTTCCGTGGTAGGTGCAGCAGGTAGTGGCTGAGTTTCTCATTGCGGTCCTTGCACATGATTTTCGAGGTTCTTCAGGTGGTGGTACTCCTCCACCTACTTTCGGTTTTTGATCCGGCCTGCTTTTCTAGATCGCTTTGCAGCGTTCAAAGGGAGACAGGCACGTTCTCGGTTCTCGTATTCGCCAGCCCGATGCCTTCCTTAGCTAGTATGTCCGCTGTCTCGTTTCCTTCGATGCCCTGGTGGCTGGGAACCCAGTAGATCCGCACTGACTTTGTCGTGCTTAGGGTATCTAGTGCCTCCCTGCTCGCCAAGACACTTCTGGAACTGACCGCGGACGACTGCATGGATCTTATCGCCGCTTGGCTGTCGACGAATAGGTTGACCGCATCGTGTGCTCTTTCAGTGAGAAGAGCGACCTCTGCTGCTTTCCTGATGGCAAAAACCTCTGCCTGGAATACGCTGCAATGGTCCGGTAGCTTATATGACAGCCTTATCTCAGGGTCTGTACAGTATAGGCCCGCTCCTACTCCTCCGTCCATCTTGGAGCCGTCCGTATATATATTGAGGTGCTCAGTTTGGTCTCTTCCGATTTTCCAGTCTTCAGGTCCCAAAGATGCAGTTGTTTTTACGTTGAGGCAAGTTCGGGGGGTCATGTAATCAGTTGATCTGGTCATTTCCCTTCCAATTGAACTATGCCCGTATCTTTGTGGCGACAGATTTCCTGAAGCGATGAGGCGTTGTGCTGCTTTTCCTGCAGTCAGACGAGCGTGGATGTCTAGGGGTTCGATTCCAAGTAGGGTTTCGAGTGCTTTCGTTGGGGTTGACCTCAGCGCCCCTGTAATACAGAGCAGAGCCTGTCGCTGAGTCCTTTCCATAAGCTTATGATACGTTTTCTTTCCTGTAGCTTGCCACCACACTAAGACTCCATACAGCAGAGTTGGTCGCACCACCGAGATGTAAATCCAATGCATCAGAGCCGGAGACAGGCCCCATGTGCTGCTGAGCATCTTCTTGGATGCGTAAGGCGCAATGGTGGCCTTCTTCACCCTTTCCAATACATTGGGTTTCCATGCCAGTCTACTATCCAGTACTGTGCCCAGGTATTTGACTTGTGTTTTTGGGGTTAGCCTAGTTTGATTGATCTTTGGGGGGGTCCATATCGGTACCTTGTACCTCTTGGTAAAGAAGATGAGGTCCGTCTTGTCCGCGTTGATACTGAGTCCTACTTCTTCCGCCCACTCGCATATCTCCCTGAGTGTACGTTCCATTAATGAGCTGAGGGTCGATGGGCAAACACCCGTAATAAGTATGCTTATGTCGTCCGCATAAGCTGTTATTATTGGGGCCTTCCTTTCGTATCTCTTGATGAGGTCGTCGACCACCAGATTCCACAGGAGGGGCGACAGGACTCCACCCTGGGGTGTGCCTCTGTGTGCCTCTTTTACCATGGAAGCGGTGCCCCACTCTGATTGCACCCGTCTGCAACCTAGGAGGTTTCTTATCCACAGGTTGATTGCTGGATGTGTATTAGTCGCTACCAGGCGATTTGTTATTGCTTTCGTAGCCACGTTGTTAAATGCTCCGGAGATGTCCACAAATACTCCCAGTGCATACTTTTTATTGTGAAGGGCTTTCTCAATGGTAGCTACTACCGAGTGTAGTGCGGTCTCACCCGATTTCCCTTTAGTATAGGCATGCTGGTTGGTTGACATCAGTCCCCCTACCTCATTCCTGATGTGTAAGTCCAGCAGCTTTTCTAATGTTTTTAATATAAAGGAGGTAAGGCTTATCGGTCTATAGTCCTTGGGACTCGCATGGCTGCACTTTCCTGCCTTTGGGAGAAAGACAACTCTCGAGGTTCTCCATTGGATAGGGATATAGCCTGTACTTAGACAAGCTGTGAATATTGCGGAGAGCCATGGGGTAATCGCCTCTTTGGTCACCTGCATCATGGCTGGGAATACCCCGTCAAGTCCTGGTGCTTTTGTGCCCGCAACGGAGGCTATTGCCCAGTGGATTCGCTTAGTGGTTAACAGATCTGTTGGGGGGTGTTGTTCCTCGATTGCTAGGTCCTGGTGCTCTTTGGCATCAGCGACCTCGGTGCAACCAGGGAAATGTTCCTCCATTAGTGCTGTTAGGGCTTCATCACTGGTATAAGGACTACAGGTAATCAGGACATCAATCTGATGTCCAGATGGAATCCTTTCACTGTATCTTGTCTGACAGTTTGAAAGGATGGCCAAGGTCGGGGGAAACAAATATTTACATATTCTCTTAATGCTCTTTCTTGTTTTCGTTTGGTTTCCAGCTTTTTTTTGGGCTGTGTGTGATTTTATATATTTGTGTTGTTATTTTGAACCGTGTTAAATGGAATAAAACCGTGTAAAAAATGTAAAATTGTTGATTTTCAAACCGTGTTATTTCAAAATCGTGTAAAAAAAGACAGTGTAAAAACAGAATTAGGTGTATACGGTACGTAAACCGTCTACAGTTTGGTCGTCGCAACTACAACTTGAACCAGGTATCCTACGGTGCGCAAATGAGGATCTGAAGACACGGCGACAGTCTCTGATGATTGCGATGGGAAATGAGTGACAGGCAGTTGTGGTACTGTTCCTGATACTGAGTTTTATTAAACAAATGCATTTTCTTATATAGCTAACAGTGGCAATCTTATTTTATGGGAGGGAACGCACAGGCTTCTTGTGAGTGCGTATTTTTAGATATGGTGCACTTACCCTGTGCGGGGTGTTACATTCCAGTGAATTTGTTTGGGTACTTGGCCACTACAAAGTAAATAGTTTATTGCTTGATCCCTTTTGGTGGTTTCGAGTTTACAATTGCTATTGTTTATTCTTAGTTGCTAATGTATTTTTCGTGTCGTCATATTCATTCACATGAAGTGACATGGACAATTTTATTTATGAGTATTTGTGTATGAGAGTGCACTGCATATTCTGTAATATTAATTAAGTTGTATGTTTGTGACTGAACACACTTTATAAATATTTGAGAATATGAATTACGATGTACGTACAGAAATGTAAGTGTAATTTTCATCCAGAATGGAAGATATTTAAATTAACCTAAAGTTCACTTACTTGTCACATCGGTAAGATGTCCCTGTGCCTTTAGGTGTTCCTCTTCAGCCCTAACGAAGTACATCAATATATATCCGACACCAAACATAAATCCAATGGTACCTAATAGCGAAAAGGCAGCAAAAAGGTGCTCGTCTTCTACATTTTCTGATAAATAGTCAACTAAATATAGTAAGTGCGTTATCCATTTACTAAAAATTCCTTGAGAATGCTCGTCCAACAATTTCTGAAAATATTTAATTATTTTGTATTGCTTATGTGGAAAATGTTGCAGTAAAATACAATACCTGAACAAAAGCTTCGTAGCTTAACGCTTCAGATGCCTTTAATAGCTTTTGTATTTTGTGACTGAGTCCAGCTTTTGTCTTATTTATTATACTTTCAGTTGGAATAGTAGAAACCAGTGTAGCATCCTGTTCTGCATCAAATACCCATTCGTATTTCATGCGCGTATTATCCCGACGCCAAATAATAACAATTTGTAGATGGTCTTTGGCAAATGATCCTTTTGATAGAGCATTTATAAAATTTGGCTGCCTTTCCTGGAAGAGGTCCAGATATATTATTGGTTTGTTATGTATGCGAAATTCAATGAAATAATACGAAATGGAAAAAGCCGTCGCTAAATATAAAAAAACTGTTTATAATATCAACCCTAAGCACATGCAATTATTTGTAGAACGAGGTTTGGGTTCTTTAAATCTTTTTATTTCAATGTCTAATTTATTTACATCTGGTTTTCTTTCTTTTCGATTATGGAATGATTGCGACCCTCACGCTACTATAGCACTACAATATTGATAACAGCGAGTATCGCATAAGACTTATCACACTAGAGTGTGGGTACTAACCATACAGTATATAGATGTTTCAATTCATACACCGAACATGTCGCAAACGAACTTTTTGTGTTTTCTCCCACGGACTTCGGCTCCTACCGCGTCATTATTATCCCATTATGATGGGCTATCAACGCTTTGCATGTATTAGTATAACACACACAATATGTGACCTCTAATCATAAAAAAAACAAGCAAAAAATATATAAACATCTAACAACGGAAAAATATTCGTGGTAAATGTGAAGTCAGAGTTGCCTAAAATGCTCGGCAGCTTCCAACATTTTGGTAACTCCGGAGTGATCGCCATGGATTTATCGTGTTTTTAATGTATTTAAAGCAGTTAGTTAAATCAAATTCGTAAACGTAACATTTGCCGAAAAAGTAGGGAACCAAAAAACGTTGAGGCAAACCGAGTCGGTTCTAGCGACCCGCTATCCGTCTGCTTCAGTCTGCGCAACGCATTGTCGAGACCGGCTGCATAGAGTTTTAAGCGTGGTCCGTTAGTTTTCTTCGCCCCCTCTTTCGTCGTTTGCGTTAGCCAGCTCTCATGACTGGCTGATTTTCGCTTTTGAATTTTTTGTTTCATTTTGGCTATCTGCATTCGTCGCCTTTGAGTGTAATAACGTTCGTATCGTTAGATCTGCGCAGTGGCATCGAAAAACTCTGCTGTTTCGTGGAGAGTTTAGCGTTAAATAAAAAATAAAAAACATTGAATATTAAACATAGCTTAAATGACCGACGACAATATAAATATTGGGTCCGCCTCGGATGGCACACCGTCGAATAGCGCTCCAGTTGGTGAAGTGTTGGTCAATGCTGACCCAGCTACTAGCCGGATTGCATTCTTGAGCCTCAAGACAAAGACCATCTTCGATCGACTTCAGGCCCTTGTTTTCCAATTGGACGTCGAAAGGTTACGCAGCTTGGATAAAAACGACCTGAAAGGATTTCTGGAGCTAGTGGACAAATTGGTATCTAACTTCAACGTACAGATCCAAAGAAGCAACCCGACTTGATTAATTTTGCTGTTATAAGAAGAGTGCCGCAAACTCAGATTCGTGTAGAGCACTTAACAGATCCATCATCGGATCACTCGCCAATCCTACGTCACCCTTATGACCATCCACAGTTCTCAGAACGCCCACACTTTCTTGCTTGTAGCAAAACAGATTGTCTCAAATACAAGAGATATATAAGTTCCCGTATTAATGGCTGCCCAAATATCTACTGTAAACATGACATAGAAAGCTCAATTCTCCAATAGTTACAGGAAATACAATTCACAACAGCAGTCGTGTTCCCAGGCATATTAAAGAGCTGCTACGCGATAAGAGAAGGCTTCGGTGAGAATGGCAAGCCCATAGATCACCTGACTTGAAGGAGCGGTTAAAAATAACCAACCGTCTACTGTACAAAGCCCTAGAAGATGAGAAAACCCGAGCTCAAACATACTATATGGAGCAACTCTCTCCAAACAGCAAACGATTCCCACTATGGAAAGCTAAAGTAGGCGTATGTGCACCAATCGAGAGTGAATCACCGTTACATACCCAAACAGGAGAGTGGGCTCGCAGCAACAAAGAGAAGGCAAATACATTTGCAATCCATTTAGAAATGTCTTCAAGCCGCATCCAGCAACAAATAGCTTTGTGCTGCCATTAACCAATAATCTTGAAGCCACCACGCCTATCATATTCCAAACAGAAAGTTATAAGTGTCATTATAAGTGTCAAAGCAAAAAAAAGCGCCGGGCCACGACTTCGTCTCCCCTAAAATGATCATAGAATTGGCGAGCTGTGCAGTACATATTCTCATTATAATATTCAACACCGTGATGAAATGGGATAGTATCCTGAACAATGAAGGAAATCTGTCATCACAATGATCCATAAAGCCGGAAAGGACATCATCATATAGATCAGTGTCCTGCTCCCGAATCATATCAAGCGACACCTACACATCGTTCCCCAGGGAAGCGTAATTGGCCCAGTGCTGTACACACTTTACACCGCCGACATGCCAATCACTCCAGAAACAAGACTACTAACAGCAACGTACGCTAACGACACGGCTTTTCTAGCCAACGATGACTCGCCACAGACTGGGTGAATATTCTCCAACTGCAGCTGAATACCCTGAACTCCTGGCTGAGTAGGTGGAATATAATGGTCAGTCCATTTGCCCTCAGGAGACTATTCTGCCCACCGGTGCAACTGGATGGTTCAATCACCAATAGCAGCGTCACAGCGAAATGCCTGGGCCTGACGCTTGACAGAAGGCTCACATGGAGACCACAGATCGACAACAAAAGACGAGGGGGAACGTTGTGAGTTGCTGCTGCGACCGCAACTCTACATTTATACCCGATACATAGTCATTACGCAAAGAGTGCGTCCGAGAGAGACAGAAAATCAGTCAGAACGTGTCGACGGGCGCTGCGTAGCCACTGCAAATTGATTTGTTACTTTTGGCTATAACAATAATCCGATCTGATTCGGATTAGGCAAGATTCGGCAATCTGGTAGATATGGCCATTCTCTATGATTGTGCGTTTTTAATTTTCTCCTATCTTCAAAATTGTGGTTGCCACAGATTTTCGTTGTTTATGGCTGCGGAAGGGGTGGGGCGAAATTTTGAAGCACACTTGTAGCAGTGAGCTATCAACAGTGAGTTCTGCAGTGAAAAATTACAAATAGTTTTGTAACAGTGAGAGCTCTACAGTCAGGTCTAATAGTCTCTGAGATCTGTGGATGCCACAGATTTTCGCACTTTGCGGGGGCGGAAAGGGGTGGGGCGAAATTTTGAAACAAACTCGTCAAGGTCCGATATTTCAGGAGTGTGGATACCAAATTTGGTTGCTCTAGCTCTTATAGTCTCTGAGATCTAGGCGCTAATGTTTTGCGCTAAGCAAAGCCGGCTATGATACGTGTGTGTTAGAGAGAGACAGGGCGAGAAAAAATGAAATTGTTTTCTTCATTCTGGCTATAATAATAATACGATCTGATTCAGATTCTGCAGTCTAGAAGATATGGTCATTCTCTACGATTCTGCGTTTTTAGTTTTCTCGTATCTTTAAAATTGTGGATGCCACAGATTTTCGTTCTTTGTGGGGGCGGAAGTGGGTGGGGCGATGTTTTGAAATATACTTGTAACAGTGATATATCACAGAAGGCTGGATACAAAATGTCGTTGCTCTAGCTCTTATAGTCTTTGAGCACTAGGCGCTGATAGGGACGGACAGACGGACAGACAGACAGGGCTCAATCGACTCGGCTATTGATGCTGATCAAGAATATATATACTTTATGGGGTCGGAAACGGTTTCTTCTGGACGTTACACACATCCATTTTCACCACAAATCTAATATACCCCAATACTCATTTTGAGTATCGGGTATAAAAATACTTTTGTAAAATGCAGTTTCAAGCCAATTTGGATTTAAAATATTCCAGAGCGCTCAATCGAAGATACTGAGAACTATCACTGGGGCACCAGTGTACATACACGATTTCGGCGAAGAGACCTCCCCACCCAGCAATAATCGAAATCTAAATAATTAATTTTAATTAATTAAACAAATATATTAGATTAAGATTTGCCTACTTGTCGTTAGTCTTCAAGAGAGAAGATTCAACAAATAAAGTACCGTAAAAAAAAAATAAAAATTTTTCGTAGCCTAACTAGTTAGAGGAGCAGGATTTTCAAGCTATTGGTAGGAAATTGCCTGGGCAGTTTGCCTCTGCCATGCTAGCGTTGAGGACTAGTGTTCAGCGTCAGTTGTTCAAGCCCTTAACTGCCTTTCTGGAGCAAAGATGTCGGCATTCATCACTACATGCATGGGTGAGTACGCATTATCATCGTTCGTAGCATCGTGGGCTCCCGTTTTCTGTGTGTTGTAATGACAACGGTTCAAAAGATTATTGCCAAACGATCAACACAAGGAAGCAAAGAGGCTCTTGTTATGCGTAAATTGCCTACGCAAGGGCCATCACGTGAAAGATTGTAAATCAGATTCCTGCCGTACTTATCAATCGAAGCACCACACTCTTCTGCTTTTTTCTTCTCGGAATCGCAATTGCATTTTTTACCTCAGCTTCAACTTTGAAAAGCCAAATCGCTTAACGCTGTCTCTGGCATAGGAGATGCCAGAGCTTCTCAATTGAAAGTTTCTCGGTGGATCTCGTTCTGCAATTGCGGATTTCAGATTTCACCACTAGCATCACTGCCGTCGTTGCCCAGCAGATTACGGACAATCAACCTTGCGTCTTTGTTAGCACTGCTAATTGGCCTATACCTTCAAATATCCAGCTTGCTGACCATTCGTTCCATAAGCCGCAGCGGATTGATCAGCTCATCGGAGCGGGACTTTTCTTCGAGTTGCTGTCTGTGAGACAATTTCAGCTGTCGCGTGGATTACATTTGCTGCAGAAGACACATCTCGGATGGATTCTATCTGGTCGCGGGCATTCGGCCTCCAACTTCTCGCAGTTTATCGCAACACAATCTTCCGATGACACCAATCACAGCACTCCACTCGATGAGTTAGTTCGTCAATTTTGGGAAGTGGAACACATCTTTGAGCCGATTTCTAGGGCACCCTCAGGGGAATTTTCCGTTCGCTTGCCTATGAAGCCAAGTTTGGAGTCCTTGGGCGATTCCTACTTGCAAGCAAAAGCGGCGCTTGCAAAATTTGGAGCGCAATTTCGTGCGTAATCCAGCTTTTATGCAAAATATTTGGCATTTATAAAGAAGTACATGTCCCTCGATCATAAGTCTCTGGTGCCCAACGATGATGTGCACAAGTGCAAATATTTCTTGCCACATCATTGCATCATAAATGAGGGTCGTGTCCGACGGGTTTGCAGCTACCACATATGCTCTTTCGTTAAATTATCTGCTTATGTCAGGTCCCACCATTCAAGCCAAGCTATTTCACACACTCATCCGTTTTCGTACATTTTCGTTTAAGCACATCAACTCATTTGGAGTCATGATGCGCATTTTTGGCTACGTTCAGAAGTTCATCAGTAGGACGAAGTCACCGGATCTCTCGTCTGAGGACCTTCGCTAAGGATCGCATTTGTTATGTCGCATCGTTCAACGGGCCCAACTGTATCCTGAGTACCATGCTCTGTGGAAAGGAAACTGCGTAGAGGCTTCCAGCAGAATCATCTCGCTCTCGCCGTTCATAGATAACTTTGGTCTAACTCGTGTTGGTGGCCGCCTGCGGCACTCAACTCTCGGCTTCGATGCACGCCATACATTTTGCCCAGGTATCATCCATTGACGTTCGCCATCATTATGTGCTTTTATCGGAAGCATCACCATTATAGTCCGCAGGCGCTATTTGGATCGATTCGCTTACAGTCTTGGCCCATCGGCGGCAAAAAAACTGTATTTCACGCCTTACGGAATTGCGTCATCTGCTGCCGATCCAGACTTTGCCTTGTGGATCACATCATGACTGACCTACCGAAGGATCGAGTACAGGATTCGCCTGCATTCAGGGTCACTGGAATGTTACCTTTTGGTTGGAATTGGACCTAACAACTGCTGCTTTCTTGAGTGCCCTCAAACGCTTCGTTTGCGCGCGCTACGCGCAGCATTCCCCGATTCTTTTACGTCGCAAGGATTAAGTTAGAGGACCTTGGGCGACTATTTATGGGCGAGAAGCAAGGTGCTGCAGTGCATAATAATTGCATCAACAACGGCTTGGAGATTCATACCATCTCACTCGCATTTCGGGGTCTTGTGGCAGGCAGCAGTGAAGACGACCAAACAGCATTTCTATCGCTCCGTGGGATCGTCACTCTTTGGCTTCGATGAGGAGAGAATATTAGTGTGCCAAGCCCAGGTTGTATTCGATTCTCGTCCTCTTATCTTAATTTCAGAAAACCCTGAAGATCTTGGAGTGAGGAGTACTTGATTTTGCTCCAACATGCCAAATGGCGCACACCACAACCGTCGATGGCCCTTAGCACGGGTGGTCGAGGTTATCGCTGGAGCTTATGGGGCTGTACGTCTTGCCATCTTGCGGTCACCATCTGGAACCACGCGTCGAGCTGTCAACCAGCTGTTCGTCCTTCCCGTTGAGGATCCTGTTAAAAGCACTAGTCGTTCAACGGGGGGACTATGTTCGGAACAGCAGCCCGCAATAGCTCTTAAGACATTTCAATAATCTCTTCTAATATCTTGTATCCGAATTCTCTTAAATTGTCTCTTATCGCACTCATCCTTATTGCGATCTAAGTGCATACACGCGTGTGTGCGTACTTTCTTACTGCTTGCAGTCCATTTGTTCGGGCCAGCCGCTGAAGAATGAATTATGAAGTAAATGAAGGAAATTCAAGCATTGTTATTGTTACTTTAGACAATAGACGTATGAGCAGAGTGAGCCGCCTTTGTTTTGCAAACAATGACGTTCGGCAGAGCTGCTGCGCTCTCCCGCTAAAAGAGCTCTCTGCAGCCGCCACTTCGGCAATTACCTTGATCTGCCGGAACAAATAGGTGCCAAAAAAGCTTGGCATCTCAAACACCATTACTTCGAGCTTTTTGTCGGAAGTCGGAGTCCACATCGTTTCGCATACTTGAAAATTTGTACAGTTTAATACCAAATCGAAGTTCACGGCCACGGCCTCTAAAAATCGCATAAAAAACATCGAACAAAAAAACACAACGGAGAAATTTTATTCGTAAATGTGTTGTCAGAGTTGCTGAAAAAGCTCGGCAGCTTCCAACACAAGTAAAACAATTCATCTTTAAATTTATTTTCGCATAATTTTTAAATGTCTCACTTTTGAAGTTTTTCATTAGATAATATTGTTTCCGCCATTCACAAATTTTTTACTTATAACTAATTTTTCATCTTTCATTGAAAATAATTTGAGGGCATTTCATATAAATGATTATCAAATCTGTGTTTCGAAGTATTTTAACCGTTACAATATCTGGCAAATCTGATAGTTCAACAGGCTGTTTTTCATGCTTATGAATGTCGTCTTTTGATAGGGGTATGGTATGAACAAAGTTTAGAAAGTAAGATGTAATTAATTTTACACGATGATTTCTTAGTATTGTTTCGTCATTGAAAATAACATTTCTTAATAAGTTGAATAACAATTCAATTTCTTTTTTAAAATTTATTTTAAATTGTTTATAGTTATTTTCTATTAATTCATATACTTTAATCTTCATTTTTATAAAGTCGTCATGATCAGGGGTGCCTGCTATTAATTTCCGAATGGTACATAACTCATTAATTCTCCTTTTATTTCGTGTTGGAGCTATTTCTAAAATCATCAATTTTAATAAACTTATGTCCAGTCTGAATTAATTGATTTGTTAACATGCTTGGATTCCATGTCAATTATCTCTCTATAAAAACTTAAATCAGTAATACGTAATCATTGTGCGTATTGTCAATAACATATTAAGTCATCAATAAAACAAAAGCCACATACATTTTCTGGAAAAATGAAAAAAACCTTTCTTTCGTTTTACATCTTCGGTTGGAACAGTCGCTTGCTTCAAAAATATGGCAGACCTAGACGATCATTTTGACACGGCCGATTCCGGAGCATCGACCACTTATCCGATGCAATGCTCGGCCCTACGCAAAAACGGATTTGTTATGTTGAAGTCGAGGCCATGCAAAAACGTCGAGATGTCTACATCCAAGACCGGAAAGCACGGACATGCTAAAGTTCATATGGTTGGAATATATATATTTTTGCCAATAAGAAATATGAGGATATTTGCCCATAACATGGATGTTCCCCATGTTAAACGTGAAGACTTCCAGTTGATTGGTTGATTGATTGATTCCAGTTGATAACTCTAACAAATCATTCCAAACAACACAAAGTATTATTAAATTAAAAAAAAAAAAAAAAAAAAAAAAAAATCATCCCAATGTGCCATCCTCAACCTCAACCTCAACTTCCTCTTCCTCATCCTCCCGTCCTGCTTCCACCCTTCCAAAAAACTAACTTCTCTTTTAGTAACCTATCAGAATATAAGAGGCTTTCGTAGTAAGCTCAGCATTCTTTTCCGGGATAGTGTTGCATTTGCTTCCCACGTTATTGTGTTTACTGAAACCTGGTTAAAGCCGGACATTCTTAGTTCCGAGGTTTTGGCAGGTCGGTACACAACTTTTAGAAAAGACCGTTCGTCTCGACGTGCAGGAGGGGTTCTGATTGCAGTGGACTCTAACTTCACGTCGGAACACTTCACAGTCCAGGTTCAACAAGAACTGGAATTCCTGTGTGTAAAACTGATTCTTCCCGCTTTCGCTATATTCATTACTTGCTCGTATATCCCACCTTCTTCGGATATTTCAATTTATGAGCAGCACTTGTCCGCTTTAACCGCTGTTTCTTCCTCGCTATCTGATAAAGATCGTATGATAGTTCTTGGTGACTTCAACTTGCCAGGAACTGTTTGGTCTTCGGTAAACGAGTCTAGTATCCTAGTGCCCATGTCACGACATGACTTTGTTGACGGCTTGCTTGACCTGTCCCTGTCTCAAGTCAATCATGTGAAAAATTCCTTGGGTCGATTGCTTGATCTGTGCTTTGTATCGGATCCGACTATAGTGTTGTTAACCCGAGCCCTTCCGCTCACTATACCTGAAGACGCCTACCATCCTACTTTCGAAGTGTCGCTAGATATAGGACCAACTGTATTGGATCGGTCGAGTAGGCTACCTGAACGTGTCCGCTGCTTTCGTAAAGTCGAATTTGCGAAGCTTAATAACCTCATTAGGGATTTTGGTTGGTCCGCTTTGTACTTGTGCACTGATGTCATAAAAGGCACAAACATTTTTTACAATGCTCTTGGCACATTTTTTGATTCTTGTGTCCCGCTTTCTTGTCCGATTAGATCTGGAAAACCCCCTTGGTTTACCAAAGAGTTATCCAGTCTAAAAAACTTAAAATCAAGACTTTATAAAGAATTTCAAGAAGTGGGTTCTCCTACTTCTCACTCTCGCTATGTAATAGCTCGGTCAAACTTTTCAGTTCTTAATCCTCAATGCTATAAGAACTACCTATCTCGATGCAGGATACGTTTTTCTCAGGACCCTAAACAGTTTTACTGCTTCGTAAACAGTAAGCGTAGAACGTCCGCACACCCATCCTCGCTATCATTTTGTAATACGTCGGCAAATAATGATCAGGCAATTGCCGATCTTTTTGCCCAATTTTTCCAAACCACCTATTCTGAGGAAAGCTACTCTGGTCATCTATACCCATACGGTTTACCGAGGTCGAACGGCATTTTCAGTCCCTTGTTAAATAAATGTTCTCTACTTCATGATCTTCGACTAGTTAAGCCGGCGTTTTCACTGGGTCCAGACGGGGTTCCAGGTTGTGTACTCAGGTACTGCGCCGAGGCTCTGTGTGGACCCTTGCTTAAACTATTCACCCTGTCCATTGATTCTTCTTGTTTCCCCCCGATCTGGAAGGAATCGTTTATAATTCCTCTCCATAAAAAAGGTAGCAAGTCTGATGCAAAAAATTATAGAGGTATAGCAAAGTTATCCGCTATTCCTAAAATGTTTGAGAAGGTTTTAACTCCGCACTTGCAACATCTCTGCAAGTCACTTATATCTCCAACTCAGCATGGATTTATAAGGCGGCGATCCACCACCACGAACTTGTTAGAGTTTACCTCTTTCATTATTAATGGCTTTCAAGGTAACTTACAGACGGATGTTATTTACACCGACTTTAGTAAAGCATTCGACTCTGTTAACCATTCCCTTCTAGCACATAAACTTGACCTTTTAGGGTTCCCGCCCAACCCCCTGAGATGGATTTCTAGCTATCTTTGTTCCTGGTCTCAAAGAGTCCTCTTCAAAAACTCCCTCTCTTCACCAGTGAAGGTTTCTTCGGGAGTACCACAGGGCAGCCATCTAGGCCCCTTACTCTTCACACTCTTTATTAATGACTTGCCTTTGGTATTAACATACTCTCGAGTACTTATGTATGCGGATGATGTTAAACTCTGTGTCCAGTATAAGGACATTTCACTTCATTCTCGCTTGCAATCCGATCTCAAAACCTTCAGTCATGGTGTTGTGCAAACTTGTTACACATTAATGTCTCGAAATGCAAGGTAATGACATTTTATCGTTCTAGCCCCTTGTTGGCTCCCTATACTCTATGTGGTGGTTCTCTTGAGAGAATTACCCTGGTGTTATATTAGATGCCAAGCTAAAGTTTTCTGAACACATTTCTACCATGATAAATAAGGCCATGGGCGTGCTTAGGTTTATAAAGAGGTATTCAAAGGAATTTGACGACCCCTATATAACAAAGACTCTCTATACCTCGCTAGTTCGTCCGATTTTAGGATACGGCTCCTGTGTATGGTGCCCTCAGTACAAAGTACACCAGGACCGTATAGACTCAGTACAGAAAAACTTTTTACTCTTTGCTCTGCGGGGCCTTACCTGGCACGCGGGTGTGAGACTCCCATCTTACTCTAGTAGACTTCTATTAGTAAACCTCCCATCCTTAGTTAACCGTAGAAAAATGCTTGGTGTGATATTTATGCACAACTTGATCAGGGGGGACATAGACAGCCCTGATCTGTTGAGCCACATAAAGTTCACGATTCCTATTAGACTCACTAGAAATTTTATACCGTTGTTCCTTCCACTCTGTAGATCGAATTATTCCTTGCATGAGCCGTTTAGGGTCTTATGCTCGGACTATAATTCCCTCTACCATATTATATCCACCACTAATTCTCTTCCTCTTATTAAATTACTAATCCTTACACACCTTTCTAGTAATTAGTAATTGTAGTTGTTCGGAGCAGCAGCCGTTAATATCTCTTGTCACGTCTCTCTTAAGTTTTCTGTTATCGCGCTCATCCTATGTACGCTCTCAGTGCATACACGCATATGTAACGCTCTTACTTCTGATAAGCCACTGCTTCGACCCCTCCATCAGTCTAGTCGGTCGTTCCTCTTCGAGGCAGTTGGTCAGCAGTCCTCTTCGTCACCAAAAACGCCTAACACCTAAATCGAAGTCCACGGCCACGGCCTTTAACAACAACAACATCGAACAATAAACGCCAAA
The DNA here is from genome assembly GCA_008121275.1 of Drosophila lowei. Taxonomy (NCBI): domain Eukaryota; kingdom Metazoa; phylum Arthropoda; class Insecta; order Diptera; family Drosophilidae; genus Drosophila; species Drosophila lowei. Next base: position 31,657,963 of record CM017781.1, on the reverse strand, counting down.
TTGTAACCTTAACAAAGGAGCAATTTTTAATTTGTAAATGTGGAGTCAGAGTTGCCGAAAAAGCTCGGCAACTTCCAACAGTAGTGGTATTTGTATTTTGATTGCATGCTTAGTTTCTTAGTAAGTTTAGTGTTAATTTTCCTCGAATTTTAGTCTAAAAGCTATCTTTCCTGCATGTTCGCGTTCGGTTCGGCTACGCGCCACGCGTCATGCGGCAGCGCCCCTCGGTCGGTTGGGCGCGATGAGGGCTGCGTTTTGCCTGGGATCCGCGCAGATGGTGCAGTAACTGCATCGCCTCTTGAAAGATGCAGTCATTGCATGTCAACGTCAAGAATTGCCGTCAGTGACGACAACTTCCTCACTCTATTGTCGGACGGCGGCGACTTGCGTGAAGACTTGAAGGTACCAGATGGTGAGATTGGCGAATCAGTACGTGCTGATTTTGATAATGGCAAGGAGTTACTGTGCACTGTGCTTAAAGCATGTGGAGAGGAGTGCGTTATTGCAACTTAGAACAATACGGCTCTGGACAAATAAACAAAACGTGTTGCCGTTAATTTCTGTTGCATTTACATCTGAAGCAAATTTATTCAAAGATGCTGTTATAGGCTAGTTGGCTCTACATCTTAAATCTGGTTCTGAAGATCGTACTAAATAAAATAGAAACTCGAAGCATGTTTGAATAACTAAGTAACAAAATAAACGTTTGCCAAAAAATTTTTTTACGTAACGTCAAAAAAAAAAAAAAAAAAAAGTATTGAATGTTATCTTTATATATTCAGGCAGGCTCCGGTTTTCACTTACTTTGGCGGATTCAGACAAAACGTTTCGTTTTCGTTTATTTGTTGCTCCCGTTTCTACACAGTTTTGGTATCGATAACTGTTCAAAGTGACCGCCACGATAATTAGATATTGATCTCTAACAACACTGCGCATGTGCCCTGCTGCATATCGATGTTCTCATATCGATGTTCTCATATCGATGTTCTTCTTTCGGCGTCAGTCTCTTGCGTATGTTACTCGGAAGCACATATAATTCTGTATACTGAACTTCTGCTGTATTACAAATAAAATAACTTTAACAGGTTATGGGCCCAGGCACCCAGAAAGTATTAAACAGAAGCAGTGAGAAACAATAAACATTGTTTGGTGCTTAGTGAAAAGCAGTGTCGAAAAAAAAAACGGCATAGACTCATTGGTGTGTGTGTACATAAAAAAGGAAAAGAACAAGTTGAACAAATTCAACAGAGATTCGCAATTTGTTTTTTGATTAGAATTTTGCAGCGAATCGGACCGTTGCCGTGGTTTTAAGTCCAAAATAAAGAAGTCCCAACGGATCAGAAAACACAAAAGCGAACGGAGACTCAAGTGTGTATACCAAAAAGTGCGTATGCCAAGCCGTACAAAATGGCGTGTGTATACCAAAAAGTGTGTATACCAAGCCTTAGAAAATCGTGAGTGTGTGTGTGTGAATAGCAACTCGGAGGGATACATAAAAGAAAACGAAAAAAAAGGAAAGACAAGGACAACAGTATTGTCGTCGTAGTTGCTTTGTGCATGAGACGATCGACAGTTACAAATTTTGCACTGTGGGACAATAAGTATCAAAAATGAGTGGAAATATGAATTTCAATATTGAGAAACTGGACGAAAACAATTACAGCACATGGGAAGTTTTGATGAGAAGTGTTCTCATACAAAATGATTTGTGGCCAATCGTCAGTGGTAAAATTGAGCTTAGTGAAAGTGCAACAAATGAGCAACGTGCAGCTTTTGAACTAAAGGATCAAAAGGCGTTGGCGTCAATTTTACTTTGTGTTAAATCGACCCAACTAAACAATATTAAAAATTGTGTATCGTCGTCGCAGGCATGGCAAAAGCTAAATAAAATTCACAGGCCAAGCGGACCAGCAAGGGTAGTGCTTTTAATTAAACAATTGTTGACGTTAAAAATGTCGGATGGTATAAGTGCACAGGAATATTTGCGGAAATTCCAGGTGGTACACGAGGCTTTAGCAGAGGTCAACATAAAGGTTGATGAAAAGATCTTATCAGTTGTGTTGCTAAATGGTTTGCCTAAATCGTATGAAAGTTATGTTGTTGCGATTGAGACGCGAGTTGATTTGCCGAGCTTGAGCATGCTAAAAATAAAAATTTCTGAAGAAGCGAATAGGCAGGAAGATAGCATTAGCAAGGAAATTACAAGTAGCGCGGAACTACACGTCAGTTATGACAACAAAAATGTTAAGAAAAACTTTAAGAAGGGCAAAAAGTGTTTTAAGTGCGGAAAGGAAGGGCATTTTAAATCGGAATGCCGTGCTAAAAGCAAGCAGGAAGGAGCAAACAACAAGGGCGCAAACAGTAAAAGCGGGGAAAGATTGGGTACAATGCTTTGCGTAACCGAATATGCCAAAGTGGAACCAGAAAAATATGTACCAATCCTAAATTTAGCTAAGCCAAATGACCAGATGTTAAATGCATGGTGCATAGACAGTGGCGCAACGGCGCATCTATGTTGTGACAAGGAACGCTTTGTGTCGTTCACGGAAGATAATCAAAAGTATTTTTAGCCGGCGGTAAATCACTTATTGCTGAAGGGCATGGAACTGTTCAAGTAAAGTTCGGTGATAGATCCGTTACGCTGGAAAATGTTATCTTGGTACCAGATTTGCAGTACAATTTTATATCGGTCACAAAACTATTAAAACATGAAAAAAAGTTGTGTTTGAGAAAAATTAAGCGATGATTTTTGAAAACGGAAAAATAGTTATAAAGGCACATCTGGAAAATGGATTGTTTATGGTTCAGGACAATCAGGAAAAGTGTATGAACATTGTAAATGTTGAGGCAGATGCATTCAAATGGCACAATAGGTTCGGCCATGTACATTTTGACGCATTAAAGGAAATGGTTAATAAGGAGATGGTAATAGGTCTCAAGGGCATATACAAGCCAAAACAAGTGTGTGCAACATGCGCAAAAGTAAAATTTGCGTGCAACCATTTCAATCGAGCACAAACAGGTCAAAGGGCGTACTAGACTTAATACATACTGATGTATGCGGTCCAATGCAAAAGCAGTCAATGGGAGGCAATCGATATTTCGCCACATTTATTGATGATTGTTCAAGATATGTATCAGTAAGTTTCCTAAAAACCAAAGATCAGGTTTTCGAGGCTTTTAAAGAATTCAAAAGTCAAGTTGAGTGCCAAACTGGGAGAAAAGTCAAGGTTTTACGAAGCGACAATGGCCGAGAATACATATCCAACGTTTTTGACAATTACCTAAAGCAAAATGGAATAAAGCGAAACTTAACAGTGCCATATACACCTCAACAAAACGGAGCTGCAGAAAGGGCCAACAGAACATTGGTAGAAATGGCAAGAAGTATGCTGTTGCATGCTGGGTTGAGTGAATGCTATTGGGCAGAAGCGATTCGAACTGCCACGTATTTGCGAAATAGAGTGGCAAGCAGCTGCTTGAGCGGGGTGACACCTTTTGAAATATGGACAGGTAGAAAGCCAGTGGTATCGCATTTAAGAGTTTTTGGCTCAGTAGCGATTGCTCTAGATAAAACAAAGAAATCAAAGTTCGCACAGAAAGGCTTAGAGTATATAATGGTGGGCTACTCCGATACGGCCAAAGCATACCGTTTGGTCAGTAAAGAAACCAGGAAACTCGTAGAGAGTAGGGATGTCATTTTTGTAGAACCTGAAGGGGGCAAACTAGATGCATCAGGTTCCAATGACATGGCATCAATTGAGGTTCAACAAAACCAGGACTCTGAACCCGAAATGGATAGCGAGCAATTTAAAGATCCAGAAAATGAGCCAGAAAATCAGGAGGAGACTAGGTCTAGTAATGACATTCTTGTAATTCCAGAACCAATAAGAGGACCAGGACGCCCCACCATAGTACGGACGGGCAAACCAGGACGACCAAGGAAGCAGTATCATATGCTCAATGCGATACTGGCAGCAGACGTACAAGTTCCACAAAACTACGCACAAGCTGAACGGTCTACTGAAGGCGAGATATGGAAAGCATCAATGAAGGACGAGTACGAATCTCTCGTGAAGAACGGCACGTGGTCGCTTACTAAATTGCCTAGCGGGAAAAAGTCCATTGGATGCAGATGGGTTTACGCAGTCAAGTCCAATCCGGATGGAAGCGTGAACAGGCTCAAATCACGTCTGGTGGCGAAAGGTTGTAGCCAACGCTACGGGATCGACTACAAGGAAACATTTGCACCAGTTGTACGCCATGCAACTATCAGGTTGATAATTGCACTTGCAGTCGAACATGGTCTCCACCTACATCAAATGGATGTTGTCACGGCGTATCTCAACGGCGAATTGGAAGATGAGGTTTTTATGAGACAACCTGAGGGCTTCATCAGCGAAACTCACCCAAATCACGTTTTGAGGCTTCACAAAAGTAAATATGGGCTAAAACAATCAGGAAGAGTGTGGAACTCTACGTTGGATGCAACGCTGAGACGCATTGGTTTTATACCGACTGTCAACGAACCCTGTCTGTATTGTAAGCCAGGTAAAAAAATGTGTCTAATAGCTGTCTACGTAGATGACATTATTTTGGCGTGTAAGGACCTAGATGATATATCTGATATCAAGATAAAGATCGCAGCAGAATTTGATGTGGTTGACATCGGGCCTATGCAATACTTTTTAGGTATTGAGGTGAAACGTGAAGGCAGTACAGGTGCAATTTCAATCAGCCAACGGAAGTATATTAGAGAGTTGCTCGAACAGTACAATTTGAAAGATTGTCGACAGACGTCCACGCCGCTTGAAGCTGGTTACCAGGTGGCATGCAACAAAGAGGACTGCCGCAGGGTCGACATCACATCGTTCCAAAAGCTAATTGGAGAGTTATCTTATCTTGCTGTTATGACTCGTCCGGACATTGCGCATTCGGTGAACAAATTAGCACAACGTAACAAGGATCCTCATTCCGAGCATGAAGCGGCAGCCAAGCACATCCTTCGATATTTGGCAAAACTATCGACTGGGAGATATGCTACACAAACCAAGGAAAGGCAATTGAGTGTTTTGTTGATGCAGATTGGGCAAGTGATATGACGAACCGAAAGTCATTCACTGGCTATGTATGCATGTTGGCAGGAGGAGCGGTTTCTTGGGAGTCAAGAAAGCAATCGACAGTTGCCCTCAGTTCCACGGAGGCAGAGTACATAGCCTTATCATCTGCAGCAAAAGAGGCGATATACTTTCGCAACCTACTGATTGACTTGAAGCTGATGTCCAAGGAGTCAGCTATTCAGATGTACGGCGACAACATTGGAGCACAGCAGCTTGCTAGAAACCCCATGTTTCATGCACGTACAAAACACATCGACGTCAAGATACATCATATTCGAGAGGTTCTCAAGAGAGGTGAAGTCGACATTGCGTATCTACCAACCGATGAGATGATAGCAGATGTCCTCACAAAGAACTTAGCCAAGGTGAAGCACCATAAATTTGTATTCGCATTTGGTTTAAAAGATAGTTTATAAGTGCTTGACATGTTATCGAATATTAGTTAAGTACATTTAAAGTTTGTAAACATGCGTTGTGTTGAGGAGGAGTGTTCAAAGTGACCGCCACGATAATTAGATATTGATCTCTAACAACACTGCGCATGTGCCCTGCTGCATATCGATGTTCTCATATCGATGTTCTCATATCGATGTTCTTCTTTCGGCGTCAGTCTCTTGCGTATGTTACTCGGAAGCACATATAATTCTGTATACTGAACTTCTGCTGTATTACAAATAAAATAACTTTAACAATAACAACAACGGCTGACCTGGTTGCTTCAAAAATATACGGAGTGATAAAATTACCTTAATTTTTTCAATTGCTTATTTTGAAGCAAAACGATGGCAAAAAGTGCGTGGGTTAAAATGATCAATATATCTTTAAAATGCATTAGCTGTGTATTTCAAACGTCTAACGAACTATGAGTAGCAGCATGCATATTGAAAATTAAATTGCTAATGGTCAAAAATTAATTTTTTTCACCTACATTTTGAATTAAATTGGCGGGAAACAGCTGTTCTTACCCAGATGTTTTGTTACGCGCATGTAACGAGCATACTCTGTGCTGTTACAAGCACATTTGTGCTTTTATGCGCGAACATGTATTTCTTACCAACGTTCCGATAACAAAATCGGACTACGTCAGATGTTTTGTTACGCGCATGTAACGAGCATACTCTGTGCTGTTACAAGCATATTTGTGCTGTTACAAGCACATTTGTGCTGTTACAAGCACATTTGTGCTGTTAAAAGCACATTTTTGCTTTTATGCGCGAACATGTATTTCTTGCCAACGTTCCGATAACAAAATCGGACTACGTCAGCTCTTTGCACGCGTCCGAAAATTTTTGTTGCCCTGACCAATTATTTCCGACCCAAATTTGAGGTTAGGTTACTATTTATAAAGAAGGCACAAGCTGAATTGCCCTGGTAATGGTGTCGAATTTATGTTATTGCATCAATAAGTCATCTATTTTTTCTTTTTGCAATTAAGATTGGTTTTGTTGTATCATCTATCGATATCCATCGTTTCTGATGGTCTTGTCTTACTTCGCTCCGCCTAACAATTATTATTTTCTGTGATTTACGTCTAATGAGTAACCGATCGTGCATTCCGTCCGCTATATGTGCATAATCAGTACTCGTGTATTTATTTCCAATTTTAATCCAATTTGTGTATTCTTACCTACCCCCTCATTCTTAGTCACTTTTGAAGTGTTGTTGACATTCATATGTATTGTTTGGTGCACTCTCGCTGAGCCGCTCTCTTTTTTATCTACGTTTTAACCTTATCTGCGGCTGGCGAAAATTCTCTAGCTGAACCCTTCACGAGAGTGCCGGCTGGGCAAGGGTAATGCACTGTCGCTTGCTCTGTCCGAGGTAATGCAGTGTCTACCTAAGGCAATGGTCCAGCGTCTTCCCGATCGAAAGTCGGGGGAACTGAACCAGGGCCATGGCTAGAGGTGCCTGGCGGTCAGGCATAAAACGCTAGGGTGTAAATATCAACCGGTATGGACCTTCGGGCCAAACATGGAGGCTGACAAGGAGCAAGCACGGGTGGGGATGTAGACCCAAACGTCGGTGGAAAGCGTGACTGGTACCACCGGCGGGCACGGGGCAGGCAATCCTCTCTGCGTGTCGCCAGCGGTCACACCTCGGACTTGGCGGGAGCAGGCCAGGTCAGTTGCAAAGCTACTGCCACAACAACAACTCACACCGCACTCCGCAAGCTGAGCCGCACAGATGCCGTGGTCGATACAGACATGGATCTGGAGTGCGTGCTCTCATTAAGCAGAACGGAGGAAGAGAGCCTTCTCCGCTCGCCGGAACCTGGCACCAGCTCCCTGCGTAGGGAAGGGCCGAAACGTTCCAAAGAGGGGATGAAGGCCAAAGCACAGTACAAGGCGGCCCTCAACATCAAAAGCCGGCTGCAAGGTAAAGCAGACATCTCCCAGGAGGAGAGAGTCAAGCTAGTCTGGGCCGAGCAGCGAGTAGAGGAGGGCCGACTACACTATGCCCAAATGCCACAGATGAGGGCGTCGAACGGCGAATTTGCCAATAAGGTGGAGGAGATAATGGCCACCAAGAGGCAACGCTCGACTGAGAGTGCCATCAAAGACACTCCTGCGAGCAAGCGGCAACGCGGGCCCAAGAGTGCAGCCCCTCCACCGAAAGCGCCCAAGAAGCCAACAAAGCCTAAAGCGAAGGTCAGTGACGTTACCAAATGCCCACTTTTGATGGTGCTGGGTTAAAAGGGGTCTAAGGGGGGTTAAGATCCTAAAGTGCAACGACGACCCAACCCTAAGGTGGCTGACGCGCACGGTCTGCCAACTGGAGGCGATGTAGGAGGGGGCCAAGCTGGAGGTCGTGGACCGGGAGCTTATCCCGTCCAAACCTAAGGCGAAGGTACTCTTCCCCATCACAATCCAGGGGGACCGAGCGCTAAAGCTCCTTCAGCGGCAAAACGCGGACGTGCCAACGGCGGATTGGAGGATCCTCCACATTGGTGGTAGCCCACTACCCAACGAGGGGGACCAATGTGTGATCCTTCAAATAAACAAAGAAGCAGAAGATCTGCTGTACCCCAAATTCGGGAAGATTGCGTGGGGCATGGGTAGTGTCTACCTGCGCCTCAAAAAGCGCCACCCCGAAGATAAGGACGCGCATACCCTGCAAGCAGGCGAGGTGGAGAAGGACCTAGGTCTGGAGTCCATCGTGGAGGCCGCCCAGGGTCTAGCGCTCGAAGACGCAGAGGAAGAAGAGGAGGACGGTGACCTGACGCTGGTAGTCAACTCGTCAGGTGCAACTGAGCCACCCATGATGCTGAGTGTGATGCAGCTCAACTTGCATAAAAGCAAGGTAGCGTCGGCGAAGCTCCTCATTACCATGGAGCAAGGGCTCGCCGACATAGCTCTAGTCCAGGAGTCCTGGATCGCGACAGGCAACTCAGTGGCCGGACTAAAGTCCTCAAATCACAACTTGTTCTATTCAACATCGGTAAGCAGGAATAGAACCGTCGTACTCGTACAAAAGGGAATCCATGCTTATCTTATGTCTCATTACAGCACAGATCACCTGACGGTAGTGATGCTGGAAAAGCGCCTTCTGGCAGCTTCCTGCTACATGGCATACGACAGGCCCGCACCACCGGAAGAACTTAGGAGTCTGGTGACAGAAGCCGGCTCTAAAAATCTCCAACTTCTCATTGGTGCAGACGCCATCGCCCATCACAATGTGTGGGGAAGCCCCGACATCAAAGGTGAGTCACTCTTAGACTTTATACTAGCAACTAATCTATACATAGCAAACGCTGGGGAGGAGCACACCTTCGTAGGTCCCAACTCATCCAACGTGCTAGACCTTACACTTGCAACGGGAAATAGTACTCTGATATCTGGTTGGAGAGTCTTTGAAAGACCATCCTTCTCAGATTATAAGTACATTCAGTTCAAGTGCGAATTCAAATACTCTTCGAAGATAACATTCTATAGAAACCCCCGGAAGACAAACTGGGTAAAGTTTAAAAAGACAGTTACTTCGAAGCTCGCGAATCCGGGCTCAGTGAAATCTGCGGAGGATATAGAGAAGTCCCTAGAGACCCTATCCAAGGAGTTCCAGGACGCCTACCACGTATCGTGCAACCCCTCAAGAACAAAGAAGTGATCCAAGCCACTCTGGTGGAACCGAGATCTTTCTCTCCAAAGGAACTTTGAGATCGCCAAACAAGCGAACGAAGAGATCGTCAATGAGGAATAAAAAGTCCTACTTAGGAGCTACAAGAAGGAAATACGTAAGGCACAAAGGAACTCGTGGAGGAACTTCTGCTCCAACATCGAGAAGCTGCTCTCAAAGCAGCCTACCATACAAAGCCAATTAAAGCTAGATAACGGACAGTGGACAGAGGGCAGTGATGAAGCCCTAACAGCACTATTGGAGGCGCATTTCCCTGTATGCACCGAGGTCACCGACGCCAAAGAGCATCAGGACCTAGCAACCGAGGAACAACACCCGCCAACACATCTGTTACCCACCAAAAAAATCCACTGGGCTATAGACTCCTTCGCGGGCATAAAAGCACCAGGACTGGACGGGATATTCCCAGCCATGATGCAGGTGACCAAAGAGGTTATCACCCCATGGCTCTCAGCAATATACTCAGCATGTCTATGTACGGGCTATATCCCTATCCAATGGAGAACCTCGAGAGTTGTTTTCCTCCCAAAGGCCGGGTCCTTTGTAATCCCAAGGATTACAGACCGATAAGCCTTACCTCCTTTCTACTAAAAACACTGGAAAGGCTGTTGGATTTACACATCAGGAATGAGGTAGGGGGACCGATGTCAACTAACCAACATGCCTACACCAAAGGGAAATCGGTGGAGAGGGCACTACACTCGTTAGTAGCTTCCATTGAGAACGCCCTTCACAATAAAAAGTATGCATTGGGAGTATTTGTCGATATTTTCGGAGCATTCAATAATGTGGCCACAACCGCAATAACAAGTCGCTTAGAAGCGACTAGCACACACCCAGCAATCAACCTTTGGATCAAGAACCTCCTAAGTTGTAGACGGGTGCAATCGGAGTGGAGCATCGCTTCCATGGTAAAAGAGACACACAAAGGCACACCTCAGGGTGGAGTCCTCAGCAGCACATGAGGCCTGTCACCTGCTCTAATGCACTGGATTTACATCTCGGTGGTGCGACCAACTCTGCTGTACAGAGCCCTAGTGTGGTGGCAAGCTACCGAAAAGAAGGCATACCATAAGCTTATGGAAAAGACTCAGCGACAGGCTCTGCTCTGTATTACAGGGGCGCTGAGGTCAACCCCAACAAAAGCACTCGAAACTGTACTCGGAGTCGCCCCCCTGGACATTCACGCTCGCCTGATTGCAGGAAAGGCAGCACAACGCCTCATAGCATCAGGAAATCTATCGCCACTAGGATACGGGCATAGTTCAATCGGCAGGGAAATGACCAGATCAACTGATTACATGACCCCCCAAACTTGCCTTGACGTCAAAACAACCACATCTTTGGGACCTGAAGACTGGAAAATTGAAAGGGACCAAACTGAGCACCTCAATATATACACAGACGGCTCCAAGATGGACGGAGGAGTAGGAGCAGGCCTATACTGTACAGACCCTGAGATAAGGTTGTCGTATAAGCTACCGGACCAATGCAGCATATTCCAGGCAGAAGTTTTTGCCATCGGGAAAGCAGCGGAGGTCGCTCTCCTCACAGAACGAGCACACGATGCGGTCAACCTATTCGTCGACAGCCAAGCGGCGATAAGATCCATGCAGTCGTCCGCGGTCAGTTCCAGAAGTGTCTTGGCGAGCAGGGAGGCGTTAGACATCCTAAGCACGACAAAGCCAGTGCGGATCTATTGGGTTCCCAGCCACCAGGGCATCGAAGGAAACGAAGCGGCGGACGTACTAACTAAGGAAGGCGTCGGGCTGGAGAATAGGAGAACCGAGAACGTGCCTGTCTCCCTTAGAACGCTGCAAGGCGATCTAGAGAAGCAGGCCGGATCAAAAACCAAAAGTAGGTGGAGGAGTACCACCACCTGAAGAACCTCGAAAATCATGTGCAAGGACCGCAATGAGAAACTCAGCCACTACCTGCTGCACCTACCACGGAAGGACTGCAGATTATTAGTGGGAATATTAACGGGCCATTGTCTGGCTGCGGCGCATGCAACAAAGCTAGGCATCACCAACAGAGACAGTTGTAGGAAATGTGATGAACCTGGGGCTATCGAAACCCTGGAACATCTCATCTGCAACTGTCCGGCTCTCTCAAGAGCAAGGAGGAAATACCTGGGCGCCCCGGTGCTGGCATCGCTGGAACATGCCTCTAAGAGGACGTCACAGGAACTGCTGGCCTACGCCAAAAACACCTCGATTCTCGAGAACTTTAAAACCACGGAAACACTACCGCGACGGTTCATACCCCCCCCATCCTGATAACTAAGGGCCATACTGGCCTATGCGTGGCCCCGCTGATGGCCGTCCGGGTTAACCTAACATAACCTAATCTTATCTGTATACCAACGAAAACAGATGCATTGCGTTTGTAGCCTCCCTCTCCATGTCTGACGTTTTTTGTTTTTCTTGTCTCTTTGTGCAAACTTTGATCTTAATAAATCGCACAGCGTATTTGCGACGGCCGTACGTTCGTTGTTGTATTATTTTTGACTTGAAGTCATCGCTTTGGCATTTTCCTCGATTAATATCACACCTTTTCCCATTTATATTTTTTCATTTTATCATAATGAGTACGTGCTGTGCTAAACGCTGCCGCTCGGCTGCCGCTCGGCCGCCACACGGCAAACGTTTACATTTTCTTACATTTGTGTGACAACATGGCACACACTGTTTTTAGCCACATTGTAGGACGCGTAGATGAAGTCTCGATGCGGTTTTAACTGGACTTGTTGGGACAGCAGGGCTATGAGATTTTTATGAGACAGACTCATAACGAATTCGCTGCCGTTAACTCAGAATTCAAAATGCTCCAGGATAAGTTTCTCGTGATGGAGTCTCACTTCAAAAATCTTAAAATTTTGACTGAGTCGCCAAAGAGAAAGAAAGGTAACAACTATTTGCCAAACAGTAATACGGTCGTTTCTCTTATAGTCCCAGGGTCACCTGTATCCCTAGTTCGATCACCGTCACTATTTAATTTCGATGCAATGGATCTTGGATCTAATGGTGTCATTGCACCGACAGCGACTGCGGACTCACCTGTAGCCTCTTCTGCAGTCACACTTGCCACCCCTCCTGCGTCCGTGTCTTACTTTGATGTCCGACTGGAGGTCAACGATGAAGCCGTCGCAAGTGCTTCTGGGGTCCTAATTGAAGCCGCTAACGCTGCTGTCCAGAGGGATGATGAGGCTCATTCAACCTCAACTCCCATAGTTACTGCTTTTCCTACTAACAGCTCTACGTTTACTGTTTCGGTCTCAACTAATAATTCTGTGACCCCCTCCATCTATTGTTACTGCGGTTGCCCCTCTAAAATCTATTTTCATTTCTCGACTAATGGCATCGGCTACGGATGTCATGGTTCGCGACTTTATTCTGTCTAAACTTAACATAGATTGTTCAGCGGGTCTATTAATTACTAAATTTAACTTCAAGGTCAAGTGAAACCTCTTCTCTTTCAAAATTCTAGACCGCTTTCTCCGAAACCTAGCTTAATTCCTCAATCTCTGATTGCAAGAATTTTAGTGACAAATTTAATATATATAGATCGGATCGTCGATCACGTGATGGCGGTGTCCTGATTGCTGTCCGTTCGAACATAACTTCCCTACTCTTTTCTGTCGAAGCGCATAAAAATATTAAAATAATAGTAGTTAAACTTCGACTCTGCTCGTTAAATCTATATATATATCGTGCTCTTACATCCCACCGTCCTTTGAATTTTCATCCACATGCTTCACACAGCCCATTTTCAATCTGTTTCGTCCCAACTTATTCAGTCCGATTGTCTTATCGTCCTAGGAGATTTTAGCCTTCCAAATATTTCCTAATCTCCATCCGAAGACTTTAACCAGATGTACCCATTCATGCAGCACGATTTTTTTGTTTCTCTGTCCGATTCATCATTGCGTCAGATATATGCAATAGCATGGGTAGAATTTTAGACCTTGTCTTTACTACCGATACAACGAATAATCTAGTCTACAGAGGATCCCATCTATCTTTTCCCGAAGACCTTTACCATCCCACCCTGGAAACTGATGTCCAGCTGCCTTCTTCTGGTTCCACCAAATCGTGCATGAAGCCCTCGGCTATCTTTTGTTTCAAGATTTTATCAATTTTAATCGCGCACTTTCTCCGATCGATTGGTCATACCTAGACGACTTTCATGAGATCGAGCCCGCCACTAATGCATTTTACAGCACTGTTTTTTCCATCTTTCCTACCTTTGTTTCATTAGTTTCCCCTCTCAGAAATCTTTCTGGCCCTATTTGGTTTACTCAGAGCTAATAAACCTACGGAATATAATGGAATGTTAAAGTATTTAATTGAAAAATTGAAATTTTCCATTTTTATACTCTACTACAACAATTACTTGGCTAAATGCAAGCTCTACATTAAACGAGATCTTAAGCAATTCTTTAAGTTTGTTAACTCTAAACGTAATTCTTCACAATGTCCCTCTTCTTTACACTTAAATTGTACTTATGCTGATAACCATTCCGATATTGCTAACCTATTTGCTCCATTTTTTCAACTTTGCTACTCTGTTCCTTCTAGTAACCTGCCCTCAATTCTCACTACACCTAACGACTTTCGTGCCGCGCACTCATATCATATCCCTTTAAATTGTTCAGGTTGTATCCATCCCCCCTTTATTGATTATGTAAATTTTCTTTTTCTACTGGACCAGATATGGTTCCCAGTGCCGTTCTTAAACTTTCTGCGGGTTCTCTTTGCGTGCCTCTCTCAAAACTGTTCAACCTCTCTCTCGAGCTTGGTGATTTCGACTCAGTTAATCACAATCTTCTTATCCACAAACTATCTCTACTAGGATTTCAGACTAAACTTCTTCTCTGGACTAATGCGTACCTTTGCAATCGTTCTCAGCGAGTCTGCTTCCAATCTTCTCTTTCCAAACCAGTTTTTGTCTCTTCGGGTGTGCCTTAAGGTTGCCATCTTGGGCCCTTATTATTTAAACTGTTTATCAAGGATCTTCCTTAAGTTTTAACTCATTCCCGAGTCCTAATGTATGTTGATGATGTCAAGCTATGTTTTTCCTATAGCGATCCTGTGTCCCCGTTAATTCTTCAATCGGATCTCGACGCTCTCAGTAATTGGTGTGATTGCATCTGCTTAACATGCACTCTCTTGAAAGCTGTAGGACTTATCATGAAATTCTCTTTCTCCATAAACTTCTCCTTGGGGAGGTCGAATCTACTACCCTCATTAGTCTTATTAGTTTTGCAGTCCCGTTCCGCCCGACTAGGCATTACTTTCCACTCCGTCTTCCCCACTGTCCTCTGACCATGAATCTTTCCGTAGCCTTTGCCGCGATTACAATAAATGTTTTCATATATTTTCCTTTGATACTTGTGCTTCCAAAATCAAGTCTTCATTAATGAATAATTTAAGTTAACTTTCTTCTGTCTTGAATTGTATTAGCGGACTTGCCAGTAGTAGATCATTTATGAATTGTACATTCTGCGTTATACACAGTTTGTAACGAACCGTTCTGTTCCGTCTGACTCAGCTGGGCTGGCTCAGCGGTCGGTGGGCTCGCTGCAACAATATTTATATGTTGCCCCGACGACAAGCAAGAAGACACGGGTTGGGTTTTATACTGATATGACAATTACGCTTTATTGGTATCTTAGAGCTATCTTACGCTATTCTGACTCCGGTGCTGGTTCTACCGTTGGTTCTCCTCTGCGTCTTTGGTGAGCGAGACCTACCTTGGATCCCCCCAAGGCGTCTCCAAGCGTGGCACCGCCGGCTCTAACGACTGGGGCCAGCGATTCTTGGCACACAGCCCAAATCCGCCTCTCAGTCGGCGCCTGACGCGTTCGCTCTCACTCGACTCACTTGGCTTTTCGGCCCGAAGGTGTCTCGCTCCCTATGGGAATGCACTCCAAGCGTGGCACCGTTGGTTCAAGGGATTGGGACCTTTGGCTCTTGGCTGTATGCTCGAGTCCGCCTCTCAATCCTCACACAACGCGTTCGCTTTCCAAAGTTCTTCGCCCTTTGCTCGGTCTCACTCTTGTTGCTCACTATTCACTTCACACTCGATAGCTCCGCTCGCTGACTGTCCCTTTTCCTGGCCGCGGCCTTCCTCTTATAGGCTCGCTTCTGCGTCGGCGCCGCCGACGCCGCCTGGCCCTAACGGCTCTTTCCGCCATGTGGAGCCTGTACTTTTCCATCGGTGTTTCCTTCATTCTCCGCTCGCTTTACAACGGGACCTGGCTGGTGGCGTGATCCCATGACCATATTTGGTCATGCGCTGGGCCACTGCCGGCCCGATCCCGTCATCCCGCTGCTCTCTCTCCGGGGGTCTTCTCCTCTCATCTTGGATCTCCGGGAGAGCTCCCCTCGGGAATTCGCCGCATCCGGCTATCCCCGGATAACGGCCGTTAGCCCTTAACCCTGTACCGCCCCCTGCGTGTGGGAATACCTTCCCTCACACTTCCCCCTTTCCTTCATTAGCGGAAAACCCCGATTTTCCGCGTCCCATTTGGGACGTTTCAAAACCCCGCGCGATCGGCGCGCGCGTGCTTTGTTCTCGAACCGGGTGCGACCTGGCGCCCTCCCTCGGCCTTACCCGGTGCGGTGTTGCCGTATCTCCCCGATGTGAGCGATCGATTCGCTCTCCCCCTTATCGATAGTTCGTATGGGCGCTTTGCGATCTACTCGATATCTCGCGGCGTGTGTATTCTACTTCGCATCGCGAATTCCTCAATGGACTCGGAAAAGTCCTATTTTCTCGTCGTTCCGGTCTTGTGGTTTTGGTTTTTATTTGTGCGTCCGGTTTCCCTTTTTACCCTCCGATGGTACGCGGGCCTTCCGGTGGCCCTCTCTCGCGTTTCCGTGCCCGGCTGCCTGGCCCTGGATGCTTTCGGTAAGTTGTGCTCTCTCTTTCTCGCCTCCCGCCGCATTCATTCATACCTTACCGATTAATTCTAGCGATGTCCCCCTACTTTCCTGTCGACAGGTAAACACCATGTTCTTCTTCCTTTTTTTTTATTTCCCATTTCTCTCTCCTGTTTAGTGCGTTGCACGGAACACCTCCTGCCGGTTGGTGGACACCGACAGCCGGTATCGGACGCCCCCGTCGTTGACCAGGCGCTTCACCCTCCTCGACGTTGGCCTCATCCGCGCGAGAGAGCGCGTGACGACGGCTGGCCATTCTTCACGTCTGATGGGCTGCCACCGTGGGTTGTCCGCCGGTCCCGCCTGGGGCCACGATGCCTGACGCTGCAGCTCGGGTCGGCGCGCCTCTGCCCGCTCCGCTGGGCACGACCTTTGTCGGTCTAGCTTTGGCCTCTTTCCCTGGCCGGGTTCCGGCCACTGCCAGGGACCTCGCTCCCATGGCTCAGGTGAGTGTATTTCCGCTTGCGCGTCATCCGTCGTCTTCGCGCCGTCTTCTGCTGCCGCCGCCCCCGGTGTCGTGTCGGCCATCGTCGCGCTCGCCGGCCTCTTTGCGTCGTCGTCTGTCGTCCCCTCGGGCTGATCCTCAGGCACCACCCCGGCTGTGGGTGCCGCCGCTGGGCCTTCCGCCGTCGTGAGCGCCGCGTCGCCGTCTGCCGTTACCTCGGGCGCATTTTCGGGCACCGCCCCGGCTGTGGGTGCCGCCGCTGGGCATTCTGCCTCCTGTGGCTGTGCTCGTCGCCTCGGGTCCCGCTCATTGCTGGCGCGTGGTGCCTCCTCCCACAGTCGAGCCTCCTCCGTCTCTTGCTCGGGCTGCCGTGGCGCTGGCCCGGAGGCCCACGATATATGCAGCGTTTGTACGTGCCACAGCATGCCCCCTCGCACCGCGGAGCGCACCTCCTGCGTAACGTACGGCCCGATAGCGGCTCCCTGCGGTCCGTGCCAGTGCTGCTGCTGCTGTTGCTGCTGCTGCTGTTGCTGCTGCTGCTGCTGCTGCTGCTGCTGCTGCTGCTGCGGCTGCTGCTGCTGCTGCTGCGCTTGGCCTGGCGCGTTGTCTGCTGCTTCCTCTTCCGGCCGGCGCCTACGATCCGCCGGCGGCCGACGCTGGAACAGCTCATCCTCTGCCCTCGGCGGCTGTGGGGACTGCGGTCGTGGCTCCCCCTCGGCCTCGGCGAGTTCTGGGGGTGACCGCCAGAGCTCTTCCTCTTCCTCCTCGGCTCGTCGCAGCCTCTGCTGCCAGTCCTCTTCGGGCGACTGGACTCGAGCCGCCTTCGGCGCTGGCACTCCGCCTCCTCCTCTTCGCTGGAGATCACCGCCAGCCCGTCCGCCGCGCTCTCCGCCCGCTTCGCCGTCGCCTCCTCTGCCTCCTTGTGCAGCCGCGCCCTCTCCCTCTGCTCCACCGCGCTGCACCGGAGCGCGCACTGCCACTGGTGCGTGACGTCTCGCCTGTGGCGCTCCGCCTCTGCTTCTTGGGCCGCTTTTTCGGCCTCCGACCCGGCCTTCAGTTTCTCGGCCAGCGCCAGGGCGTCCTCCCATACGCGCCGTTGCCTCCGCTCCTCCTTCGCTGTGGCCAGGGCGAACCGACGGCGCCACTCCGCGAGGCGTCGTGCCTCTGCGGCCGCGTCGTTTGCCGCGCTTCCGGCCTGCGTTGGCTGCGGCTCCTCGCCTGCGTTTTCGGACTGCGTCGGCAGCGGCTCCTCGACCGCGTTTTCGGCCTGCGTCGACCGCGTCCGTGCCTCCTGTGGGTTTCCTTGCCCCGTTGTCGGCCCTCCCCTGGTGCATGCCGACGACTCCTCTCTCTTGGCTGGACGCGTCGACCGCTTGGACGATTGTGCCGCCTTCTCGGCCGGTCCCTTTGGGTGCGTGGCCGACCTCCTCCGTGGCCGCCCCTCTCTGGGCTCCTCCCTCCGCGTCTCTGTGCGCCTCCTGCTTCTTCCCTCCTCCCGCTCTTCACGCTTGCTGGTGCGGGGCTCCTCGCGCTTGCTGGTGCGGGGCTCCTCGCCCTTGCTGGTGCGGGGCTCCTCGCGCTTGCTGGTGCGGGGCTCCTCGCCCTTGCTGGTGCGGGGCTCCTCGCGCTTGCTGGTGCGGGGCTCCTCGCCCTTGCTGGTGCGGGGCTCCTCGCCCTTCGCCTCGCGTGCGCGTTTCCTCCTCGGTGCCGGCTCCCAGCTCACCAACTCCAGGTCGCTCTCCGTTTCGGTGCACCCTGGCGACACCACCGGGGACACCGTCGGTCCCATGGATCCCGCGGTGGACACCAGCGGTGAGGCCAACAGCTGCAGCTCCGGGGACCCATTCCTACGTGCCCTTCGCTCCTCTCGTTCGTCTCGGTACGCCCGCCGCCGACTTTGCGTATTGACGGCATAATACCCGCGGCGCATCAACTTCCGCTGTTCCGTCAGGTACCGAATTAAGTGCTGCTGCATTTTACCTTTGCACGTGTTAATTTTTTTTCTCAAAAGACCTGATCGTGCGCTGCTCCCGCCTTTATAAGGGCTCGTGCCGGTGCTCACCGTTCCCTGTAACGGTGCTTTACATGGGCCCCTTTGAACGGCTCTGTTTTGCCTTCCAGCTGGCTCTCATGGTTGCTCCCGTTTTGAAAATTATCCGCACCTCTCGCCGCGTTAACCCTAGGGTGCCCCGGGGTTTTGTTAGCTTTTCACTTCCAGCTCTGGCGGCCCTTCTCCGTCCGCTCGACGTCGTGTTGCTTGGTTTCGCCCTGAATCTGGTAAGCCTCCCGAGTTCTTGGGTTCCTCATCTCACCTTGCCGTCTCTTCCAGCCCGTCCTTGAGCCCCAGTCCAGGATGCAGACCGATCTCCCAGCCCGTGATCAACAGGTCCTCCGACCTTTCGCCCGCGCTGCCAGACATCGGCCCGCCCTCTGGGGCCAGCTCCGCCCGTCTCCGGATTGGCTTGGACGCGGATGTCACCCCCGTGCAGCGACTCGGACCCAGGGATCATCCGATTCCCTAGCCGGTAGACCGCGCACGGGCGGCATTCGCTTTCGTCCCGCCTTCCCCGACGTTGGCAGCTGGCTCCTATGCCCTGGACTCGGACCCGAACTTCGGCTCATCGTCGGAACCCTCCTTCCGGGGACACCTCGTCCGTTGACGCACCACACAGCCCGCTCCCTGGGATAGTGGTGACCCGGGTATCTTTTACTTTTTTTTTCTTTGCCCAGTTCCTGAGCTAACTCTTATTATTCTTTCCGTAGGTCCGGCTTCATCCGTTCGCCTGTCGCCGTCTGCTGCTCTAGTTTTACAGCCTCTTGGCTTTACCGCTTTTAGTTGTAAGAGGATTCCGGGCGGCCTTGTCCTGCGTGGCCTTAAGTTGGGCCGCTCGTTCCTGCCCTTGTGGACGCTTCCTGTCCTGCGTGACACGAGTGATCCCTAGTTTTACTGAACCTTAGTTGTAAGAGTATCCTGTACTACCTTGTCCTGCGTGGCATCCTCTTGAGTCGCTCCTTTCTGCCCCTGTCGATTGTCCCTGTCCTTCATGCCCCGTCCATCCTTCTCCGTCTGCCTCGCCTGTTACCCCTCCTCGTGTGTCGGCTCCGATTCGGTTCCGGGGCTTGTCCCAGGGGTTCCCTCCCCGGGCTGTGGCTTCAGGTCACCTATATGGGCAGTCCGCGTCCGTTTCTCGCTGTCCTTCCTCAATTTACAGATGACCGGGGACACGAAATCCATTATGGTGTAGGGGCCGTCATATTTCGGGGCCAGTTTTGCGGCAAACCCCTCGGCTGCGTTGGATAGATGGTGTTGCTTGGCCCATACCTTGTCTCCAATCCGGGGTTTCCACGCTCTCCTCCTCAGGTTATAATACCTCGCCTGGTCCTGCGCCGCTCTTTCGAGATTCCGCCTCACCAGTTGAAATAATTCTCTCAACTTGGCCGCGTTCTCGTCCGGTGTGGGCGTGCCCTGCCCTGTGCCGAGCACTTCTTCATCGTATAGAGCCTTTGGTAGCCTTGGCTCTCTCCCTTGGACAATAAACGCCGGCGAGTACCCGGTGGACTCGGTCACCCCTGAATTTACGGCCAACATTATCTCTGGCCATTTCTCATCCCAGTTCCTCTGGTTCCCTTCGGTGAACTGAGCGATCATAGTTTTCACTGTCCGGTTAGTTCGCTCCGTCGGGTTCTCCTGCGGCGTGTACGGGGCCGTGAACTGATGCCGTACGCCCATCTGCTCCAAAAACTTCTTAAAAACTCGACTGGTGAATTGGACTCCATTATCCGTGATCACCACCTTCGGCACGCCGAACCGGGACACGATGCGCTCTCGGAACGCTTTCGTTAGTGCTTCCGCAGTGGCCTTTCTTAAGGGGACCAATTCGGTCCATTTCGAGAAACGATCCACCATCACCAACAACATGGCATTCCCATGCTTTGACCTGGGCAGAGGGCCCACGAAGTCGGCACACACCGTCGCCCACGGCTCCTCTGGTACTTGTGTCAACATTTTTCCGGCCGCCTGCAGTTGACTCGGTTTGTAGCGTATGCAGACTTCACACTTTCTCACATATGTCCTCACATCTCGGTGCATCCCCGGCCAGTAGTACCGGGCGGCTACTCTTGCCATCGTCCTTCTGCCGCCTGCGTGCCCCGCCTCCGGCGAGTCGTGGTTCTCTCTTATGACTCTTTCCCTCAGATCCTTTGGGACGCATAGCTTCCATGATGCTATCTCCTCTTCTCCGGCTCGGTGCGGGATGTGCCGGTATATCCGGCCTGCTTCCTCCACGTAATCAGGATATTTCCTCGGTTCCGTCCTAATCCTCTCTTTGACCTTTTTAATCCATCCGCACTCTGCCTCAGGTTCGTGCCCACTCTCTGTTTCCTCCTCGGTGGTTCTCAAGCATCGCTCCGCCAATGGCTGTCGGGACAGTGCGTCCGCCACTACGTTCAGCTGCCCTTTCCTATATGCCACTTCGAAGTCGTATTGTTGCAGCTCCAGCGCCCACCTGGCGATCCTCCCCGTTGGGCTTTCGATGCTGTTCAACCATTTCAACGCCATGTGATCTGTGACCACCTTGAACCGGTATCCCTCCAGATAGGGCTTTAGCTTTCTTATGGCCCATACAATGGCCAGGCACTCCTTTTCAGTCGCCGAATAGTTCTTTTCTGCGCTATTCAGCGTCCTACTGGCGTAAGAGATGACCCTCTCGCCCTTCTCCGTCTCTTGTGTCAGGATCGCCCCCAGTCCGTAGTCGCTGGCGTCCGTTTGGAGCACGAACTTCTTTGAGAAATCCGGGCATGCCAACACCGGTTCTGCTGTCAGCCGACTCTTTACATCCTCAAACGCTTGCTGCTGCTCCATTGTCCATTCCCACTTCGCCTTCTTCTTCAGCAAGGTGCTGAGGGGCTGCACCAGCGTGGCGAATCCATTTACGAAACGTCTGTACCAGGAGGCCACGCCCAAGTATTGTCGTAACTCTCTGACACTCGCCGGCGGCTGTAA
Organism: Drosophila lowei; assembly: GCA_008121275.1. Classification (NCBI taxonomy): domain Eukaryota; kingdom Metazoa; phylum Arthropoda; class Insecta; order Diptera; family Drosophilidae; genus Drosophila; species Drosophila lowei. The sequence continues at coordinate 31,636,315 of CM017781.1, read as the reverse complement.
CTCCTTAATGGCTGCCACTTTCTCGGGATCGGTGCAGATTCCGTCTCCCATCACCAAATGCCCCAGGTATCGTAGTTCCTTCCTAAAAAATTGACACTTGTCCACGTTTAGGCGCAAGTTTGCGTTCTTCAGCCGTCGAAAAACTTCTTCGAGGTTTCGCTTGTGCTCCTCCTCGGTACGGCCGATGACAATGATGTCGTCTTGGTACGCGAACGCGTGTGGCATCATCTCGGGGCCTATCACCTGGTCCAATGCCCTCTAGAACGTAGCCGACGCTGAGTGGAGTCCGAACGGCATCACCTTCCACTGGAACAGCCCTTTGCCAGGCACCGTGAACGCCGTGAACTTCCTGCTGCCTTCCTCCAGTGGTATCTGCCAATAACCGTCCTTCAAGTCTAAGCTACTGATGAACCGTGCCTCCCTGAGCTGGTCCAAAATATAGTCAATTCTTGGCATGGGGTATGCATCCTTGATGGACTTCGCGTTTATCTGTCTGAAGTCCACGCATAATCTCCACTTCCCCGTCTTCTTTTTGACCATCACGATGGGTGAACTGTACGGGCTCCTTGATGGCTCAATGCACCCTCTCTCCAACAGCTCGTCCACCTGTTGGTTGATTTCGGCTTGCATCTTGGGATTCTTGGGGTAGTACCGTTGTTTGACAGGCTGGGCATCACTCATAGTGATCGTGTGTGTAGCTATGTTCGACACTCCCTTCAGTTCTCGGAACTCTTCCAATTCCTTTGCCAGAAAGTTTTCGACCGATCCCTCCTCCGCTCGCGATCTGTCGGATGCTGGCTCGGAGGACCCTCCATTGGTCGCCACAACCGCCACTGACAACTTCTCCTCTAGCCGCCCATTGCGGTGGCCTCTCGCAGGGATCACCACCCTGTGTCCCGCACAGGTCACCTCTGCTCCGACCGCGGCGATGAAATCCCATCCCAGAACAAGCGCATCAATTACTCCGGGCAACACGAGCAGCGGGATTGTAACGATCCTGTCCCCGAAGGCCAGCTCCACCTCGATCTGGGAATTGATTTCCCGGCTGCGTCCGTCAGCCAGCCGCACCAGCTTCCTTGTCTCTTTCTGTCGCCCCTCTTCCCCCAGCCTGCTCGCCGCCTCGCAGCTGATAAAACTACTTGTCGCCCCGGTATCGACCGTGGCTTTCCACTCGCTGCCCGCGATCCTCACCACCGCCGACAGCTGGACATCCTCCACCGTGAGTTCTCCTATGAGTTTTGGGGGGCTTCGTCTTGCGACCCTGGCACGGCCCTCCGCGGCTTGGGTCGCGGGGCGTTTCCCGCTTTTTTGCCGCACTTCCAGCAGAATGTTATCGGTCGCCCATTACATGCTTGTGCCCAATGGCGGTCGCTTCCGCATCGTCGACACGCCTGGGCTGGGTTTTTTACGAACCCTCCCTCTATGTTCGTGTTCGCTTGGTCGTCCAGCCGCGTCTGGGCCGGCTTTTTGTCCGCTGTCGAGTCAGAGCTGGCCGCCGTTTCGTCCTGGCAGCGGCGACATATCTCTGCTACTGCCGGACGAGTGAACGGATTGTTTGCCTTTGCCTTACTCGCCGGCCACTCCCGCTGGAACTCCAGCCACTCCCCCTCCAGGGCCTCAAATTCGTCGGCCAGTGTCATCATGTGATCCAGGTCTCGGCACCTATGCGGCCGGATGAACACCCTCAAATCGGGCATGCTGTTGTCTCTGATGAGCTCCAACTGCTCTTCAGGCGTGCATTTTAGCGGCCGCATGAGGGTCTGCATTTCCACCATGTAGTCCTTGAATGGCTCTCCCCCCCTTTGCTTCCTCAATCTCACCTCCTGGAGTAATTTTTCAAAATACCCCCTCGGCAGGAAGTACGCTTGGAAGCTACGCGAAAATGCGTTCCACGTCTGCCACTGCCTGTTGTTGGCTACAAACCACATGAGCGCCCGACCCTTTAGCAGTTCAGGCATTGCTCGTGGAATTAGATTGACATCCAACCCGTACATGTCGGCTGACCACTCGACTTGTTCCAGGAACTCGAGCGGTTTCGCCGTTCCGTCGAACCGGAACGACCACTCTCTGACCTGCTTGGCGACGTGGGCAAAACTCGACCTGGGCGGTCTCGTGGTCTGTTCATCGGGTCCCCGCCGACGATCCTCTCCTGCTCTCCCCTCGTCCAACCCCTGTGGGTTTCTCGCGCTCCCTTGCTCTGGCTGTGCTGGCCTGGTTGGCCGCTCTCCACTCTCTGCCCGTGGTCGGCTGGGCGATCGGCTTTTCACCGGGACCGCCAGGCTCGCGATAAGCTCCTCTTGGGTCTCGGACGGCCGACTCCACAGCGTTGCCTGCTCCGCGCTCGCCGGCAGCGTCAGGCGCTCGTATGGATCCGTCCCGTCCTCCATCTGGGCCGAGGTCGCGCCTCCTCCCGCCTTCATCTCCCAGGCTTCGAGCGCGTCCGCATACTCCGGTTCCTCTCCGTGCTTCTCTACCCACTCCTTGAAGACTCGGCGCATCTCGGCCAGCGTGCCTTCCAATTGAAGTCCTCTTTCCTCAACGAATGAACCCATCGTCGGCTCCTCATTTTTGTGCCCTCGAAATACCAAATTCAGTACCGCCCTTCCCAAACGCACTTTGTCTTTTACTTGTCGTGAGGCCCCACGTTGGGCGCCAGTTGTAACGAACCGTTCTGTTCCGTCTGACTCAGCTGGGCTGGCTCAGCGGTCGGTGGGCTCGCTGCAACAATATTTATATGTTGCCCCGACGACAAGCAAGAAGACACGGGTTGGGTTTTATACTGATATGACAATTACGCTTTATTGGTATCTTAGAGCTATCTTACGCTATTCTGACTCCGGTGCTGGTTCTACCGTTGCTTCTCCTCTGCGTCTTTGGTGAGCGAGACCTACCTTGGATCCCCAAGGCGTCTCCAAGCGTGGCACCGCCGGCTCTAACGACTGGGGCCAGCGATTCTTGGCACACAGCCCAAATCCGCCTCTCAGTCGGCGCCTGACGCGTTCGCTCTCACTCGACTCACTTGGCTTTTCGGCCCGAAGGTGTCTCGCTCCCTATGGGAATGCACTCCAAGCGTGGCACCGTTGGTTCAAGGGATTGGGACCTTTGGCTCTTGGCTGTATGCTCGAGTCCGCCTCTCAATCCTCACACAACGCGTTCGCTTTCCAAAGTTCTTCGCCCTTTGCTCGGTCTCACTCTTGTTGCTCACTATTCACTTCACACTCGATAGCTCCGCTCGCTGACTGTCCCTTTTCCTGGCCGCGGCCTTCCTCTTATAGGCTCGCTTCTGCGTCGGCGCCGCCGACGCCGCCTGGCCCTAACGGCTCTTTCCGCCATGTGGAGCCTGTACTTTTCCATCGGTGTTTCCTTCATTCTCCGCTCGCTTTACAACGGGACCTGGCTGGTGGCGTGATCCCATGACCATATTTGGTCATGCGCTGGGCCACTGCCGGCCCGATCCCGTCATCCCGCTGCTCTCTCTCTCCGGGGGTCTTCTCCTCTCATCTTGGATCTCCGGGAGAGCTCCCCTCGGGAATTCGCCGCATCCGGCTATCCCCGGATAACGGCCGTTAGCCCTTAACCCTGTACCGCCCCCTGCGTGTGGGAATACCTTCCCTCACAAGTTTAACTGATCATACTTGAACTATAAACTCTAAACAATAAACAGTAAAAAGCCGTTAACTTTTCGTTTCGTCGAAGAAAATGTTTTCGTTTTGAAAACGAAGAAATCTTACGGTTTGTCAAAACGGGAGCACCAATTTATGTGATTTCAAAAGTAAATCGGAAAACTTTTTTGAAAGTAAAAGTCGGAGCCCTTCTGGTTGAATGAAAATTCGTTGCTAATATACACTTCGCACCTTGAATACCCTAATGGGAAATTATTCCAATGTGAAGTCATGTATGAAATATATTATGTACATATATGTATTTACATATGTATTGTGAGGGAGCGTACGCTCCACTCACATTTTTTCCGCCCACCATTCACTCTCGTTTTTTTCCCACTGGAGGGACCCTAAGTTTGCATTCCGATTCTGTTATCTATTGAAATGAAGTTACGTTTTTCTATTATAATTAAATCACTGACCTTTCGTATTTTTCAAGATTTAAGCGTTGACTCTTCAGTTTTAGGTTAAGGGGGAGGGGGGAAGAGCCACGAAGGCCCAACTTCATTAATTTTTATATTACACGTCCCGAGGGGTCTCTAAGCCCCACGTAGTCTCTTATCATTATAAAAGGGGGAGGAAGTCGTGATCACGGCAGACGCCACTGGCTTTTCAGGGTTGGTTATCACAGCAAACAACGAAACAACGGCAATCAAAAAAGAGGAAAACGAATCCCAACAGCAACAACGCAGCAGCAACAGAAGAGAGACGACGAAACGCCGAGAACCGCAGCCCAACAACAACGACGCAGCAGCAGCAGAAGAGAGACGACGAAACGCCGAGAACCGTAAGCTATAAGCGACGACGCGCCAGCAGCAGAGCAAGAAAAAGCAAGCAACGAAGAACGGCAATCAAAAGAGAGGAAAACGAAGCCCAACAACAACGACAAAGCAGCAGCAGAAGAGAGACGACGAAACGCCGAGAACCGTAAGCTATAAGCGACGACGCGCCAGCAGCAGAGCAAGAAAAAGCAAGCAACGAAGCAACGGCAATCAAAAGAGAGGAAAACGAAGCCTAACAACAACAACGCAGCAGCAGCAGAAGAGAGACGACGAAACGCCGAGAACCGTAAGCCAACAGCAACGACGCGCCAGCAGCGGAAAAGAGAGGCGAAAGTCACCGGCGCAGCAACAGACGCCGAAAGAGTGTAAAAACAAGGGCACCGGGCCTCTGCCGCAGCAAGAACAACGACGCTAGCCGCCCACGCTGACGCTGGATCAGCAGAGCCAAGAGAACGCCGGTTTTGAGCTGGGGAAAAGGCAGAGAAGAAGGAGCTGAGAGAAAAAAAGTCGATTAGAGAGTGCCGTGCCGAGTGGACGTGTTCGCGCTGAAAATTCAAGACCGAGTGGCTGCAGAAAAGCACATGTGGAACGGGATCCACACCAACGCGAAAATTACGATTAGTGGTACGAGAAAAGATCCTGCACTGGGAATTCAGGGGTAAGCGAGTCTCTAGTCGTGTATACGGGCTGCTGAGCGGTGCGATAGGCGGGGAAATAAAAGAATAAAGAAAAAAAGGATATAATGAAAACATGGCCCAGTCACTAACAGTCCGCATCTATTCACTGGGGAAGCTAGATGTCAAGGGCCTCGTCTTCTCTCTCCATCCTCACGCCTCCTGCCCGAGTCTCCTTTTGCCCCATCCATGTGGTGATCCGTATTCGTTACAGATGCCCGTCGTTACCCTTGCATGATTCCCTCCAGTAGTTCGTAGCCCAACAGGATCCCAAGGCCGCTATCCGGTGATTGCCAGGGCGGTCTCGGTGATGCCTGTTGGCGCTCCTGCATGATTCCCTCCAGTAGTTCGTAGCCCAGCAGGGTCCCGAGGCCGCTGTCCGGCGATCGCCCAGGCGCTCTCGGTGATGCCTGTTGGCACTCCCGTATGATTCCCTCCAGTAGTTCGTAGTCCAGCAGGATCCCGAGGCCCCTGTCCGGCGATTTCCTAAGCGCTCTCGGTGATGCCGGTCGGTGCTCTCGCATGATTCCCTCCAGTAGTTCGTAGCCCAACAGGATCCCGAGGCCGCTATCCGGCGATTGCCTAAGCGCTCCCGGTGACGTCTGGTGGTGTCCCGCATGATCCCAGTAGTTCCCCAGGGTCCCGAAGGTGCTGTCCGGCGATTGCCTAAGCCCTCTCGGTGATACCTGCCCTGCATAGTAAAGACTTTCGTAGTAATGTTTACTCCGATAGTGTCCCGTAAGTGCTATCCGGCGATTGCCTAGGCACTCTCGGCGATATTTGTCGGTATCCCCGCATAGCAAAGACCTTCGTAGTAGTTCTTAGTCCGACAGGGTCCCGTAGATGCTATCCGGCGATAGCCTAGGCACTCTCGGCGATAGCCTAGGCACTCTCGGCGATACTTGTCGGTGCCCCCCCGCATAGTAAAGACCTTCGTAGTAATTCATAGTCCGATAGGATCCCGAGAGCGCTATCCGGCGATTGCCTAAGCCCTCTCGGCGATACTTGTCGGTATCTCCGCATAGCAAAGACCTTCGTAGTAGTTCTTAGTCCGACAGGAAACCCGTAGATGCTATCCGGCGATAGCCTAGGCGCTCTCGGCGATACTTGTCGGTACCCCCCCGCATAGTAAAGACCTTCGTAGTAATTCTTAGTCCGATAGGATCCCGAGAGCGCTATCCGGCGATTGCCTAAGCCCTCTCGGTGATACTTGTCGGTATCCCCGCGTAGCAAAGACCTTCGTAGTAATTCTTAGTCCGACAGGGTCCCATAAGTGCTATCTGGCGATAGCCTAGGCACTCTTGGCGATACTTGTCGGTATCCCCGCATAGCAAAGACCTTCGTAGTAATTCTTAGTCCGACAAGGTCCCGTAAGTGCTATCCGGCTATAGCCTAGGCACTCTCGGCGATACTTGTCGGTATCTCCGCATAGCAAAGACCTTCGTAGTAATTCATAGTCCGACAGGGTCCCGTAAGTGCTATCCGGCGATAGCCTAGGCACTCTCGGCGATACTTGTCGGTATCTCTGCGTAGCAAAGACCTTCGTAGTAATTTTTAGTCCGACAGGGTCCCGTAAGTGCTATCCGGCGATCGCCTAAGCACCCTCGGTGACATTTGTCGGTACCCCCCGCATAGCAAAGACCTTCGTAGTAATTCTTAGTCCGACAGCACTTACGGGAGTGCTATCCGGCGATAGCCTAGGCACTCTCGGCGATGCTTGTCGGTATCCTCGCTTGGCAAAGACCTCCGTGGTAATTCGAACCCGTGGTAGGACCCTGAAAACGAGCTCTGGCGATTACCTAAATGTTCTCGGCGAGATTCGTCTGTACGCCTCGTGAGGTTCCCCCAGGCCTTGAAGTTGGCCGCCCCCACCCTTAAAAGGGCTACCTGGTTGTCCCCTCCAGCCTATTTAGGGCGCCTGTCAGGGCCCCACGCTCCCCTCGCCTCCGTCATCACCCTCGTGGGACTGGTCCGCCGTCCACCTTTGTAGGTCCGAGACTCGGAGTCCCGGCAAGTTACAAATATGGCAGTAGTTTCGACCCTGGAGTAGACTGAGATGTGTACCCCAGCCAGGATCGCTTCCTTACAGTATATCCGCTCTTTTTATTCGTATGGAGTTGAGTGGAGTGAAAATACGGGTCGGGCCGTAGGGTCTGGTTTGTCGTGGAGCCGCTCTTACTGACAGGGCAGGTCGAGATCCTCGTAGTAGCCGCCTCCGATCCAAGCTAGTTGCTCTTTTCACCAGCGTCGGCAGTGGCAGCCACTGAGTGAAATGGCTGGCTACAACTCAAAGAGAGAGTTTATCAACGGAAAGCGTGTGTATCTCCACCCATATTGACCCTGTGGGCGCGATCCCCCCTGTGCTTTACTTTGATCTCCTAGTCCGGGCAGTCCGTGCAAGTGCAGGGAAGACGACCAACTGGATTGTAATAATCTGTTATGGTTGGCCTTTTTAATGCCCGACATAATGCACCAATTGACGCTGCGTCCGCGTTCTTCCTGTCTGTTTACTATCCTAGTCAGAGCAGCAGCTGCTAACCAGGGCTACAAGACGGCGATAGTCTACTCATCGCAGGCATGTCCCACCGACAGAGGGCGCTGATATGTAGCACCCAGGAAGACTAGCACCGGCAGTGGGCGCTTCATCATACATCCTAGAAGTATGCCACGACTTCTCCATCCCCTATACTCTCATCACGGGGCTATAGGATGTGGCATATTGGAACTGATGCAGAACATTAGAGGCACACAATCCACAACGGCGCATTCTGGGGCCATTGAGTACACAACGGGTATCGGATCTGACCTCCCGCCAACCCCACCGCTACGGCGGCGTACCCATTAACGGGGCTCTGGCGACCGAGAAGGGCGGTATAATCGCCAGCGACTAACGTCTGGAAGAAATTTACGGCCATCGATGGATGCCCAGGATAAGCCAACATAGAGGACCCATTGGTGCCATAGGCTCCGATGGAAAAGAGCGCCATGGTAGGTACTATACTTGGCGAATTCGACCCGCTTTGCTAGCTAGACTAAGAGATTAAATTGTGAAAATATAGAGATCATTCGGGGAAACTGATTATATTATTATACTATTTTCGTCCCAAATAATTAACAAGTTACAGCCACCCAAAGTTTTCCGGCTCTTCGTATTAGAAAAACGCAGAAGGGCTCTCAAGGCCGCCATAAGGGACAACAAGCGCCAGTGCTTTCTGACGTTATGACGTTATGCGACTCTGTGGATCAGAACCCATGGAGAAGGGCAAACAAGTTGGTGACAAACAAACTGTGCGCCAAGAAACAGGCACCCCCATCGGACCCCGACATGGCCAGATTCATTTTGAAGGAGCTTTTTCCGATCAGGACAGATCACATCGAGGAGGTCCTTTGCATCCCACTACAATCACCCAATCAGGTTTGCATCGAGGAGGTGACTCTCGAAGAAGTAGCACGCGCAGCCAGGAGCATTAGCCCGAACAAGAACACCTAGGCCGGACTCTATCCCGAATAGAGCCCTCAAACTCGCCCTTTCCACGCACCCGGACATCTACGAGAAGCAGAACTGCAACCAGTGACTTCGGGAAGGAGTGTTTTCTGAGAGGTGGAAGACGCAGAAGCTAGTGCTTATTCCCAAGCCAGTCAAGCCGCCGGGGACAGCGTCGTCGTATAGGGCAATCTTCCTGATCAACACAGCGGGCAATACGGATTTCGCAAGGCCAGATCCACGATAGACGCCGTTGGTAGAGTTGTGGACATTGCTTCTAGTGCGATCGCCGGCAATCGGTGGAAAGGCGGCGGAAAGGAGTACTGCCTAGTGGTCACACTGTATATAAAGAACGCGTTCAACACGGCGGGGTGGAGCTGCATCCTAAGAGCATTGGCTACGTTCGACACACCCATGTACTTTCAGCGGATGGTACAAAGCTATTTTGAGAGAAGGCTGCTTTTGTGCAACACGCAGGCTGGCACGGAGCAACACGAGGTATCGGCAGGCATCCCGCAGGGCTCGGTGCTGGGCCCCACACTGTGGAACGCAATGTATGATGGCATATTGCGACTCACCCTACCCCACGGAGTGCATATGGTGGGATTTGCAGACGATGTGGCTGTCCTAGTGGTGGAGACAATCTGCAACCAGACAATAGCACTAGTTCAACAGTGGCTGGATCTAGTCGGGCTCGAACTCGCACTCCACAAAACCGAGTCAGTGCTGGTGTCCAGCCGGAAGAAAGTCGAGAAGGCCAGATCACAGTAGCAGGCACCTTAGTGTCGTCAAAGCTTCCAATCAAGTACCTCGAGAGCACGTGGCCTACATGAGCACGAAGGCGGCGACCAGCAACGGTGCACTCTCGAGGATAATGCTGAACACCCGAGGACCAAAGCAATGGCGACGACGTCTACTAACGAGTGCGACGAGATCGGTGATGCTGGACAATCTGGACAAAGGCCCTTCAAACAGCGAGCTACGCCCGGGGTCTGGAAGCCACGCACCGCCTCTCTTCGCTATCACCAGTGCCTTCCGAACAGTCTCGAACCAGGCAGCCCACGTAATCACAGGTATAGCACCCCTGGAATACCTGGCGGAGGAGCGGTCCACCTACGCATGGCAGAGGCATGGAAGCGGCTGGCAAAAGGCAGGTGCGCATGGCGTGCAAGCAGCAAAGCCTCAGAAATTGGCAACAACGCTGGGATTCGACCCCCAAAGGGCGATGGACTCACCAGCTCATCCCAGCCATCGACGCGTGGGTTAATAGGAAGCATGGTCAGGTCAACTTTTACCTGACTCAGCTCCTCAGCGGCCACGGCTGCTTCCGAAGCTACCTTCACCGCTTCGGGCACGAGGACTCCGCAGGATGCTCTTTGTGCGGACACAACGTGGAGGAGGATGCCGAGCATATCATATTTACGTGTGGCAGATTCTCAGCGCAAGGTCATCGGCTGGAAGAAGCCCTGGGCGGGGCTTTAACCAAACAAAGCCTGGTGCCGTTCATGCTCCGGTCCCCAGAAACCTGGGAGGCGACGAGCAACTTCGCGGCAATCATCATGACAGAACAACGCACTGTTGAGCGCAAGAGAAGGGTGCAGCTAGGTTAAGCGATGCCTCCACATGTGTGAAGCATTGCTTCACGGCCGTACCACACATGCTGGGCTTGCATATCCTAACTTATATTTTTTCTTAAATTTAAAATAAGTTGTATAAATGTAAGATTAATAATAATGTATCGTTTATTAATAGTGTTTTTCGAATAAGAGTACAAAGTGTATGATTTAAGATGTGTAATTAATGAGTCTGTTCTTCCGACTTTTTGTTCAACTTTTCGCTTCTACTTCCAACAACCGACTGCCATATCGATAGCCCCCTATCGATTAGCTCTTTTAAATATCAATTACGTCTGGTTATATCGCTTAGGTCTTATCGATGGTATCTTAAGTTCAAATGTTAATTTAGCTGGGATAGTGCTAACTACTTGATACCCTGTCTTTTACATTCGGCCCTCCTGCTCATCTTCATCTGTCCCAGATGATAATATATCCTCGTTCTCTGAGACAAAACGCCATAGCTTCATATTGTCACTGCTCGTTGCGGTGATGTTTGGCCCCTCGACTTGAGCAACCTTTCTGACGTCGTAGCGACCGTTCCGCTTTACCTTGGTGACCTCATATGGGCCTAGATACTCGCTGGCCAACTTGCGTCCTGCGACGAACTGCGTCCTCTTGATCCCGACCATGTCTCCTAGTCTGTAGTCGTGCTCAGCTCGTCGTTTTTTATCATAATTGCGCTTGTATACCTCTTGCGCCTTCTCAATGTTTTGTTTCGCTTGGTCACGCAGTTCTTGGCGCTCGTTGTTAAACTGCGTAACCAACTCCTCGTTGAGCACCTCCAATAGTCGACTTTCAGCTTGTCTGTGCATCTTTGTCCCAAACATGACCTCGAATGGCGACGACTTCAACGTAGAATGCACATGCGAATTAATCGCCATCTGGACCTGTGGCACATGCTTGTACCACTTCGTTGACTCCTGAGCTGAGAGCTTTGCGATGATACCCAAAATTGAACGGTTCACCCGCTCAATCTGACCGTTGCCTCTTGCCACACCTGTCGTTGTACACACATGTTCGACTTTGTTCTCGTTGAGAAACTCGCTGAATGCGTTGGATGTAAACGCTGCTCCTCTGTCGCTGACTATGCGCTTGGGAAAACCAAACACAAATGACCAATCGCTCAGCTTCTTCACAACTTCTTCGTGACCTGTTGACTTAGTTGGGAACAGCCATACAAACTTGGAGAACGCATCTACCACAGCAAAATGTACTTGTATTGCTTGGCTGTCGCATCCATTGGTCCCAAATGATCAACGTGCAGCGTGTGTAGTGGTGTGTCACCCTTGTCAATGCAATGAAGATAGCCTTCTTGTTTGCCCAACTTTTGCTGAAAATTATACAACTGATACAATTAGTAGTCAACTTGTTTACTTTCCGTTCAAGGTGCGGAATCCAGTATTGCTGCTGAACTGAGTGCATTGTCTTCGCTGTGGAGAAATGACCAACTTCATGCGATCCTTGAATGATTTCCCTTTCCATCAGCCTTGGAACCACCAATACGTCATTGCCATTTACAGATTTGAAGAGAAGACCTCCTTTTAGCTTGTAGTCTTGATATGGGTGCTGCTTCAGGATCTCAACTGTGGCTTTGATGAAATCGTCATCCTGCTGTGCTTTCTTTATCCGAGCTGTTAGCTCCGTCGTCACGAACATGCATGTCTGCGGAAAACGACTGAGACAGTCCACGTGTCTCATTCTGTCCCCTGGGCGGTGTACTGCTTTGAATGTAAAGTCCTCCATATACAAAATCCACTGGGAAACTTCTCTGGGTATATCTGCTTTCGTTGTTGTCTGCTTAAACGCCGCACAGTCAGTGGCAAGATCAAATTTGATCCCCAACAGGTAGTGACGAAACTTCTTGAGTGCGAGGTATGCAGCTTTGACCTCCAAATAGTAACTGTGACGTTTGGACTCAGCTTGTGTAGTCTTTTTACTCCAATAGTAAATCGGGTGGAAATTGCCATCAAGCTGCTGCAACAAAACTGCTCCGAAACCTTCTTTGGATGCATCCGTGTGGAGTTCCGTTGGCGCTTCTCGTGAGTATAAATGTAATATAGGTGCGATTACAAGCAGATTCTTTAAGGTTTGTAGCGACTGTTGCTCTGCTTCGCCAATGTTGAAAACTGCTTCCTTCCTGAGTAGATTCGTGAGCGGCCGGGCAACTTGTGCATAGCCAGGGATGAACTTTCTGAAAAAGCCTGTGAGTCCCAGAAATGCTTGAACTGCTTTAATGTCTTTGGGCGTAGCAAACCGACTGACAGCTGCTGTCTTCTCTTTGCCGGGCCAGATTCTCCCGTCCTCAATGATATGGCCAAGAAAGCTAATGCGTGGCTGCATGAAGCTACATTTCTTCCACTTGATCTTTAGGCCAAACTGCGCAGCTGTCTCCAGAACCAACTTCGTCTTCCTCATGCATACCTCGGGCGACGCGGCGTAAACAATTATGTCGTCCATATAAAGCTGCATAGTGTCAGAGTTGATTAATTCTTGAAAATATAGCTTACGAACCGAATGAACGCAGCTGGCGAGTTCTTGAATCCGAAAGGCGCTTTATTAAACTCGAATAATCCCTCCTTTGTGACGAAGGCCGAATACGACTTGCTTTGCTCTTCCATAGGCACATGGAAAAATCCGTGTTCAAGTTCCATTATGGTAAACCACTTAGCCGACTGCAGCTTTTCCAAGACTTCCTCCATGATCGGGACTGGGAAGCAGTCCAGCAATACCATGCTGTTTAACTTCCTGTAGTCTACGCAAACTCTAAGTGTACCATCTTTTTTCTTCACGACGACAACTCTGCTCGCTACATTTGAAGACGACTTGCGCACGATTCCTTGCTCGATCCATTCTTCGACTTGCTTCTTTACGGCACTGGCTTCGTCTGTTGATAAACGACTCGGTAAGTGATGAAACGGCTTGATTACTCCGTCGGGAACTATCTTCAGTTGGATTGGAGACTGCTTTGCAACTTCTGTGGGCATTTGGTAACTGTTTCTTATCATCTGTTCAACGTCTTTTCGATATTGCGGCGGAACTACAAAGGATGACTCTTCAGTTACATTATATATAAGAGCATGCTCATCTGTTGGCACAGGATCTGCGTCAAGCTTCAAAAACGTGTATCCTTGCATATCAGCGACGAAACGGAACTTCTTAATGAAATCATGCCCCAAAAGTGCGTCGAAATCAATCTGGCTACTGGGGACTACTAAAAACTTCTGTTTGGTCTGAAACTTATCCACGGTAACTTCTGCATTAAAGTATCCAACAGGCTTTGTTGATATCTGACCCAGACCGCGCAACATAGTTGTGCACTTCAAAAAGTTTAACGTTTTTCATGGTCTTCAACATACTCTCTTTGATTATGGTTACATCTGACCCTGTATCCACAAGACAGTCAACTACAATGCCGTTTATTTGAATTTTTTTTTTCATGCTGCGATCCGAAATGACGCGAACTTTATCAACTTTATCAGCTTCATAAGGACAGTTACGCGAAATGTGACCATTCTGATTGCACTTAAAACACTTCGTTTCGGCTTTGCAGTCTTTGCGTTTGTGTTCTCCTGATCCACAGTTATAACAATATTCTTTTTACCGCTTTGCCCACTTTGCTGCTTGAAACTCGTTTTATCCTGTTCTTTATTGCCCTTCTTCTCCGATATGTTCAAACGATCATAGATATCGAACTCTTCTTTCAAGGCCCTGAAGGTCTTACAGCGATACATGGCATACTTATACTCGTTTCTTATGTCCAGACCGTTCACAATATGGCTTATAACAGCCGCGTCTTCAACATGTCCGACTGCTGCTATTTTTCTCATCTGCAGCAAGTACTCGTGCATCGACTCACTACTCTTCCTCTTTCTTTCTTGCAGCAGCTTATGAATGTCTGCACTGTTATAGCTACATGTGAATTCATCTAATAATACGTTCTTGAGTTCCTCATAGGTGCACACGCATTCAGCTTCAAGGAAAAGCTTAGCTGCACCGGTCATTTTTCCTCTGGCCTGCACATACTTTTGCTTTTCAGTAAGCTCATATGCGTCGGCATTTTTTCGAAAATCTCAAACCATTTTTCTATGGGAACCGATTTTCCATCACAATCGCTCACAACTTTTGTAAAATTATCTGGAGCGATCTTCATTTGGATTTCTCGTTGCTCATCGCAAAGCACTTTCAAACTTATCAGCTTTATCATTTGATCAATTTTGTCCTCAGTATTGTTTTCCGCATTTTCAAAATCTTCCATCTCGTTTGCACTCGGGCGCGACGTTCCTGGTACAGCTTCTTCCTTCTCTCTCTTTCCAGTGCAACGGCGGCGGTGTTTGCATCATTTTGCGGCTCTTTTCGACTTGTGTCTGTGTACCCGACGAGTGCTTGTCTTTTCTGTTTATAAGTGTGTATCACACACAACGTGTCTGTGCGTGTTTTTTCTGCTTATGTACGTACTGCGCACGGACAAGGCGACGCTGCGGCGCGACTATGAATTTCACAATTTTCCAACCGAATTAAACGACCGATCTTTTATTAAACTCCGTGTCTACTGTTATGCTCACAGAATTTGGATTGTTCAACTTAATGTTTATAGCCACCAACAACAACTTTACAACTTTATGTAGCTACAAACAACAACTTTAACAACTTTTCAACAATCCTCTTCTTGCATCAGCTTCTGCTTTCTTCTGTTTTTTTTTTTTTTTTTTTCACACACTCCGAGCTCTGTATTCGACGCGGACGAGCCCCCAAATGTAAGATTAATAATAATGTATCGTTTATTAATAGTGTTTTTCGAATAAGAGTACAAAGTGTATGATTTAAGATGTGTAATTAATGAGTCTGTTCTTCCGACTTTTTGTTCAACTTTTCGCTTCTACTTCCAACAACCGACTGCCATATCGATAGCCCCCTATCGATTAGCTCTTTTAAATATCAATTACGTCTGGTTATATCGCTTAGGTCTTATCGATGGTATCTTAAGTTCAAATGTTAATTTAGCTGGGATAGTGCTAACTACTTGATACCATGTCTTTTACATAAATAGAGTACAAAAATGGAATAAAAAAAAATTGCCGGTGACGAACGATGAGAAAAGAGGGATACAACGATTAAAAGCGTAGGGAGAAGCAACCAAGCAATAGCAGTAAAATAAGCTGCACTAGGTTTAGAGATCTGATCTCTGCAATGCTTTTTGTGCTACCATGGGCCGGCCGAACATGAGAGCTTAGTTGTGATATCTTTTACCGCCTATGTGCGAAGCAGTCTGTTTTCTTTAGCTTCTGCTTTGTTGCCTACGGGTAACACTGTTATTCCCTCTAATTTCGTTGCTTTCTCTTATTAGCTACTAGTATGTAGTCTTATTTAGTGGGTCAATATAGCTCATAAGAAACGTTCATGATTTGTAATTCGCAGAACACATTTTATATCAAATAAAAACCAGTGTTAATATTTTATATATATGTACATCAAGATACCCGGTACCAAAGACAATTGGCACGGCGCGTTCACCAGCACAACCTTCTAAGCGCTCAGTGATGGATTGCATACGATAGTGCCGATTGTATTCGGCATAATCATGCCTCAGATGAAGCGTAAAAATAGTACGCTCCATATGATGAATTTCTTTCGGCTTGTATCGTTCTAATGGATGAACTAGGCAACAAAATTGAAGTTTTTTTCCCGCTGCACACTGGGCGGAATTCCCAAATAAGTGGCATAAAGTCGAAAATTTTGTCGAAGCAAATATTAATTATATTTCAATATATTGAAAGTAGAATCCCTATATATTAAAAATCAATACATTTTGTTGCTAAAAATGCAACCCTGTCATTCTGATCAAGCTTCAAAGTCAGTTGATAAGTCAGCTGATTCCTGCGACAAAATTGTCGGAAAATTTTTATTCACTTTGAGCGCTTGGCAAATTCATACACTGCAAAAATAAAATATTGTGAAATATGGATTTTAAAGGCCCGGGTATGTAGATTGAATAACAAAAAACATTTTATGTTAAAATGTGTTATATGTTATATATGTTAATTGTTTTGTATTGTCAAAAAAAAAAAGAAAACCAAACCAATGTGTTCGTCTTGTGTGGAGTAAAAAATAACCTTCTGCGTGTTTGTGCGTTATGTAATGTATGTTAAAATAAAGTAGAAAGTGTGTATTAAAAGTAAGTAATAATCCGGTTTGCGGCTTTTTGCGGCTCTTGCGGTACTTTGAACTTTTAGATCAGCTTGAGTTCTGTCATGCAACGCTTCTGGACGTATGGATCGACAACGGCCGCAACTCTACCGCCCTTGCAAACTGGATAGTTGGCCAATTGACGGAATGTTCACTAACCAATGAAAACATTAGTGAAATGAACAAGTTAGAAGCTTTGCAATTTATATTTCTTCGAATCTGCAAAAGTGCAACCGAAATATGCACATTTAGAAAAAAAACATTCACAGTGGCTATCCATGCGCTTAAAAATTGTTTTGGAAAACAGAATAATGAATTCCCTTAAAATTTTAGTACTTTTTTTTATAGTTCTCATGAATTTCCTTTGTAATCACGTATACGCACTGTTGCCATATATGGGCTATTTGGGTAGGCGTGGTCAAATGAATTTAAAATTTTGTTCAAATATTTAGAGTGCTATATATATCAAATACGCCAAGTTTCAGCTCGATATCTGCTTTATTCGACTTTATGCCACTTATTTGGGAATTCCGCCCAGTGTGCGCTGTGAACCAAACCGACTTTTTCTCATAGATTGAGGCTTTAATAAGGTTTAATAATAATTTTTCATGCATAAATTCATCCATTATATCGATACAAGCCGAAAGAAATTCATCATGTGCAGTGTACTATTTTGGATTTAACACGAAGCCGCAAGAGGGCGGCTGTGTGAGATTCCGTTAGCTTAAGCATCTTATTCTCTGCACAGCTGCAGACGCGGCTTTTGGCTTTTCGTGTCTTTCATTTTCGCATCTGTACATCGTCGCTTAAGCGGTATTTTTCCATTATTTCGTCGCATTGCACACCGTTTAGCATGAACAACGATCCGAACTCAGGCGCGGGCAGAAATATTGTGATGGCTAATAACAGGCTGAGTCTTTATAAGATCGACAACCTGACCGCCGCGGAAATCGAAGTTCGTATTGATTTGTTGACGGAAATTCGAAAGGAATTCAATAAGGCCAATAATGAGTTGGAAGCGCTCGATCAAGACGAGATTGGGAGTGAGCTGCGCGAAAACTTCGACACGCTGTTCATATCATTGAAAGCTGAGTTGCTGGCTACTCTCGAACTTAGCCCCTCACATGCCGCTGCCAATACTACCACTCTACCAAACCATTCTGGACGTAATACCATCATCATGGCTCACAAACAGCGGTTTCCTAAGGCAAAAGTACCTATGTTTTCCGGGTGATTCGTCGAATTTTCCGACTTTATGGCAATGTTCGAATCGGTGATTGCAGCGGATGCGGATCTCGGCGACATCGAGAAGTTCAAACATCTTCGATCTTGCCTCGCTTATGCGGATTTGGATTCGGTTCGATCGTTGGAGCTCTCCAGTGCCAATTATCATGCAGCTCTGGATATACTCAATAAACGTTTTAATAACAAACGACTTGTTTTTAGGCACACATCAAGAAGATTATTGCGCTCAAGAGGGTAGATTCGACATCTGCTAAAAGGCTTTGGGAGTTTTCGGATGCAGTCAATTTACGTATGCGTGCGTTGCAGACATTGGGAACTGCTGAGGGGATCTCAAGCAATAGTTGGATACTACGACGCAAAACAAGTGGAAGGAGCACACGTCGTCGGATGCCTATACCTACAGCTGAGGTCATCAACGGGTCATCGGACTCGTGCATGCAATAGTGGAAAATGTCGGGTATGCGGCGGTAGGCATCATAGTTTGCTGCACTTCGATACTATGCAATCCACAACACAAAGCTGTCCAGGTGTTACTCCTCCCGATCTAGGTCTTCAACCAGAAGCTATTTCTGTTGCTCAAAATTCTGTTAGCAGCTCGCCTTTACCTGCGTGTACCTCTCTTGCTGCCCAAGGTCTTCACTCTGATGTTGTGCTTCTGGCTAAAGCAGTGGTTCTCGCTAAAAATCGGTCGGGCGATTTAGTTCCTTGTCGTGGCATCCTAGATTCAGGATTGCAACTGCATCTCGTCACATCCAGCTTCAGCTTAGGAGACTCAATCGTCTACACTTGTGTCTGGGCTAGGCGATACCAGCGTATCTACTGAGGGATCCACCATGAACATTTGTATGCATTCTCGCACCACTGCTTACACAAACAAGATTACTGCTCTCATCGCCCCCACGATTACAGATTCTCAACCAAGTCTGGCAGTCAATGTATCCGGTTGGAATATTAAATCCAATATTCAGTTTTGTTCAGGTAGATATCCTCATTAGTGCGAGCGTTTTTATGATCTCCTCTGCGAAATGGGAATCTTTACAGGTCAGTTTTACTGCTGGTCGGATTCGTCAACAACATTATCTTGGATAAGGGATGAGCCAGCCAAATTTCAAGTTTTCGTGTCAAATTGAGTGGCATCAACTCAGGAGTTGACGCCAGACATGGGATGGGGCTATGTTCTCACATCTTTAAATCCTGATAATATAATCTCGAAAGGCTGAACAAAAATACATATATGTATATATACTTTATGGAGTCGATTGGGAAGGTATATTTTGAACACTTTTTATATGAGTACTAGGCTTATATAAAGAATTTACACCGATAAAATAAATTGTGATTAGCGTAAAATACGTTACCTTAAACATATATGCAAATCGAACTCTCTCCACACTGTATCTACTGTGTAATGCAATTTCTCTCATTGCACCCCTTGCCACATTGTGTTCATCGGTGTTTTCAGTGATCAGAATTACGCACAAGCGTTTTCTAGGTCGGTTCCATTCAGCCGGGCATACACCTTAAATGAAATTAAATACATATTTAAAAAAACCACGCATTTTGTAACAAAAATTAAAGGATGAATAAACGAATGGTCTTAGGAACAGCAGCTTCCAATAAGATATTTTCTATAATCTCTTCTTATATCGTATCTCACAATTCTCTTAAATTATCTGTTGTCACGTTCATCCTAATTAGGCTCTCACTGCATACACGCACAGACACAAGTAACATTCACACTGCTTGTATTGCATTGCTTCGCTCTTTTCTTGCTGTCAGTAAAAATTCTCGTCGAACGCTCAGCATCACAGGCCAGTTAAAATTGCAGTCGAGCGACCAGCACGTTTGTGCATGTACAGTTTGACACCTTCTCGTAGCTAACGCCCACGCCATCTAACTTTGTACATTACAAAATCGAACAATAAACCATTAAATAAAATCTCACAACGGACAAATCTTCTTTGTAAATGTGGAGTCAGAGTCAGTTCAATGGTCTCAGCACCTCACAATGTAGTAACTTTTTGAATTGATATTTTCATTGGAATACAACAACCTTTAGAAGATTTCTTTGGCACTTTCATTGGACCAGATTTCAGATTTCACCCATATCATCATTACGAACAATCAACCTAGCATCTGAATGAGCACTGCTAATTGCAATATACCTTCGCATATCTAGCTTGCTGACCCTGCGTTCAATAAGCCGCGGCGGATTGCCGTTTCGTGACCCAGATCGTCTCGAGTCAAGTCTGGGGTATTCAAGGTCGATTGCCCTGGCTCAGTTTCTGCGGAACGAAAATCGTTTAAAGAGAGATTCTACCCTACAATAGACTCCGTGATCCGAGAGTACTCAGAACTCGACCATATGACAGAGATGCCTCCGACGCATGATGACTCCAACAGCTATCTTCCGCACTGTATTCAAGCCTGATAGCACCACCACGAAAGTCCGCGTGGTATTCAACGCATCCAGCCCGCGGACTAACGGCATCAGCTTGAATAACCTTCTGCATGCTGGCCCTGTCCTCCAGTCCGACTTAACCCTTCAGATCCTGAAGTGGCGCTACTACCGTGTTCAATGCTGACATCACCAAGATTTATCGGCAGATTTGGGTAGATCGGAAGCACACCCCCTTCCAGCGAATATTGTTTCGTAACAAGGAGGGAGAAATACGTGATTATGAGCTGAAAACAGTTACCTTCGGAGTAAATTGTGATCCGTTTCTCGCCATTAGGGTGTTGCAACAGCTTGCAGACGATGTCCAGACCCGATTCCTTAGAGCCAGTCATATCATTCGGTCCAGTATGTATGTAGACGACGTCCTAGCAGGAGCAGACTCCACAACTGAGGCTAACCGCGAGTTACAGGCCGCACTCAGTTCTGCCAGGTTTCCGCTAAGAAAATGGACGTCCAACCACAAGGATATGTTGACTAGCATTCCGAGAGACCATCTCCTTCACACCGACTTCCATGAAATCGAGGCAGAGAGCACAGCCAAGACCCTCGGAATTCGCTGGAGGACGACCTCAGACGAGTTTTTTTTTCGTTTCGCCAGAATTAGCCTCTGCGTCATCCTATAACAAACGAGCAGTGTTGTCCCAGATAGCAAGGTTGTTCGACCCGGCGGGCTGGTTGGCCCCCTTCATTGTCCGTTCAAAGATCTTCATTCAAGAGATCTGGTTGCAAGAGATAGGTTGGGACGAAGATCTTCCGACCGAAATGCGTCAGCGCTGGCAGAGTTTTCTGCAGAGCTACTCCGTTCTCGACCAGATCCGTATTCCAAGATGGATTGGCTCCCAACCATCGGTAAAGGTCGAGCATCATGGATTTCGCGATGCGTCCGAAAAGGCGTACGGTGCAGCGATCTATGTACGTGTCGAGACTGGCCATCTGGTCGAGGTGCGATTGTTCACGAAAACACGAGTCGTTAACACCGTATGGCTCCCCCGGTTAGAGCTGTGCTGCACCGTGCTACTGTCCGAAATGGCGACGGCTATCCTGCCAAATGCCTAACCTGGGTATGTGTGTGTGTTCGTGTGTTTTTCCACGAAGGCTATCCATTTGGAGCCCACGTCTGATATCACGACCGAGCCTTTCTTGCAGCCTTCGCTCGTTTCGTCGCTCGACGAGGGTGTCCACAGCGCATTCATTCCGACAATGGGAAAACTTTCGTTGGTGCCGCAACTGTGCGTTCCCGTGACTTTCCAGAAGCATTCAAGGGCTCGGTGACTGATGCGTATAGCCATCAACGGGTTTCGTGGCGTTTTATCCCACCAGGAGCTCCACACATGGGAGGTCAGTGGGAAGCCGGGGTGACGAGTTTCAAGACTCTCTTCTACAAGACCACGTCCACTCGGAAGTACACCCTTAAAGAGCTCTTCACGCTTCTCGCAAAGATTGAAGCATGCCTTAATTTCAGGCCGCTCTCGCCGATGTCCGAAGATCGGACTGAGTTGCTAGCCCTTACTCCCGGGCACTTCCTTATCGGGGGACTTTAGATGGTCAAAACTGTGTCTCGACCTTTGCGAAAATGCGTCATAAAATCCGTCGAACAGTTTGAGAGCTTTCTATATATATTAGATTTGATCTGTTTCAAGTTTTCTTGACATTTTTTTTTTACATCAGTCTCTTTTTGTTTATTGTCACACCAACACCAGCCGTTTTATCTCGGTATCCTCCGCCAGAGGGAGCACACTGCGCTAGGAAGAGTGTGTGAGAGAGAGGGAATGAGTAGGCGCTTGGAAGGTGTGTCGTAGCTACTGCAATTATTTTCCATCTTCCTATAATAACGATCTAATCTGATCCAGATTCGGCAATTTGCTAGATATTGTCATTCTTCTGTTATTGATACTGCGATTTTGGTTTGCCACAGATTTTCGTCTTTTGTGGGGTCGGAAGGAGTCGTGGCGGAGTTTTGAAATACACTTGCAACACTCGCAGAAGTCTGGATACAAAATGTCGTTGCTCTAGCTATTATAGCCTAATTGATGGAGGTTCGGTTGTTGGAAAATTTGTTATATTTTTATTCGCATTGGAGCGTCCGCTCCATTTTAATTCTCGCTTGTGACTGAATAGTCACTTGGATACAAATATGAACTTAATTCTAATACATAATGATCTTATTTCTATATACTGTATGTATGTGTCTGCAGAAGGCATGGACATACGATATACACTCAGCGTAACCACTGGCGAGCTGGCTGCAAAGTGCATGCTCAGCGGTTCCCATGCGCCGCTAGTTTCACGTGCGCTGGAATGTTTGGATGTTTAAGTATGGTCACAAAGTGTCACAAAATATTTATTGTATGTGTCAGGGGCAGAGGGACAGGGGGGTCTTCTTCTTCTTGCATTTTCCTTAAGCCTCGAGCGCAGTGAGTCGCGGTGTTGTCTCTCTCTCCAAAGTCCATGAGCCAAACTGACGAGCACATTCCTGTCTCTGCCTCTCTCAGCTCTCGAATTGCCTGACACAGCATTGCCAGATTCAATTGCTCTCATTCTGCCATTCCTTTTTAATGTCGCTCTCTCAAATACAACAACACCGCGCCACACTCGGCCGAGACGACTCTCTCTCGCTCTCCAGCCTCGCTCTCAGCAGAAACACGAATTGAAAGTATAACAGATACAACTCTATAGCGTATTCTTTCTTTATTGTCACCATTTCTTAATGCTATACATCTCTTTCTCCTTTATTCTCATGCATCTCCGACACGGCCATCCTGACTTTCACACGTCCTCGTGTGCATACTGTAACACTAGGTTGGTATCATTCTTGCTTTAGAAATATTGTCTTTTCATCTTTCTTGTTTTCATATCTTATGACCATTCAAAAATAAAACGAGGGGGAACGTTGTGAGTTGCTGCTGCGACCGCAACTCTACATTTATACCCGATAAATAGTCAGTATGGCTTCATTAAACGACAAAGAGTGCGTGCGAGAGAGACAGAAAATCAGTCAGAACGTGTCGACGGGCGCTGCGTAGCCACTGCAAATTGATTTGTTACTTTTGGCTATAATAATGATTCGATCTGATCCAGGTTCGGCAATCTGGTAGATATGGTCATTCTCTATGATTGTGCGTTTTTAATTTTCTTGTATCTTCAAAATTGTTGAAGCCGCAGATTTTCGTCATTTGTGGGGGCGTAAGGGGGTGGGGCGAATTTTTGAAATACACTTGTAACAGTGAGCTATCAACAGTGAGTTCTGCAGTGAAAAATTACAAATAGTTTTGTAACAGTGAGAGCTCTACAGTCAGGTCTAATAGTCTCGGAGATCTGTGGATGTCACAGATTTTCGTCCTTTGCGGGGCGGAAGGGGGTGGGGCGAAATTTTGAAACAAACTCGTCAAGGTCCGATATTATAAGAATCTGGATAAAAAATTTGGTTGCTCTAGCTCTTATAGTCTCTGAGATCTAGGCGCTAATGTTTTGCGCTATGCAAAGTCGGCTATGATACGTGTGTGTTAGAGAGAGACAGGGCGAGAAAAAATGAAATTGTTTTCTTCATTCTGGCTATAATAATGATATGATCCAATTCAGATTCTGCAGTCTAAAAGATAAATTCATTCTCTACGATTCTGCGTTTTTAATTTTCTCGTTTCTTTAAAATTGTGGATGCCACAGATTTTCGTCCTTTGTGGGGGCGGAAGTGGGCGGGGCGATGTTTTGAAATATAATTGTAGCAGTGACATATCACAGAAGGCTAGATACAAAATGTCGTTGCTCTAGCTCATATAGTCTTTGAGCACTAGGCGCTAATAGGGACGGACGGACGGACGGACGGACGGACGGACGGACGGACGGACGGACGGACGGACGGACAGACAGACATGGCTCAATCGACTCGGCTATTGATGCTGATCAAGAATATATATACTTTATGGGGTCGGAAACGCTTCCTTCTGGACGTTACACACATCCACTTTTACCACAAATCTAATATACCCCAATACTCATTTTGAGTATCGGGTATAACATAAACAAACTCAAACAGTACAAAACTTCATTTAATGATTCCTCACATGTTGGTTTCGCAGGCTACCACAATCCAATTTTCAAGATGTGCCTCATCCGTCTCGCACAACCACGTCAACCGCGCCACACGCCATGTCTGAACACTGCTAGTTCAGCACTTGTGCCTTCGGCTTGACCTCTCTCTCAGTATATCATACTCTTCTGCGCAAACCCATTCATTTGGCTATACACGATATCAACACAGTCTCTAGGCTCTTGCCGCATCCTCGCGATGCTTTGCACCTCAAGTGCCACGATCTCAGTAGATCCATTGTCCATCACACACAATATCACCCAATCCAGGCATGAAAATCGTTGTTTGGAACCAGCCCCTGTGTTTGACGTTCCCCACACCTCTCTTAGATGGGAGAGAAAGACCCACGACCAATGTCTTTTTCACCACTGTCGCTTTCCTCATCACTCTCATCACTTCGCTCATCTGGTAACTTTCGCAGACTCTCGTGCGAATACTTATACGTTCGCTTACTGGTCAATGACTTTAACAGGTAACGATCACCTGCAAGCAACTCAACAACCACAAAAGGTCCTCTGAACTTAGGATCCAATTTGGTCTGATGCCGTTCTTCACTCCTAAGCAAGACATGATCACCAACCCTGTGTTTTACAATCTTGGCCTTATTCTTGTCAACTCGTTTCTCGTCATATTTCGCATTACTCTCCATATTTTCTTTGGCCAGTACTCTCGCTTGCTTACAATCTATCGTAGTCTCTTCATTTACAGGCAGTAAACCCATTGGTCTAGCCTCTTTTCCAATCAATAGCTCTAAAGGGCTGAATTTCGTTACCCTGTTTTTTTTGCAATTCATAGCTAACTGCACCTCACTTAATGCATCCTGCCAGGATCGTTCGCCTGTCTCTACAGCTGTCAGCATACCTTTCATCGTGCTCATGACTCGCTCAACCTGGCCATTGGCCCTACTTGCACCTGTCGCTATTAAATGTAAGTCTATTTTATGCATTGAACAGAATTCTCGAAATCGTACACAGGCAAAACTCCTACCTTGATCTGCAATAATAAGACTAGGTACCCCAAAAAGCGATATTGTTAATTTCACAGCCTTAATACAGTTCTCCGCATCCAAATTCAAGGTATGATACAGGTAAACAAATTTAGTGAAAGCATCAATTTGCACTATGACATATTCCTTGGTATCATTTTTGCCACTCAACTTGCCACTTATGTCAATATGCACAGTATGCCATGGTATTTCAACCTTTGGTATTGGGTGTAATTCCATTTGAACTTTGCCTGATGGAGGCTTTGACAGTTTGCATGTGATGCAGTTCTCTACGAATTTTCGGACACACTTAGACATATGTTCAAACCAATATTGTTCATAATCCTTATCAAACTTTTTTTGCCATCCCAAATGCATTATCGCTTCATGCACATGATTTACCACGGACCACCTGAAGGCTCTCGGGATTACAGGTAAACAGCGTGTTTTGCAATTTCTCTGGATATTCCGATATAGAATTCCTGATCTTAACTCATATGTCCTTGCCAAATTGTCCTGCATCTCCCCACCATTTAGCTGGGCTATGATTTCCCTCAAGCACGGATCACGCTGCTGCTCAGCTACGAGCCAGTTATCTGTAACTTCAGTCAAGTCGATGCGAACCTCGGATACCCTGCTTATAGTCTCAGGTGCAGTAACAATCGGATTTCGGGATAAAAAGTCCACATGTGCCATGCTATTTCCCTTGCGGTACTCTACAGAAAAGTCAAACGACTGTAAATACGCCCACCAACGGTGTACTCTTGGCGTTAGTTCTACTTTAGTACGACTTGCTTTCAACGAATTACAATCCGTAAAGATTACAAATTTTCTACCGTGCAGGTAGTGTCTAAAATGTTTTACAGCGTTGTACACAGCTAAGGTCTCCAGTTCGTATGAATGATATTTCGATTCTGAAGCCGATGTACACTTGCTATAATATTCGACCACTCTAGGCTTACTGTCTATTTTGTGCATGAGTATGGCACCATAGCCATCTGCACTTGCATCCGTATGCAGTTCAATGGGATATTGTGGATCAAAAATAATCAAAACCGGATCATGAGTTAGCACTGAGATAATCTTCTGTCGTATTTCTTCGTGCTCGACCTTCCAGACAAAACTGTTAACCTTGGAAGTCAAATGATATAAAGGCTTCATCCGCTCAGAAAACTGTGGGACAAACTTACGAAAGTAGGACGCCAAACCTATAAATTGTCTCAACTGTGTAACAGTCTTAGGTTCAGGTAAACCAGCTAATGCTTGTATTTTTCGCAAATTTGGTTCAATACTACCGTCTTTGACCAAATATCCAAGATATTCTATTTCAGTTTTGAGAAATGCGCACTTTTTAATGTTAAATGAAAATCCTGCTTCCGATAGTGCCTTTAACACGATTTCTAATCTCTCAAATGCTTCTTCTTTCGACCTCGCGACTATCACCACGTCATCAATATAAACAATTGCATAGGAGTACGCCAAGTCACCCAGGGATCGAGCTATGGCTCGCTGAAAAATCGAAGAGGCATTTTTCAGCCCAAATGGCATAGCAAGCAACTCATACTGGCCTTCGGGAGTTACAAAGGCGGTTCGTTCTATCGATCCTGCATCTATTGGAATTCGATAAAACCCACTGGCCATGTCTAAGCAAGAGAAGTATTTACCCCCACGCAATCTATTAATTTGATCTGCTATCAGTGGCAAAGGGTATTTGTCAGCTACAGTATTTGAATTCAGTTCTCGATAATCGACGCATAAGCGATCACTGCCATCTTTCTTCTTAATTAACAGGATTGGACTAGCAAATGGAGAATAACTTGGACGTATTACATTGGCCGCTAACATTTCCTTGATTTTATCTCTGACTAATTCTTTTTCATCCACGCCAAGCCGATATGGACGTCTCTGGACAGTCTTATTAACATCTACTAAACGAATTTCTAATTCCCCTGTCGTAACACGTCTACTCGGCATACCGACAATGAAATTTTCAAAATATAGATTACAAATGTTCTTAAGCTTAAACTTATCATTGGCTGGCAAAAACCCTCTAGCTGAACCCTCCACGAGGGTGCCGGCTGGGCAATGGACACTGCATTATCCCGGGCGAGGATAATGCACTGTCGCTTGCCCTGCCCGGGGTAATGCAGTGTCTAGCTAAGGCTATGGTCCATCGTCTTCCCGATCTAAAGTCGGGGGAACTGAACCAAGGCCATGGCTAGAGGTGCCTGGCGGCCAGGCATAAAACGCTAGGGGGTGGTTCCCCCGAAAGAACATTAACCGGTATGGACCTTCGGGCCAAATATGGAGGCTGATAAGGATCAAGCACGGGTTGGGATGTCAACCCAAACGTCGGTGGAAAGCGTGACTGCTACCACCGGCGGGCACGGGGAGGAGCAATCCTCTCTGCGTGTCGCCAGCGGTCACACCTCGGGCATGGCGGGAGCAGGCCATGTCAGTTGTAATACTACTGCCACAAAAACGACGCGTTGCAGGGTGAGCCGCGCGGGTGCCGTTGTCGACGCAGACTCGGACCCGGAGAGCGTGCTATCTATTAGCAAGACCGGAGAGGAAAGCCTTCTCCGCTCGCCGGAACCAGGTACCAGCTCCCTGCGTAGGGAAGGGCCGAAGCGTTCCAGGGAGGGGATGAAGACAAAAGCTCAGTATAAGGCGGCCCTCAAGTTACTGAGCCGGCTCCAGGGCAAGGCGGATATCTCCCAAGAGGAGAAGTCCAAGCTAGCCTGGGCTGAGCAACGGGTACAGGAGGGCCCCGAATACTACGCGCAGTTGCCCCAGATGAAGGCAACAAACGGTGGATTCGCCAACAAGGTGGAGGAGATGTTGGCCACCAAGAGGCAACGCTCGATCGAGAGTGCTGCCAAAGACACTCCGGCGAGCAAGCGGCAACGCGGGCCCAAGGTGGCCACCCCCCAGCCGAAGACGAGGAAGCCGAGACAGAAGGCCATGAGCGAAGTGTCCAAGAGACATCTCATTGTGGCCTTGATCGACCGAAGCGACGAGAACGGGAAGATGACGGCGGCGCAGTGGAAGCTAGTCCACGCGCAGCTCGTCGAGGCACTATTCTCGCGAATGGAGGAGGACCCCAGCGCTCCCATGCCCACGTTCGATGGAGCGGGATGGCTGAACGGGGTCAAAATCCTAAAATGTAATGATGACCCAACGCGGCAGTGGCTGGTGCAGAAGGTGCCCCTACTGGAAGCTCTGTGGGAGGGGGCCAAGCTGGAGGTGGTAGACAGGGAGCTGATCCCGTCCATACCAAAGGCGAAGGTGCTCTTCCCCACTGCTGTCCAGGGGGAGCGAGCACTGAAGCTGCTGCAGAGGCAAAATCCGGACGTGCCAACGGCTGACTGGAAGGTTCTGCACGCCGGTAGCCCATTACCCAACGAGGGGGGCCAGCATGTGATCCTTCAGATCAGCAAGGAGGCAGAGGATATTTTGTATCCCAAGTTCGGGAAGATGGCGTGGGGCGTAGGTAGCGTATACCTACGGCTGAAAAAGCGCCACCCCGAGGACAAAGATGCGCACACCCTCCAGGCAGGTGAGGTCGAGAAGGACCTAGGCCTGGAGACCATAGTGGAGGCCGCCCAGGGTCTTGCGCTGGACGACTCGGAGGAGGAGGAGGACGGTGACCTGACAATTATAGTCAACCCGTCGTGCGAGGTTGAGTTAGCCACCCATGACACTAAGGGTGCTGCAACTCAGTCTTCATAAAAGCAAGGTAGCGTCGGCGGAGCTCCTCATTGCCATGGAGCAAGGGCCCGCCGATATAGCTTTAGTCCAGGAGCCGTGGATTGCGTCAGGCAACTCTGTGGCCGGACTAAAGTCTTCAAATTACAACCTTCTCTACTCAACATCGGTAAGCAGGAACAGAACCGCCGTACTCGTACGGAAGGGAATCCATGCTCATCTTATGTCTCATTACAGCACGGATGACCTGACGGTGGTGATGCTGGAGAGCGAGGAAAAGCGCCTAATGGCAGCTTCCTGCTACATGGCACACGACAGGCCCGCCCCACCGGAAGAACTTAGGAGTCTGGTGACAGAAGCCGGCTCCAAAAATCTCCAACTCCTCATTGGCGCAGACGCCAACGCCCATCACAATGTGTGGGAAGCCCCGACATCAACGATAGAGGTGAGTCACTCCTAGACTTTATCTTATCCACTAACTTAGACGTAGCAAACGTGGGGGAGGAACACACCTTCGTGGGTCCCACCTCGTCAAACGTGCTAGACCTAACTCTTGTCACGGGAAAGAGTACTTTGGTATCTGACTGGAGAGTCCTCGAAAGACCATCCTTCTCAGACCATAAGTACATTCAGTTGAAGTGCGAATTCAAACACTCTTCGAAGATAACAGTCTATAGAAACCCCCGGAACACAAACTGGGCAAAGTTTAAAAAGACAGTTACTTCGAAGCTCGCGAATCCGGGCTCAGTGAAATCCGCGGAGGATATAGGAAAGTCCCTAAAGACCCTATCCAACGAGTTACTGAACGCCTACCATGCATCGTGCAAACCCTCGAGAACGAAGAGGAGGTCCAAGCCACTCTGGTGGAACCGAGATCTCTCTCTCCAAAGGAACAACCTCAAGGAATTCTTCAAGATCGCCAAACAAGCGAACGAAGAGATTGTCAATGAGGAATATAAAATCCTACTTAGGAGCTACAAGAAGGAAATACGTAAGGCACAAAGGAACTCGTGGAGAAACTTCTGCTCCAACATCGAGAAAGTGCCGGAAACCGCAAGGCTCCGGAAGCTGCTTTCAAAGCAGCCCACAATACAGAGCCAGCTAAAACTAGACAACGGACAGTGGACAGAGGGCAGTAAAGAAGCCCTAACAGCACTAATGGAGGCGCACTTCCCTGGATGCACCGAGGTCACTGACGCCAGGGAGCATCAGGACCTAGCAACCGAGGAACAGCACCCCCCAATAGGTCTGTTAACCACTAAGAGAATCCACTGGGCCATAGACTCCTTCGCGGGCATAAAAGCACCAGGACTGGACGGGATATTCCCAGCCATGATGCAGTTGACCAAAGAGGTTGTTACCCCATGGCTCTTCGCAATATATTCAGCATGCCTAAGTACAGGCTATATCCCCATCCAATGGAGAACCTCGAGAGTTGTCTTCCTCCCTAAGGCAGGAAAGTGCAGCCACGTGAGTCCCAAGGATTACAGACCGATAAGCCTTACCTCCTTTATACTAAAAACACTAGAAAAGCTGTTGGACTTGCACATCAGGAATGAGGTAGGGGGACTGATGTCAACAAACCAACACGCCTACACCAAAGGGAAATCAGTGGAGACGGCACTACACTCGCTAGTAGCCACCATCGAGAGCGAAAAAAAAAAAAAAAAGTATGCTTTGGGAGCATTTGTGGACATCTCAGGAGCATTCAACAACGTGGCCACAACCGCAATAACAAGTCGCCTAGAAGCGAATAACATACACCCTGCAATCAACGTCTGGATCAAAACCTCCTAAGTTGTAGACGGGTGCAATCCGGAGTGGGGCACTGCTTCCATGGTAAAGGGGCACACAGAGGCACACCTCAGGGTGGAGTCCTGTCGCCACTACTGTGGAATTTGGTGGTCGACGACCTCATCAAGAGATTTGAAAGGAAGGCCCCAAAGATAACAGCTTAAGCAGACGACATAAGCATACTTATTACGGGTGTATGTCCATCGACCCTCAGCTCCTTAATGGAACGTACACTCAGGGAGATACGTGAGTGGGCGGAAGAGGTAGGACTCAGTATCAACGCGGACAAGACGGACCTCATCCTCTTTACCAAGAGGTACAAGGTACCGATATGGACCCCCGAAAATTGACCAAACTAGGCTGACTCCAAAATCACAGGTGAAATACCTAGGCACAGTACTGGACAGCAAGCTGGCATGGGGCCCAATGTAGTGGAAAGGGTGAAGAAGGCTACCATTGCGCTTTATGCATCCAAGAAGATGCTCAGCAGCACATGGGGCCTGTCACCTGCTCTAATGCACTGGATCTACATCTCGGTGGTGCGACCAACTCTGCTGTATGGAGCCTTAGTGTGGTGGCAGGCTACTGAAAAGAAGACATACCATAAGCATGGAAAAGACTCAGCGACAGGCTCTGCTCTGTATTACAGGGGCGCTGAGGTCAACCCCAACAAAAGCACTCGAAACTGTACTCGGAATCGACCCCTGGACATTCACGCTCGCCTGATTGCGGGAAAGGCAGCACAACGCCTCATAGCATCAGGAAATCTATCGCCACAAGGATACGGGCATAGTTCAATCGGCAGGGAAATGACCAGATCAACTGATTACATGACCCCCCAAACTTGCCTTGACGTCAAAACAACCACATCTTTGGGACCTGAAGACTGGAAAATTGGAAGGGACCAAACTGAGCACCTCAATATATACACAGACGGCTCCAAGATGGACGGAGGAGTAGGAGCGGGCCTATACTGTACAGACCCTGAGATAAGGCTGTCGTATAAGTTACCGGACCAATGCAGCATATTCCAGGCAGAAGTTTTTGCCATCGGGAAAGCAGCGGA
Source organism: Drosophila lowei (assembly GCA_008121275.1). Taxonomy (NCBI): domain Eukaryota; kingdom Metazoa; phylum Arthropoda; class Insecta; order Diptera; family Drosophilidae; genus Drosophila; species Drosophila lowei. Next base: position 31,604,571 of record CM017781.1, on the reverse strand, counting down.
GGTCGCTCTCCTCACAGAACGAGCACACGATGCGGTCAACCTAATCGTCGACAGCCAAGCGGCGATAAGATCCATGCAGTCGTCCGCGGTCAGTTCCAGAAGTGTCTTGGCGAGCAGGGAGGCATTAGACATCCTAAGCACGACAAAGACAGTGCGGATCTATTGGGTTCCCAGCCACCACGGCATCGAAGGAAACGAAGCGGCGGACGTACTAGCTAAGGAAGGCGTCGGGCTGGAGAATAGGAGAACCGAGAACGTGCCTGTCTCCCTCAGAACGCTGCAAGGCGATCTAGAGAAGCAGGCCAGAACACAGACTGATAGTAGGTGGAGGAGTACCACCACCTGCAGAACCTCGAAGATAATGTGCAAGGAGCGCAACGAGAAACTTAGCCACTACCTACTGCACCTACCACGAAAGGACTGTAGATTGCTAGTGGGAATACTTACAGGTCACTGTCTGGCTGCTGCACATGCAGCAAAGCTAGGCATCACCAACAGAGACAGTTGTAGGAAATGTGATGAACCTGGGGCTATCGAAACCCTGGAACATCTCATCTGCAACTGTCCGGCTCTCTCAAGGGCAAGGACGAGATACCTGGGCGCCCCAGTGCTGGCTTCACTGGAAGATGCCTCCAAAAGGACGCCACAGGAACTGCTGGCCTATGCTAAAAACACCTCGATTCTCGGGGACTTTAAAACCACATAAACACTCCCGCGACGGTTCATACACCCCCCTATCCGGATAACTAAGGGCCATATTGGCCTATGCGTGCCCCCGCTGAGGGCCGTCCGGGTTAACCTAACCTAACCTAAACTTATCATTATCATTTAACTCTAAATTATCGTCAAACAGCTTTTCATAGTTTTTAGCATTTTCTTCATTTATCACATTAATCTGTTTAGTTTTATAAATGTTAAAATTATCAGCATCCATCGTGATGCCGAAGCCAAGACTTAGAATTTCACGACCAATCATTATGTCATGTTTCAAATGCTCGTCCATAACTACGTTAAACATAATTCCATATTAAACTGACAAATCTGAACTGTGGACAGTATCTGTAAATTGCATCGTACAACATTTTCACCTATTCCTTTTAGAATGACCATATTATTAAATCGTTTTCCGGCTAATTTGTCTGCTAACTTCTCCTTGATCAAGGAGCACTCGGCACCCGAGTCGAAAAAGAATGGAAAGGGCTCACCAAGTTGATATAAAAGTCCTTTCGGCTCCACTGCTGCACAGACGTCCACTCGCTTCTCGTTCATGCTGCTATTCGATGCCGCCATTCCCTTCGTACATGCGGATGCAATATGACCAACATTCCCGCATTTAAAACAGGTCATTCCAGTCCTATCTCGTCCCGCGAATGGTTTTCCATAATATTGATTCGTCTTTGATTGTTCTGCCTTCCTCTTACGGCATTCCAGCATTTTATGTCCGAGATTCCCACAAAGATGGCACTTGATTTGAGTGTGTGCCTTAAACCTCTTTTGGTCGGGTCCGATCGAATGGTCTGGAACATAATGCCCGTTTCGCTTGCTGTATGCATACGCCTTCAACTGCTGCTGTAGTTCATTTCTGTTCTTTATATTGGTAGTGAACAGTAAACGTTGCAGTCTTGTGTCGATTTGAGACGTGTGTGCCAAAACGAGTGACACTGCTATTTCTTCCATGTCCATCGACTTCCATTTTGTCATCAGTGACGTCACTAGTCGGCTCCCGTATTCCGTCGCCTGTTTTCGGCCGTCCGTTGAGAATGTTTAAGTTATGCCAGCATAGCTGATTTGCGAAAGCCATTGTGACGCGCTCCCTTCTAATGCTCCACTGAGCGACATAACCAGCGCACTGCCCTCCAGAGGATGCTCCGACAGTATCATGTCAGCTGTTTTGCACCATGCGCCAGCATCAGCTTCGGCCGCGTCTGGATTGACTTTGGCAGCCTCATGGATTTTTCACTCGGAGTCGATGAAGCAGGCTTCTGCATTGTCTTTAACATTTCCATGAATCTTTTGTTTTGTGATTCATATAAAGCTTGCCATACACTTTCACGCTGCTCCTGTGGCATAGCCGATCCCACTTCTGATGTCAGGGGCAGAGGGACAGGGGGTCTTCTTCTTCTTGCATTTTCCTTAAGCCTCGAGCGCAGTGAGTCGCGGTGTTGTCTCTCTCTCCAAAGTCCATGAGCCAAACTGACGAGCACATTCCTGTAGGTTCAATTCAACAAATCTTCAGCATTGAATGTTACTGTTTATTTTTTCAAATGGTATTAAAATCTGGTTTCTTTTTTCAAAATGGCAGTAAATGTTTTTTAAATCCATTCCATGGTATATTTCACGCAATCGACGCTTACATAATTCCATTTTAAATTCTCGTTCCCATTGTCGGTAAAAGAACGTCTTCATTGGACCATACTTCAGAATAAAAGATTGAATATAGCTTTTGCGACTGTTTTGCGCTTTTATTTGCAATTGGAATGGCTACTAAATATTTTGTTAAGTCACATATTAAGGTGACTGCGTAATTATTCCATTCTCTGATCGTGGTAATGGACCCATAGTCTCTATTATCACTTTGTGAAAGTATATATTGTAATGATTAGAGGTGATCTTGTATGTTTCGTCGTTATCGACGACAGGCATTTAGACATCTTTTATGTACTCTTTGATATGACGTGTCATATTTTTCCAATAACAGTGTCTTTTATTTTTTTGCTAGTATTTTCGTTATGCCAGTAGCTGACCTCCTTCAAATGGATCGTCATGGTATGTAAACAGTATCGCTTCTTTTGATCTTTTTATTATTGATCTGGGTCACCGGCGAGTAGCGCTACTTAACGCTAATGATTTTAATATTTTGTTGCCCATTTCTTTAAAAGTATCTGTGAAAACTGATTCAAAAGACCTTTTCGCTCAGTGCCACTTTGAGTTTGCTGATTTTATGTATACCGGCTTGCCTTTCAAGCCTTTGGAAGAACTGGACTAAAGTCGAGAATTCCATTGGTACACAAATCGCTAACGTCAATTCTATAACTTTATTTCCTCGTTTTAATAAACATTGAGTTTCAGTTATTCGCAAAGGTCACGCATTTTCGTACTTCGTCATTTGTGATGACTTCATTTACGTTGGGCTTAGAAGCGTTTACAAGAGTTTGCCTAGGCAAATTTGCTTGTTCTTTTCCTGCGCAGGATTTATTCCTGTTTTATTTTGATTTCTTGTAGATGACTTTTAATACACTTGCAAAGATATTTTTAAAATCATTTATTGTGATAATGCATCGGCCACAAAATTATCTTTTCCTTTGAGATATTCTACAGTAAAATCATTCTCTCTTCTACGTTTAATCTCATTCTTGTTCATTTTGAACTGGGGTTTATCATTGAAAACAAATATGTTAATGGTCTGTGGTCTGTTTTAATTGTAAAGTGTGTACCATATATATACGGTCGAAAAAGTGTTATTGCCCAGTGAATGGCTGCCAATTCTTGCTCTGTGGGTATTCTTATTGATTTCTCCTTTTGTAATGAGCGGGAAGCATATGCTACGGGCAATTGTTTATCTCCATGTTTTGAGTTAAAACTGCTCCGCAGGCTTGTTTAATGGCATCTGTTAAGATGCAAAATTCTTTATTAAAATCTGGGTATTTTAGGAAAGTAGGTGCTGTTTGCCGAGCTTTTTCGGCAACTCTGACTGAAAAATGTACAAGTAAAAAGTTTCTCCGTTGTTAGGGTTTAGCGTTTATTGTTCGATATTGTTTGTTTTTGTTGAAGGCCGTGGCCGTGGACTTCGATTTAGATGCTAGGCGTTTGGGCGACGAAGAGGACTTCTGACCGACTGCCTCGAAGAGGAACGACCGACTAGACTTAAGGAAGGGTCGAAACAATGGCTTATAAGAAGTAAAAACGTTACATATGTGTGTGCGTGTATGCACTGAGAGCGTACATAGGATGAGCGCGATAACAGAAAACTTAAGAGAAACGTGACTTAAGAGCTATTAACGGCTGCTGCTCGAACATACATACCCCCCGTTGAAAGACCAGGGCTTTTACAGGATCCTCAACTGGAAGGACGCACAGCTTGTTGACGGCTCGACGAGTGGTTCCAGAGGGGTTTGCTGGATGGCAACTCTCACAGCGCCATCAGCTCCAGCGATAACTTCGATCACCCGCGCTAAGGGCCACTTCAACGGTGGAAAGTTTTCATCCTTGATGCAAACGACATCGTTGACCTGGATCGAGGGTTGAGGTGTGCACGTTGTTGAAGCAGAGTCAGGTACCCACTCAACGCTTTCAAAAGATCTGCTGGGCACAGGAGACTCGCTGCCAGCGATTGAAGCTGAGACCCGTAACGTTTGGCTCAGGGAACTCCATCAGCGGACGACCCATTAAAAAATGTCCGGGTGTAAGGACGCCAAGATCTTCAGGGTTTTCTGAAATCGAGATAAGAGGACGAGAATTCATTACAGCCTGGATTTGGCAGACCAATGTCCGCAGCTCGTCGAATCCAAAAGGTGACGATCCCAAGGCGCGATCGAAATGCTGCTTGGCCGTCTTCACTGCTGCCTCCCACAAGCCGCCGAAATGCGGCGAGCGAGGCGGTATGTTGATGCAATGATTATGAACTTTAGCACGATGCTTCTCGCTCATAAATAGCCGCCGAAGGTCCTCTAACTCGTTCCTTGCGCCCACAAAATTAGTGGTATTATCCAACCAAATGCATCGGGGAATACCGCGCGTGGCAACGAAGCGTTTGAGGGCGCTCAAAAAAAGCAGCAGTGGTAAGGTCCTTCACCAATTCCAACCAGACGGCCTTTGTTGCAAAACAGATGAACACGCAGATGTAAGATTTCATCGGTGCTCGACTGCGCCCATCTGGCTTATAGTAGAAGGGACCGCAGTAGTCAATTCCAGTGACGCTGAATGCAGGCGAATCCTGTACTCGATCCTTCGGTAGGTCAGCCATGATGTGTTTCACAAGACGAGGTCTGGACCGGCAGCAGATGACGCATTTTCGCAAGGCGCGAGCCACAGTTTTCATGCCGCCGATGGGCCAAAACTGTAAGCGAATCGCTCAAGTAGCGACTGCGGACCAGCATGGTGATGATTCCGATGAAAGTGCGTAATGATGACGAACGTCAATGGATGATCCTTGGGCAAAATGATTGGGTGGCGTGCATCGAAACCGAGAGTTGAGTGCCGCAGGCAGCCACCAACGCGAATAAGACCAAAGTCATCTATGAACGGCGAGCGAGATGATTCTGCTGGAAGCCTCTACGCAGTTCCCTTTCCGCAGAGCAAGGTACTCAGGATACAGGTGGGCCCGTTGACATAACAAATGCGATCCTCAGCCTGAGAGATCCGGTGACTTCGTCCTACTGATGAACTTCTGAACGTAACCAAAAATGCGCATCATGACTCCAAATGAGTTGATATGCTTAAACGAAAATGTACGAAAACGGATGAGTGTGTGAAATAGCTTGACTTGAATGGTGGGACCAAACATAAGCGGATCATATAACGAAAGACCAGATGTGGTAGCTGCAGAGCCGTCGAATACGACCCTCAGCTTTGTTGTGGAGCTGTCCTCTTTAATGACGCAATGATGTGGCAAGAAATATTTGCACTTGTGCCTATCTTCCTTAGGCACCAGAGACATATGATCGAGGACAGGTACTCCTTCATAAATGCCGAATATTTTTGATAACGAGCTGGATTACGCACGAACTTGCGCTCCAAGTTTTCCAAGCGCCGCTTTGCTTGCAAATAGGAATCTCCCAAGGATTCTAAACTTCGCTTCGGCAAGCGAACAGAGTATTCCCCTGTGGGTAAGCGAGTGTGATGGTTGACGAAGTGTTCCTCGCAGTGAAGTTCCTTCTTGGTTTCCCTGGCGATTGGCTCAAAGATGTGCTACACTTCCCAAAATTAACGAACCAAGTCATCGAGCCGAGTGCTGTGATTGGTGTTATCCGAAGATTGGGTTGCGATAAACGACGAGGGGTTGGGGGCCGAGTGCCCACCACCAGATAGAATCCATCCGAGATGTGTCTTCTGCAGCAAAGTAATCCAGGCGCCAGCTGAATTTGTCCCACACACAGCAACTCAAAGAAAAGTCCGGCTCCGATGAGCAATCTATCCGCTGCGGCTTATGGAACGACGGGTCAGCAAGCTGGATATTCAAAGGTATAGGAAAATTAGCAGTGCTAAATGAGACGCGAGGTTGACTGTCCGTAATCTTCTGGGGAACGACAGCAGTGATGCTAGTGGTGAAATCTGAAATCCGTGATTTCAGAACGAGATCCACCGAGATACCTTCAGTTGAGAAGCTAGCATCTCCTATGCCAGAGACTTCAGTCAACAGCTTAGTTTTTCGCAGTTGAAGCTGATTAGCTAGACGAGTAGTTACGAAATGCAATTGCGAGCCCGAGTCCAACAATGCGCGACATGGCATGAAAGTTCCAGCGCTGTTTTTTTGACGAGAACGACGACGGTGGCTAATAGAACAGGCTCAGACGGACGCTGGGATATATGAGCTTGCGGCGAGGAGGGCGACAATGCAATCATGGCGGTATGATTTGCCTGCGGCTCAAATGTAGAAACAGTATGGAAGGGCTCTGTTGGATGAGGGAAATGCAGAAGAGTGTGGTGCTTCGATTGGCAAAGTACGGCAGGGGACCTGATTTACAATCTTTCAAGTAATGACCCTTTCGTAGGCAATTGACGCATAACAAGAGCCTCTTTGCTTCTTTGTGACGATCATTCGGCGATAGAGTTTTGAACCGTTGACAATTGGCAATCATATGGTTCGTGCCCTCACGAAACACACAGGAAACAAAAGCGCACGATGCTACAAACGATTTTCGATGATGCGTACTCACGGTTTTCCCTGACTTGCCAACCTGACCATCTTGCCCTTGCATGGAGTGGTGAATGCCTTCAAAGGGTACGACATCTTTGTTCCAGAAAGGCAGATAATTTCTCCCAGGATGGAAGATCGTGATTCGACGACGCTGCTTCCCATTTAACTTGAGTCTGCCTGTCCAAATTCTTCCAGAGTGCGTGGACGATGATGCAATCAGCTGTTTCCTACTTAGTTGCCAGCGCATCCAACGCGCGAAGATGTGAGGTGGCGGCGTCCGTAAACGCCCGCAGCGAAACAACAGATGAGTCCCCAAGCGACAGCCCAAATATTTCTCTAATGTGTGCCTGTAGAATGAGACGTTTATAAGCAAATCGGTTTTGAGAATATCTAATTCGGTATTGTAATTAGCCTCGCTCATCTCCAACGAACTAATGGTGTCCAACGCCGCTCCGCTCAAACAAGACCACCAAATGCTGTAACTTCTCGATAGAAGTCAGCTCAGCTTCACTATCAATAACAGCTGTGAACATGGAATAGAAGCTTGTCCACTCTGTATAGGCTCCGCTGAACTTGGGCAGCTGCACCTGTGGCAAGCGCGTGGCCATGTACATCATGGATTGGGATTCACTTGGGTTCATTTGAAACGTGGAACAATGCGTGGGCTGCGAACGCTTGCCCAACTCACGCTGTAGAATGGTCCTCAAAGATAGGATGGACGAGTCAAATTTTCCTGGTATTTTACTGGACATAGACTCAAAATCCACTTCCTCCAAACTGGTGTGTGCCACAATAAAATTCGATTTCAGCTCCGTCAATGATTCCAACAATCCTCGCAGATCATATTCATCCATTTGGCGCAGCTTTTCACGATCCATCTCTGTGCGTATGGACTCTAGCCCGTCGAAAATGGCTCTAGCCTTCAGCCTCATGAAGGAAATCCGCGATGCGGGGAATTGGGTGGTGGCTGCGTTCGCACTAACCCTTTCACTAGGTGAAGCATCGCCAACTGTCCCTGTATCACTATCATGGCCCATAGCCAACGATCCCTCCTTCTATTATTTTTCCTTTTGCCCATGGTTTTGGCTATATATTGTTGACGCGGAGTGTATGAGTCGATCACAGTTGAATAAAAATGATGCAACGCGAGAGTTCAGACGAGTTTAAAACGTTTTGCGTTCACTTTCGCGGCACTTTTATGTGTGTATGTCCAAAATGTATGCGCCGGCAAAGCAACGAAGCGACGACCGAAAAGAACCAACAGTTATGCACAAACGAACGACCGAGATGTTTTCACTGTTTCGAGTTCGAATTCGAGAGAAAGATATGCGCAGACGGTCACGAGAGCTGGCTGAAGCAAAAGACGAAAGAGGAGGCGAAGAAAACTAACGGACCACGCTTAGAACTCTATGCAGCCGGTCTCGACAGTGCGCTGCGCAGGCTGAAGCAGACGGCGAAAGAAAAGCGAAAACGAATAGCGGGTCGCTAGAACTGCCACGGTCGGCCACAACGACCTTTGGTTCGCTACTTCTCGACAAATGTCACGTTAAACCTTCGAATTTGATGTAACGAACTACTTGAAACACTACTAACACACGACAAGTCCACGGCGATCAAGTCGGGTTCACCAAAATGTTGGAAGCTGCCGAGCTTTTTCGGCAACTCTGACTGAAAAATGTACAAGTAAAAGTTTCTCCGTTGTTAGGGTTTAGCGTTTATTGTTCGATATTGTTTGTTTTTGTTGAACGCCGTGGCCGTGGACTTCGATTTAGATGCTAGGCGTTTGGGCGACGAAGAGGGACTTCTGACCGACTGCCTCGAAGAGGAACGACCGACTAGACTTAAGGAAGGGTCGAAACAATGGCTTATAAGAAGTAAAACGTTACATATGTGTGTGCGTGTATGCACTGAGAGCGTACATAGGATGAGCGCGATAACAAAAACTTAAGAGAAACGTGACTTAAGACCTACATATTAACGGATGCTGCTTCGAACAGTATGCTTCATTAGAGCAATTTTTTAATAATCGAATGCGTTTTGGTATTCGTTTGTCCATTCAAATTTTATATTTTTCTTACACAATCTTATTATGTGGCGTGAACAATCAGCGAAATTTTTAATGAATCGTCTATATTAATTGCAAAATGCAACAAATCTTCTGGCGCTATCTGCATCTGTATTGACTGGATATTTTTCGATGACATCGTATTTCTTGTCATCTGGTAAAATACCTTGATCAGTACACTTATGACCTAGGAAAGTCACTTCGTGCATGACGAAAGAGCATTTTTCTGGATATAATTTAAGGTTGTGTTTCCTACATAAATCGAATACATTTGTTAAGTTTTTGATCATGTGTTTTCGGAATAACCGATTACTATTAGGTCATCCATGTACAAGAATGCTTGCGTAGGATCTAATCCTGAAAATGCTATTGTCATCATTCTTTAAAAAGAATTTGGCGCTATTTTTAAACCATAAGGTAATCGCGTGAAGCGATATGAGCCATTGCTCGTTGAAAAGGACGTTATATTTCTGGAATTTTCTTTAAGCTCAATTAAATCTAAACATGAAAAGTATTATGCTCTGCCTAATTGATCAAGAATGTCATCCATGCGTGGCAGTGTGAATTTATCGGAAAGTAATTTTTTATTTATTTGACGATAGTATATTACTAATCGCCATCTTTTGGTATCAGATCCCGGTAATCCTTTCTTTGGGACAAAAGTATTGGGCTTTTGTATTCTGATACGGAAGGTTCTACTATTTTATCCGAGATGAGTTTTTCGACTTGTTTGTTAACTTCCTCTTTGTGAGTATGAGGTATTCTGTAATTTTTAATGTACACTGGGTTAGTATCTTTCAATCTTAACTCTTGTGTGTAAAAATTGTTTGCTGTTATTGATTAGGTTTCTAGTCCGAATACGTCTGTGTATTTGGTGCAGAGATCTTTTAATTGTGTTTGAAATAGTGGTGGAAAGTTCTTGCTTAGTTGTTTCATCACCATATCTTGGCGTTCTTTGCTTGATTCGGTGACTATTTCATGGTCACTCAGTTTTTCTATTTTGATATCATTAAGGTTTAATATTTTTATTGAATTAGTTGTGTTTAGTTTTTACGGACAAAAGTGTTTTGAGTATTGAAAATAGTATTTCCAATAAAAATTCCTTTATCAATTTCTTGATTTGGGATTAGAATATTTTTCTCTAATGAGTGAATTTCAATTTGACGGACTACTTCACAACGTGCTGGAAGTATTTTGTCATTATTATCACAAAGTGTGAATTATTGGTAATTTTATGGGATAATATAAAATTGTTAGGCTGAAGTATTAGAGAATCACATGTTTGGGTGAAATCTAATTGGCAATTGTAGTTTTTAAAGAAGTCTATACAAATAATGCCATCGTATTGGAAAACTTTGTTCGACTAAATGAAAGTCGTGAGACTTTAGACTTTAGAAACAACTGAACCTTCACCAATTCCAGATATTTCCAGGTGGCAATTTTCTCATCAGGTACCGTTGTTAGGTTGACCAATTTAACTGCCGTCAAAAATCTTTGCAAATGGATTTTTTTCCATCGAATTCAGGGATAGCCTGTGAGACTTCCTTGATATATGCCCTATCGGCAGCTGAAGAGTCTGCCATGTTGTAAGGCTTTTGCTCGTTTACACTAGGGTTGGTATCAGAATCCGAAGAATCTTGATCTGAAAATTTGGATTGTGTTAAAACAGCTGGAATTGTTGGGTTATTCAAATCTTCTTCCCCTATTTCTGGATTTAAAGATTCTAGCTTTTCTGGTTCTACTGGTTCGAACTCTGCTGATTCTTTCGATTCTGGTTCATCACCAGTTTCGAATGTCAACGGGGTCTTTAAGATTGTTGGTATGGATATATCCAAATTATACCTTTTTTTAATGGATATTAAGTTTGATCGTAATTTTATCAAAAATTGTTATACCTGAGCCAAGCGTGTCCTATCTAGTTTGTCTCTGTGGTCATATATTAGTATACGTGCTTGATTGAAGCATTCTACTAATATTTCAGTGTGTTTGTTAGCTGTCTGCCCTGTAATTGGTCTATTCTGTGATAAAGATTTGTAAGATTTGTCAAATCTATTTTTCAATTCATTAATTTTTATGTATATTTCCCTCCATTACATTTTATTATCTATGCAGACGAACTTGAATAATTGTTTTGCCCCAAAATTGGGTGACAATCAGTAACTGTTCTAATTTTGGTAGGGTTTCTAGGACTTGGGCTTTTTCGATTTTATTGCAACATATTATTGGGCTTGTATCCTCATTATATGCTTGCATATATTCCTGTTCAAAACTTATATAGTTTATTTATACTTATAAATTCCCTATGGTTGTGGAGGATTTGTATGGCTTGCATACGAAAATTTGGATTTGTATTATAAATTTGTTCGATTTGATTCGAAATAATGCTGACAAATGTAATAAATTATACTATGTCAAGATTCTTTGCTCTGCTAATGTAACGTTTCTTTAATCTTTTGTTGTGTTTAACATAGAATGTTAACAGAAATTGCATTATTAGCAAGTGTCCACAGGTCTTGAATGGCGTCTGTGTGGTCAGCTATTTTGACATTATTGAATACGTTGGCTTTATTGTCTTTGGCTTCGCTTTCATCTCCACCGAACCAAGCCATTTTGAGTATACCAAAAAAATGCTTCCCTTTATATATTATTAAGAGACTTCATTAAAAATTTGATCCTACTTAAAAATTTGTTCTTTATTAGAATGTGAATTCGTGTACAAAGTGCACAAAAACAAAAAAATTTGATCGTAAAAAAAAATTATTTTTTTCGACGGGGTAAAAATACCCTTTGACAGAGACATGGAAGAATGGGTTAATTTTCATATGATTGGCTGACAATTTTTATGTATGCAATTAAAAGTCCAATCATATGTGTTAGTAAAAGTCCATCAGCAGTTAATTTTTTTCAAGCAGCGCTTTCACGCATCGGACTTAGTTAGAAGTTTTGTTTTTTAATTAATGCTATTTAGGCATTGGCATTATTGCAGCCCTTATTGCGTTTCTTTGCGCCAGTGCAAAGTTGTTATACCCGATACTCAAAATGAGTTTAGGGGTATATTAGAGTTGTGGTGAAAGTGGATGTGTGTAACGTCCAAAAGGAAGCATTTCCGACCCCATAAAGTATATATATTCTTGATCAGCATCAATAGCCGAGTCGATTGAGCCATGTCTGTCTGTGCGTCTGTCCGTCCCTATCAGCGCCTAGTGCTCAAAGACTATAAGAGCTACAGCAACGACATTTTGTATCCAGCCTTCTGTGATATGTCACTGTTATAAGTATATTTCAAAACATCGCCCCGCCCACTTCCGCCCCTACAAAGGACGAAAATCTGTGGCATCCACAATTTTAAAGATACGAGAAAACCTAAAACGCAGAATCGTAGAGAATGAACATACCAGAATGACTGCTGAATCTGAATTGGATCGTATCATTATTATAGCCAGAATGAATAAAACAATTTCATTTTTTCTCGCCCTGTCTCTCTCTAACACACACGTATCATAGCCGGCTTTGCTTAGCGCAAAAAATTAGCGCCTAGATCTCAGAGACTATAAGAGCTAGAGGAACCAAATTTGGTATCCAGACTCCTGTGATATCGGACCTTGACGAGTTTGTTTCAAAATTTCGCCCCACCCCCTTCCGCCCGGCATCCACAGATCTCAGAGACTATTAGACCTGACCGTAGAGCTCTCACTGTTACAAAACTATTTGTAATTTTTCACTGCAGAACTCACTGTTACAAGTGTATTTCATTTTGCTCACTGTAGAGAGCTCACTGCTACAAGTGTGTTTCAAAATTTCGCCCCACCCCCTTCCGCACCCATAAACAACGAAAATCTGTGGCAACCACAATTTTGAAGATAGGAGAAAATTAAAAACGCACAATCATAGAGAATGGCCATATCTACCAGATTGCCGAATCTTGCCGAATCCGAATCAGATCGGATTATTATTAAAGCCAAAAGTAACAAATCAATTTGCAGTGGCTACGCAGCGCCCGTCGACACGTTCTGACTGATTTTCTGTCTCTCTCGCACGCACTCTTTGTCGTTCAATGTAGCCATGCTGACAATATAATGTATAAATGTAGAGTTGCGGTCGCAGCAGCAACTCACAACGTTCCCCCTTGTTTTTTTCTGCGTTTTTGGTTTCCTTACTTGTCGTGCCCGGTACTCAGCTATTGTGAGTGGGCGAGGTCCATCGGTTGGATACACCTGTAAGGCCTCTTGTAGGCTGAGTAAATCCTTTTGCTCAGTAGGAGCAGAATCGACGAAGGCTTTCATATATCTGTTTGCCTCTGCTGCTGCTCCTGTTGGAAGTGCCCCTGCTGGTCGGACTGAATCTACGAGGTCACTGTCCATCGACGGTGAAAGGGGCGGTCCTATGCCACTCGCGCCACTCCTGCGTTGGTGTAAGAGGCGGTCCTATGCCTCCCGCACTTTTATTTTTGGCCCTAGGGGTGGCCGGTGCTGGTCTTCGCACAGACTATGTTTCCTATGCGCTCTTTGTAGCGCTGTCTGTTCAATTTTCTTGGGCCTGGCAATAAATAAAAAATTGGGCCTGGCAATAAATAAAAAATTGGGCCTGGCAAGTTCTTTCGCATCCTGTATTGTAATTGTTGGACTGCAATCTGGAACGCATCACTTTCTAGTCCACTCTCGCGCCAGCTGATTGTATTTTCCCGATCGGTTTTATATATTCGGGCAATCTTTGGAACACGCGGACCGTTTTTATGTTTAACTTTTTTTATTTATTTTTTTTTTCAAACATTTACATGTTTGTGACACTTGTCACGGTCGCCATGTAATTGATGGGTATTCGGTTTTATAGTTTTATGTTTTATTAAGATTTGCGTTGGAGCGTCCGCTCCGTTTTTATTCTCGCTTGTGAGTGAATAGTCACTTGGATACAAATATGAACTTAAGTCTAATGTTCTTATTTCTAAATACTGTATGTATGTGTCTGCAGAAGGCATGGACATACGATATACACTCAGCGTAACCACTGGCGAGCTGGCTGCAAAGTGCATGCTCAGCGGTTCCCACGCGCCGCTATCGGTCTGCACATAAGTGGCTGATCGAGTTTCACGTGCGCTGGAATGTTTGGATGCTTAAGTGTGGTCGCTTTATGTATTTGCATTGTGACAAAGTGTCACAAAATATTTAATGTATGGACACACTACAATATACTGGGCAGGCATATTACAATATTCTCTGAGCACTATGCGCTCATAGGGACGGACACACAGACATCGTTCAATCGACTAAGCATTTGATGCTGATCAAGAATATATTACGGGGTCGGAAACCCTTCCTTCTGGACGTTACACACATTAATTTTCACCACTAATCTAATATAACCCTATACTCATTTTGAGTATAGGGTATTAAAACAAAAAAAACACTGCCTACCCACATCCTAACCCCCACACCAACCTCACACCGGGCCGGACTAAGTGTGTTATTCGACCCGTGCCGAGAGCCAGCCTGGCTGGTGGCCCGGTATAAAAACTAGCCCAGTCGCTAACGGAGAGCTCAAGGACTTGGCAGCCCCCTGTTCTAATGAAGCCTTACCCGTGAAACGTGGATCTCTGGCCGGGCTGACCATTCCCTTTCTCTGCATCTCGGGGGATGATATGGACAACAAAAATTTAAATGCACAAAAAAAAAATAAGTCTGGCACTCCCCAATCACCAACTGGGAGCAATCCCAGCTCTGCAACAGGCAAAGTCTGTAAGGTAAAAGGGGCCTGTACGAACACTAGGGGGTTGGTTGGGTGGGTGGAGTGGAGTGGAGTGGGTGGTAAGGCTACTCCCAAAGCGCCCAAACCAAACGTTACACCTATGCCGAAAAGAGGATTGCAGGGCACATACTCCGTCGGCAATACCCGAGCACAGAAGCCAGTTGGAATTCACCTTGGAGCAGAAAAAGGTTGCTCCTCAAGCTAAAAGTCAGCGCTCGCAGGACCGGCTGCAATGCGCTCCAGAGTGCTGCCCAAAGTCTTCTTTGCGCGGATTGCCAAGTAAAGGACGCTGATCGGCGCATCGGCGAGTGGGTGGAAGCGGCATTGGCTGATCGCTGCTTTGAGTTCCTCGATAAAGACCGCGGGCCACCGTCAGCTAGAGCACCGCAGCTGGTGGCGCAGATCGGAGAAGTCTACGCTGGGGCGAAGCTCGTCGCAGTGGACTGGAGCGAGGTGCCCAGTAGACCTAGGGCCAGAGTATGGGTGCCGGCTACTTTTAAGGAGCCAGAGCGCATCCTCAAAATGCTGCAGAGGTGCAATCCAAAACTACCAACCTCCGAGTGGATGGTAGTTAAGGTTGAGACGACGCAGGGACCGACAAATCAGGCCGTGATCGTTCTCAATAAGGAATCACTGGCGCCGATAGAGGCAGCCAAGAACGAGCTGAATTTTGAACAGTACTTCGCTGCGGAGATTGAAGCGCCTGATGACGAGCTGGAGCTGGACCAAGAAGGCTTCTCTTCGGAGACGGAGCTTATGCTCCGACTCGGACGCCGACATAACATTGGTGGAGAACATGTTCCTAAGAATACTTCAAATTAATCTCCACCACTGCACAGCAGCAGCTGCTGCCCTTATAATCCGCTTGGATGTGAGCGGAGCCGACGTAGTCCTAATACAGGAGCCTTGGGTAGTAGGAAGCAAGATCTGTGGATTAGCAGCGAAGGAATACAAGCTTATTGTATCCCAAAAAGAAGGTAAAACCCGTACCTGCATACTTGCAAGAAAGCACCTAAATGTTTTTCTGTTCCATAACTTTAGAAACTGTGACAACACGGCGGCGAGCCTACAGCTTCAAGGGACACAACTAAGACTGATGTCGTCCTACATGGATCACGAGGAAAGTGACCATCCTAACGATCTCGTCTTCAAACTCGCTAGTGACAACGATAGAACAGACACAGGCAATAATAATAGGCTGCAACACCAATGCCCACCACACCCAATGGAGGAGCTCGGACACAAATGTAAGGGGTGAGTCACTTTTCAGCTTCATCCTTAACTCTAATCTAATGATTTGCAATCGGAGTAAATCGACAGGAGGCTATTGACCTCACCTTAGTGCCTCACGAACTGTTAGACAAAGTCAAGAGCTGGAGAGTCCTAGAGGACCGTTCCTTCTCTGACCACAGGTACATCGAGACGGTACCCTCGAGAGCCCTAAGCCTATACTATATTAATCCCAGGAATGCCAGCTGGGAAAAATATAGTACAGCCCTGGAGAAACTACTCCGTCCTCCCTACATGCCCGAACAAGAGGGACGACCTAAACCGTCTTGTGAACAGGTTCGGGGAAGCATGCAACAAAGCCTTCACGGCAGCATGCCCCCCAAACAAACCAAGGAGGACAAAGAAGCCCCCTTGGTGGTCAAAACAAATATATATCCTCCGCAAAAACTGCAGGACTCTCTTCAAGAGAACCAAAAGAGCTAACGAGGAGACTCATTGGGCAGACTATAAAATCAGTCTAACACTATACAAAAAAGAAACTAGGAAAGCAAAAAGTCGTCCTGGCAAAAATTTTGCTCCGAAATTGAAGAAACGTCGGAGGCCGCAAGACTTCGGAAGATCCTCTTAAAAGCTACCTCCTCGCTGGGGTACCTCAAAAGGAATGATGCTACGTGGACCAACTCCAGTGAGGAGTCCCTACACATTCTACTCGACACACATTTCCCCGGGTGTACAACCTTCTAGCCAACACACCTCCCTAGAGAGGAATCGGTAACTTCGATGAATCACGTCCCTACAAAAGGGAACATAGGCTGGGCATTAAACAGCTTCAACCCGTTCAAACCGGCAGGCCCGGACGAGGTAATTCCGGCCCAACTTCAGAAAGCCGGGGAAACGGCCATCAACTGGCTACAATGTATCTTCAGGAAGATACTGGCATTGGGTATATCCCAATGTCCTTATAGTCCTTATCCCCGAAGCGGGGAAAGCCTCAAACTCAACTTCAAAAGACTTTAGACCAATCAGTTTACCGTCTTTCCTTCTCAAAACTTTTGAAAGACTTATCGGACTACAACTGAGGAAAACCATAAATCCTCAGCTGCAGTCAAGTGCACAGCATGCCTACCGGAAAGGAAAGTCCACGGACACGGCACTTTACGAAGTAATTTCGATGGGAGAAAAATCGCTGCATCTCAAAGAATACTCATTAATAGCTTTTCTCGACATCGAGGGAGCCTTTAACAACGTCAAACCGGGGGCCATCACGGAAGCCCTGACTGACCTGGGAGTGGGCCGCCACTTGGTGATGCTCATCGATCAATTGCTCATATACAGGACGGTGACATCATCGATGGGATCGTCCGCCCAGACAAGGTATGTCAACAGATGCGGGGTGCCTCCTTGCGGGGTGTGGTGTCCTGTCTCCTCTTCTGTTGACCATAGCACTCAATAAGATTTTATGCGACCTGGAAGGGGTGGGCTGCAAAGAGTGAAATACGCGGACGACGTTGCAATTATCTTCTCGGGAAAATACCCCCAGACACTCTGCGACTTAGTGACCGTTATTCACAAATAAATACAAGGTGCGCCCCTCAACCCCCCACTACTAAATGGATGCAGGTTCTCCTTCAGCGACAGTGCCAGTTACTTAGGGTTCGTAATTGACAAGAAGCTTAATTGGAACCTGAATGTCAAAGATAAAGTGAAGAAGGCAACGACAGCACTCTACACATGCAAAAAAGCAATCGGCTTAAAATGGGGCATAAACCCAAGCATAGTCCAATGGATATATCTGGCAACAGTTAGACCTTTACTACTCTACAGAGGTACAGTGTGGTGTCCGGCCCAATCAAAAAGGACAATAACAAACAGCAGGGAAAAGTTTAGCGAACTGCTGCCCTATGCATCATGAGCTAAATGATGCGCTAAATGATGCGCTAAATGCCATCTTATGCCAACAAAGCCTTGACCTTGCAGGAAAAGCGCGGGCAGAAATGGCAGCAATACGGCTTAGAGACTCCGAACAATGGGTACCACAGCACATAGGTCACTCATCCATACATACATGGGTTCTGGGCCTCCGGGACATTGAGGGCAACTGTATAGCAGACGAGTTGGCCGAATTCGGTCCAACAATCCCCCTTCTCCAAGACAAGGAGGATATTCGTATGCCAATCGACACCTGTAAGCTTATCATAAAAGAGCAATACAACCGACTAATAGACAAAAGGTGGCAACTAGTGCCACATTGTCGCATAACTCGGCAAACATGGCCGACCGTAGACAGGAAGCGCACCTCTGAGCTCTGCAAACTAGGCAGGAAGAGGTGCAGCGTGGTTATACGTTCCCTCATAGGATATTGACTAGCAGGCGCTCCCGCACACAGAATGGGTTTAATGAATTTTGCCGTAGCTGTAGAGACGTAGAAGTGGAAGAGACGGTGGAACACCTGTTCGGCTCCTGCCTGGCTACAATGCTACAATATCTGGGCACGCCCTTTCTAACCGACATTTCAGAGATGTCTACTTTGTGTCCAAGAAAAATCGCAAAGTTTGTAAGAGCAGCTAAATGGGATAACTGTTGACCCAAAACCCCACATTGCAGGAAAAGGGATGATCGCCAGCGGTACCACAAGAGGCCGAAACCGGCCCAAGTGTAACAGGCTCCTAGCGGGGCTGCCAGCCGCCTCCACCACGGCTTGCTTGACCTGTTCCTCTGTCGAGTTAATCATGTGAAAAATTCCTTGGGTCATTTGCTTGATCTGTGCTTTGTATGTATGGTGTATCCCATCCCGTTATTACCAGAGCCGGGTAGGCTATCTAAACGTGTCCGCTGCTTTCGTAAAGCGGAGTTTGCGAAGCTTAATAGCATCATTAGGGATTTGTATTGGTTCGCTTTGTACTTTTGCACTGATGTTAAGAGAGGCGCAAATATTTTTGACGATGTACTTGACACATTTTTTTAATCTTGTGTCCCGCTTTCTTGTCCGATTATTTCTGGGAAATACCCTGGGTTCACCAAAGAAGTTTCTATTCTAAAAAATATAAAATCAAGAATTTATACAAAATTCAATAAGTGGTTCTGCCTTCTCTCTCTCGCTATGTAATAGCGATCTTAATGCTATAAAAATGATCTATTTCGATGCAGGATACGTTTTTCTCATGACCCTGAACAGTTTAACAGCCATCCTCGCTTTCATTCCTAAATACGTCGGCTAATAATGATCTGTCAATTGCCGATCTCT
This sequence comes from Drosophila lowei, assembly GCA_008121275.1. Lineage (NCBI taxonomy): Eukaryota > Metazoa > Arthropoda > Insecta > Diptera > Drosophilidae > Drosophila > Drosophila lowei. The sequence goes on along the minus strand of CM017781.1, from coordinate 31,585,434 downwards.
TTGCCCAATTTTTCCAAACAACCTATTCTCAGGAAAGCCACTCTGGTCAGCCGTACCCATACGGCTTACCAAGGTCGAACAGCATTTTCAGCCCTCTGTTAAATGAACGCTCTCTGCTTCATAATCTTGGAGTAGTTGTTGTTCGTCCGATCTTAGAACACGGCTCCTGTGTATGGTGCCCTCAGTACAAAGTACACCAGAACCGTATAGAATCAATCCAGAAAAACTTTTTACCATAACTGGGATGCAGGTGTGAGATCTTAAATTGTTATTGGTAAACCTCCCATCCTTAGTTAACCGTAGAAAAATGCTTGGTGTGATTTTTATGCACAACTTGAAAAAGGGTGACGGAGATAGCCCTGATTTGTTGAGCCGCGTAGGCTTCACGATTCCTATTGGATTAACAAGAAACTATATACATTTGACCCTTCCGTTTTATAGATCGAATAATTCCCTGCATGGACCGTTTAGGGTCTTATTCTCGGATTATAATTCCCTCTACCGTATAATGTCTACACTACTATTAGCATACCTTTCTTGTAGTTAGTATTAGTATTTATATTTTGAATGCATGCTTAGTTCTTTTAGCAAGTTAAGCTCTAATTTAGCTCTTCGGTTAACGCGTCGCGCGTCATGCGACTGCGCCCCTCGGTCGGTTGGGCGACAGGAGGGCTACGTTTTTGCCTGGGATCTGCGCGAAACAGCCTTCTGATGGTGTCTCACGGGCCACTTGACGGTGCAGTCATTGCATAGCCACTTGATGGTGCAGTCAGGCATATTGTTCGGAGCAGCAGCCGTTAATATCACTTAAGTCACGTCTCTCTTAGGTTTTGCTGTTATCGCGCTCATCCTACGTACGCTCTCAGTGCATACACGCACACACATATGTAACGCTCTTACTTCTTATAAGCCACTGCTTCGACCCCTCCATCAGTCTAGTCGGTCGTTCCTCTTCGAGACAGTCGGTCAGCAGTCCTTTTCGTCGCCCAAAACGCCTAACACCCAAATCAAAGTCCACGGCCTCTAACAAACAATATCGAACAATAAACGCCAAATTGTAACCTTAACAACATTTTGGTGACCCCGACGTGATCGCCGTGGACTTGTCGTGTTTTGTTTTGCGCCCGTAGTGTTTCAAGTAGTTCGTTACATCAAATTCGAAGGTTTAACGTGACATTTGTCGAGAAGTAGCGAACCAAAGGTCGTTGTGGCCGACCGTGGCAGTTCTAGCGACCCGCTATTCGTTTTCGCTTTTCTTTCGCCGTCTGCTTCAGCCTGCGCAGCGCACTGTCGAGACCGGCTGCATAGAGTTCTAAGCGTGGTCCGTTAGTTTTCTTCGCCTCCTCTTTCGTCTTTTGCTTCAGCCAGCTCTCGTGACCGTCTGCGCATATCTTTCTCTCGAATTCGAACTCGAAACAGTGAAAAACATCTCGGTCGTTCGTTTGTGCATAACTGTTGGTTCTTTTTCGGTCGTCGCTTCGTTGCTTTGCCGGCGCATACATTTTGGACATACACACATAAAAAGTGCCGCGAAAGTGAACGCAAAACGTTTTAAACTCGTCTGAACTCTCGCGTTGCATCATTTTTATTCAACTGTGATCGACTCATACACTCCGCGTCAACAATATATAGCCAAAACCATGGGCAAAAGGAAAAATAATAGAAGGAGTGGATCGTTGGCTATGGGCCATGATAGTGATACAGGGACAGTTGGCGATGCTTCACCTAGTGAAAGGGTTAGTGCGAACGCAGCCACCACCCAATTCCCTGCTGTTACGGCAGAAACCGCAGTGGCAGCTCTAAATATCACTGCGCCTAACAGCACAGACATTAACAGCGCAGACGTAAACAGCACAGACATTAACAGCGCCGAGCAAAGGGTTAATGAGGGCGAACGGCAGCTATAGGGAAGGAAGAAGAAGAACGAAAAGAAAGGCAGCGGAAAAAGTTTACTGAAGCGGTACAAGTTTTTTAGCTCTAGCTCCCATAGTTTAATACCCCGATATTGTAAATGAAACACCTGAATAAACAACTTGAAGAACAAACCACGGGAGGCCTATTGAACGCGGGAGGCTTATCAAACGTACGGCCCCAGATTTGGAGGCGTTGCCCGGCGCGGCAATATTCTAAAAAACTTTTCCTGCTCAACGGAGAGCAAGTCGAATAATTACGACCGACAGAAAGAAGATCGGCGTGCGACGCAGTCAGCTGCGTCACGAGGGATTCGACTTTGCAGGACTGTACGAAAAAAGACACCGGAGTAAAATGGACGGCGTCAAAGGTCAGCAGTCGGAATCTGGCAGTGAGAACCCGTGTGGATTAGGAGAAATATATGAGCCGGAAAAGATGCCTGGTGCGTGTTCTGAGACTGAGGGAGGTGCAAGGGAAACTCATCGCGTTAGGGATACATATATAGATGTGATCTCGGCGGCAACAACGGCCGCACCTAACGTGTCCACCACAGCCCCGACAAGTCATCAAGCACCAGAGCATACCAACCAAGGAGGAGGGGTGGATCAAGCCTTTTCACCAAGAACGAGCCTTTTAGATAGCTGGGAAACGTTCGCTCAGCAGAGAGCGGATGCATTAGGAAGGCCGACGTACGCCACGGCCTTCGAGGGAATGCGCTCCATCCCGACGGATTCCAGACTGCCTCAAGCAGGAGGCCTCATGAGCTCCACGGTAACCAACGGAGGCTGGGACAAAGCAGCTCCCAACTGGACCGGAGTCCACATGTCAGGACCCACGGAAGCAACGCGGATTGGAATGCCTACTGGGCTGAATCCGAACGAGACAATGCCAGTCGGCGCTATGTGGTATCCAATGGCCGCACCGGCGCCGGGTACCAACCTGCATGGGCAAAACCCCTTCATTCGCGCCCCGACTGCACAGTATTACCCAAGTACGAGTCGAAATATTTCGGACCCGTACGCGTACGGGAGTAATCAAGCGGTCGCGCCAGCGGGGGTGGAGAGATGCTTGACAGCATCCCAGATAGCCACAAGACAAGTCATCAACAAGGATCTACCATGCTTTTCTGGAAACCCCGAGGAATGGCCCATGTTAATAGTAAACTTCGAGCAATCTACAGAACGCTGCGGACTCAAGAGAATCTCATGAGGCTGCAAAAGTGCCTGAAAGGTGCCGCTTTGGAAGCAGTACGAGGAAAATTAATGATGCCCGCAACAGTTCGACTAGCCATCGAGACTCTTCGAATGCTATATGGCCGACCAGAGGCTATATATCACACCCTACAAACGAAGCTAAGAATGGAGCCGTCCGTGAAATCGAGCAGCATCGAAAGCCTAGTGCGCCTGGCGCTGTCGGTGCAAAACTATCGCGCTACTGTCGACAATGTACAATGTTACTTCGCGACCTTGTGGAGAAACTCCCATTCGACTTGAAACTGGATTGGGCCAGACAAAGCGCTGGACTTCCGAGGGTAAATATTGCTGTTTTCGACGATTGGCTATTCCGAGTCGCATCGTGCGCAAGCACCGTGATGCCAGTAGCATCCGAGAAAGAAGTCTGCACGAAGGAGAAGAATCCAAGAGTCCGGCTTATGGTGCACAATGATAGCAGCGCACAACCGCCCTGCCGTAGGTGCAATGGAGCCTACAAATTGGAGGACTGTAAGCAGTTCCTGGAGCTAGAAGGGCCAGGTAGATGGAACTTCGTCAGAGAAAATAAGCTATGCTGGAGGTGCCTTGGCAAACACTTTATAAGGCACTGTAAGTCAACAAGAGTATGTTCCGTCGACGGATGCTCGAGAAAGCACCATTTCCTCCTCCACAACAGCAACCGGCAAAGTTCTAGGGCAGAGAATAGGCCGAAGGAAAGCACTACGGTACTGCACACGATGCAGAACGAAGCTGCGTTGTTTAGATATGTCCCCTTAACATTGTATGGACCGAACGGCCAAATGCAAGTGTTCGCACTGATAGACGAAGGATCCGCCTGTACCCTAATCGAGACGGAGATAGCGGAAAAACTAGGTATCGATGGCCCCTCGGACGAGCTATGCCTACGCTGGACTGGAGACATCACGCAGAGAGAATCTCAATCCAAATGGATAAGCCTAGCGATCTCTCCAAGGGACAATGTGGCTCGCAGATTTTTCACGCTTCAAAACGTGAGAACAGTAAAAACCTGGATCTGCCGAAGCAGACACTGGACGACTCAATCCTAAGATCCCATTCGCACCTGGAAAAGCTACCGATACTCAGCTACAAAAACGTGAGAGCGTCATTGATCATCGGATTGGACAACGTGAAACTTGGAGTGCCACTGACTGTCAAAGAACGCGAGGATTCCGAATTTATCGCCGCCAAGTCCAGGTTGGGGTGGTCTGTTTATGGCCGCAGAAAGGGCGACGGGCCGGCGAGTCCGCGGGTAATGCACGTATGCGAATGTAATAAACACCCACAGCTGGACACTCTTGTAAAAGAGAGTTTCTCATTAGACGCGGTTGGCATAAACATGGCGAAGAGCACACTCAGGTCCAAAGAGGATGAAAGAGCAAAACAATACTGGACAATTCCACGAGGTTTAGCAGCGAAATGAAGAGATGGGAGACAGGACTTCTCTGGCGGTACGACAACGTGGAACTTCCTTCTTCTAGAGAGATGGCAATGCGACGACTTCGGTGCCTAGAATCTCGTATGACACGCGATAAGGTGCTACGAGAGTTCGTAAATGAACAGATTAAGAGGTACGAAGACATCGGCTACGTCCGAAAACTCAAAAAAGATGAAATGGTCGAAGGCAAACGCTCCTGGTATCTGCCCGTATTCGTGACTAAGAACCCGAACAAAGGCAAATTAAGACTCGTATGGGACGCAGCAGCCAAAGTGGAAGGCATCGCTCTTAATTCAATGCTACTAAAAGGCCCCGACCAATTGCCATCGCTGGTAGGAGTAATATCGCGCTTTCGAGAGAAGTCTATCGGCATCTGCGGAGATATTAGAGAAATGTTTCACCAGGTTAGGATACGTTCGGAGGATCAAAGCTCACAGCAGTTTCTCTGGAGATATGGTGACACCAGTCGAGAACCGGATAGGTACGTAATGAGCGTAATGACCTTTGGTGCTTCTTGGTTCATCAAGGAACAAAGAGAGGAAGTAGAGGCCATACTTCGCAACACCTTTGTAGATGACTGGCTCCAAAGCTGTGACTCAGAAGACGAAATGGTCCGCCTAGCGCTGGCAGTGAGGAACATACACAAAGAAGGAGGCTTCGAGATGAGAGGTTGGATATCTAACTCGAGCACCGTGATGAGAGCGCTCTCAGGATATGGAGATCATCAAGAACGCCCCATCGAGATGACGGACTCGACAAGACGAGAACGAGTGCTTGGTATGTGGTGGCATCCAAGGAATGATTACTTCACCTTCGTCAATAAGTTTCGGGATGACATATACGACGAAACGAAAACTGTGACGAAGCGGTCAATTCTACGTATAGTCATGACCATCTTCGATCCCTTAGGACTATTGGGCTTCTATATTATACAGGCAAAGATAATACTGCAGGACGTATGGAGGTCGGCCGTAGGCTGGGATGAACAGGTCGAAGAAAACGAACGTCAACGTTGGATGATATGGGCACGGCAACTTCAAAACATCGAAGAATTAAGGGTTCCACGATATCTCGGTCTAACGAAAGAAACATCTAATATCCAATTACACATCTTTACAGACGCGAGCATAAACGCCTTTGCAGCCGTCGCCTACATAAGGATCGAACAAAGAGGAGAAGTCCGGTGCACACTACTCGCATCCAAGACAAGAGTGGCACCATTGAAACCAATTTCGATTCCCAGGATGGAGCTTATGGCAGCGATCCTCGGCCTACGACTGGCTAAACTCATAACACAGGAGCTCTCCGTCGAGGTCAAGCGACGTGTTTTTTGGACCGACTCCAAGAACGTGTTGTATAGGATATGTTCAGACGCTCGAAAGTACCATCAGTTCGTTGCGCTCCGAATTGGAGAGATCTTGGAAACCTCGGACATATCAGAATGGAAATGGGTTCCATCCGCTCTGAACGTAGCAGACGATGGAACGAAGTGGACCAAAGAATCGAGTTTCCAACCAGAAGCGAGATGGTTCTCCGGTCCGCCGTTCCTATTTGACGAGGAAGAATACTGGCCAACTACACAGCTCAACTCGAGTAATCTGGAACGGATACACGTACACGAGTGGATAGATACGCCGAAACCGCCATCAAAGCTGAGTAGCATAATCCCAAATGTATGTCGCTTTAGCAAATGGGAAAAGTTCACGGGAGCCCTGAGATGCGTGATGAGATTTCTGGACAAAATACGCAAAAGAGATTTCGCATCAGAGGAGGCAAATTTAGCCGCACGCTTTCGCAACATGGAAGATGTCAACATCGTTATATACCGGACGATCCAAGAAGAGGCTTACTCTGAAGAAATGGCTCTTCTACGACAAGGAAGAATCGGGGTAAGAAAAGTTCGATCTACAAATTATCGCCGTACCTCGATGAAACAGGCGTACTGAGAATACGCGGCCGCATAGATAAGTCGATCGGCATAACGAGGAACCTGAAACGGCCAGTAATTCTACCCGGAGGACATAACGTCACTAATCTTCTCATTGATTATTTCCATCGGAAGTTTCAGCATCAGCTTACTGAGATCGTCGTCAACGAGATGCGACAATTGTACCACATACCAGGACTGCGAGCAAGAGTTCGCGCCGTAGCGAAAACCTGCCAAAGATGTCGCAATAAAAGAGCGCTTCCAGAGGCACCGGAGATGGGAAGCTTACCACCAGAGAGGCTAGCAATCAACGAATTGCCATTCACAAACACAGGTATCGACTACTTCGGACCACTGGAGGTAAACGTAGGAAGACGACGCGAGAAACGATGGGGAGTACTATTCACGTGCCTCACCGTGCGAGCAGTACACATCGAGCTGGCAAACTCCCCTGTCAACAGACGCCTTCATGCTAACATTGGAAATGTTCGTAGCCCGTCGAGGAGTCCCCAAGAGAATCGTGTCGGACAACGGGACGAACTTCCGAGGAGCCAGCCGCTTACTACGAGAAGAAATTGAAAGAATTCTACCGAACGAACTGGAAACCAAGTACCCGCAAATAGAATGGTCCTTCATACCCCCAGGAGCACCCCACATGGGAGGTGCGTGGGAAAGGATGATCAGATCGGTGAAATCCATACTAGCCGAAATATTAGAGGAGACACACGTACAAGAACCAGTGCTGAGAACAGCACTAGCAAAAGATAGAAAATATGCTAAATTCCCGACCCCCGACTTACGTGCCGTTGGAGAGCCCGGAAGCCGACGTACTTACACCGAATCACTTTCTGAGAGCAGAGACCAGCACGATGGCAGCAAAGAGTGACAGCAGCGCAATAGGAGCTATGCTTGGTAAGAGTTTTCGCATTGCAGGGCAGATCGTGGACAGCTTCAGAAAACGGTGGCTGAAGGAGTATGGACCCCCAATCAACCCTATCCAACTTGGAGACATCGTGGTTCTAACGGACGAAACAAGCCCCAAGGTGCAGTGGAAGAAAGGCGTCATCATGGACCTTCGAGTAGCCAAGGACGGGATCGCCCGAAGCGCGGTGATCCGCACTGCATCTGGACTGCTAACTCGGCCAATAGTTAAACTGGCCAAGTTAGACGTGAAGACAACAAACCCACCAATGGACCAAGGCGTAACCAGAAGTTTGGCAAACATCACGACAAGCGACGAAGTTTGCGAAGGGGGGAATGTTACGGCAGAAACCGCAGTGGCAGCTCTAAATATCACTGCGCCTAACAGCACAGACATTAACAGCGCAGACGTTAACAGCACAGACATTAACACACCGAGCAAAGGGTTAATGAGGGCGAACGGCAGCTATAGGGAAGGAAGAAGAAGAACGAAAAGAAAGGCAGCGGAAAAAGTTTACTGAAGCGGTACAAGTTTTTTAGCTCTAGCTCCCATAGTTTAAAACCCCGATATTGTAAATGAAACACCTGAATAAACAACTTGAAGAACAAACCACGGGAGGCCTATTGAACGCGGGAGGCTTATCAAACGTACGGCCCCAGATTTGGAGGCGTTGCCCGGCGCGGCAATACCTGCATCGCGGATTTCCTTCATGAGGCTGAAGGCTAGAGCCATTTTCGACGGGCTAGAGTCCATACGCACAGAGATGGATCGTGAAAAGCTGCGCCAAATGGATGAATATGATCTGCGAGGATTGTTGGAATCATTGACGGAGCTGAAATCGAATTTTATTGTGGCACACACCAGTTTGGAGGAAGTGGATTTTGAGTCTATGTCCAGTAAAATACCAGGAAAATTTGACTCGTCCATCCTATCTTTGAGGACCATTCTACAGCGTGAGTTGGGCAAGCGTTCGCAGCCCACGCATTGTTCCACGTTTCAAATGAACCCAAGTGAATCCCAATCCATGATGTACATGGCCAATCGATCGCGCTTGCCACAGGTGCAGCTGCCCAAGTTCAGCGGAGCCTATACAGAGTGGACAAGCTTCTATTCCATGTTCACAGCTGTTATTGATAGTGAAGCTGAGCTGACTTCTATCGAGAAGTTACAGCATTTGCGGTCTTGTTTGAGCGGAGCGGCGTTGGACACCATTAGTTCGTTGGAGATGAGCGAGGCTAATTACAATACCGAATTAGATATTCTCAAAACCGATTTGCTTATAAACGTCTCATTCTACAGGCACACATTAGAGAAATATTTGGGCTGTCGCTTGGGGACTCATCTGTTGTTTCGCTGCGGGCGTTTACGGACGCCGCCACCTCACATCTTCGCGCGTTGGATGCGCTGGCAACTAAGTAGGAAATAGCTGATTGCATCATCGTCCACGCACTCTGGAAGAATTTGGACAGGCAGACTCAAGTTAAATGGGAAGCAGCGTCGTCGAATCACGATCTTCCATCCTGGGAGAAATTATCTGCCTTTCTGGAACAAAGATGTCGTACCCTTGAAGGCATTCACCACTCCATGCAAGGGCAAGATGGTCAGGTTGGCAAGTCAGGGAAAACCGTGAGTACGCATCATCGAAAATCGTTTGTAGCATCGTGCGCTTTTGTTTCCTGTGTGTTTCGTGAGGGCACGAACCATATGATTGCCAATTGTCAACGGTTCAAAACTCTATCGCCGAATGATCGTCACAAAGAAGCAAAGAGGCTCTTGTTATGCGTCAATTGCCTACGAAAGGGTCATTACTTGAAAGATTGTAAATCAGGTCCCTGCCGTACTTGCCAATCGAAGCACCACACTCTTCTGCATTTCCCTCATCCAACAGAGCCCTTCCATACTGTTTCTACATTTGAGCCGCAGGCAAATCATACCGCCATGATTGCATTGTCGCCCTCCTCGCCGCAAGCTCATATATCCCAGCGTCCGTCTGAGCCTGTTCTATTAGCCACCGTCGTCGTTCTCGTCAAAAACAGCGCTGGAACTTTCATGCCATGTCGCGCATTGTTGGACTCGGGCTCGCAATTGCATTTCGTAACTACTCGTCTAGCTAATCAGCTTCAACTGCGAAAAACTAAGCTGTTGACTGAAGTCTCTGGCATAGGAGATGCTAGCTTCTCAACTGAAGGTATCTCGGTGGATCTCGTTCTGAAATCACGGATTTCAGATTTCACCACTAGCATCACTGCTGTCGTTCCCCAGAAGATTACGGACAGTCAACCTCGCGTCTCATTTAGCACTGCTAATTTTCCTATACCTTTGAATATCCAGCTTGCTGACCCGTCGTTCCATAAGCCGCAGCGGATAGATCTGCTCATCGGAGCCGGACTTTTCTTTGAGTTGCTGTGTGTGGGACAAATTCAGCTGGCGCCTGGATTACCTTTGCTGCAGAAAACACATCTCGGATGGATTCTATCTGGTGGCGGGCACTCGCCCCCAACTCCTCGTCGTTCATCGCATCCCAATCTTCGGATGACACCAATCACAGCACTCGGCTCGATGACTTGGTTCGTCAATTTTGGGAAGTGGAGCACATCTTTAAGCCAATCGTTAGGGCAAAAAAGGAGGAACTTCACTGCGAGGAACACTTCGTCAACCATCACACTCGCTTACCCACAGGGGAATACTCTGTTCGCTTGCCGAAGCGAAGTTTAGAATCCTTGGGAGATTCCTATTTGCAAGCAAAGCGGCGCTTGGAAAACTTGGAGCGCAAGTTCGTGCGTAATCCAGCTCGTTATCAAAAATATTCGGCATTTATGAAGGAGTACCTGTCCCTCGATCATATGTCTCTGGTGCCTAAGGAAGATAGGCACAAGTGCAAATATTTCTTGCCACATCATTGCGTCATTAAAGAGGACAGCTCCACAACAAAGCTGAGGGTCGTATTCGACGGCTCTGCAGCTACCACATCTGGTCTTTCGTTAAATGATCTGCTTATGTCTGGTCCCACCATTCAAGCTAAGTTATTTCACACACTCATCCGTTTTCGTACATTTTCGTTTAAGCACATCAACTCATTTGGAGTCACGATGCGCATTTTTGGCTACGTTCAGAAGCTCATCAGTATTACGAAGTCACTGGATCTCTCGTCTGAGGACCTTCGCAAAGGATCGCATTTGTTATGTCGCATCGTTCAACGGGCCCAACTGTATCCTGAGTACCATGCTCTGCGGAACGGGAACTGCGTAGAGGCTTCCAGCAGAATCATCTCGCTCTCGCCGTTCATAGATGACTTTGGTCTAATTCGTATTGGTGGCCGCCTGCGGCACTCAACTCTCGGCTTCGATGCACGCCACCCAATCATTTTGCCCAAGGATCATCCATTGACGTTCGCCATCATTACGCACTTTCATCGGAATCATCACCATGCTGGTCCGCAGTCGCTACTTGGAGCGATTCGCTTACAGTTTTGGCCCATCGGCGGCATGAAAACTGTGGCTCGCGCCGAAAAATGCGTCATCTGCTGCCGGTCCAGACCTCGTCTTGTGGAACACATCATGGCTGACCTACCGAAGGATCGAGTACAGGATTCGCCTGCATTCAGCGTTACTGGAATTGATTACTGCGGTCCCTTCTACTATAAGCCAGATGGGCGCAGTCGAGCACCGATGAAATCTTACAACTGCGTGTTCATCTGTTTTGCAACAAAGGCCGTCTGGTTGGAATTGGTGAAGGACCTTACCACTGCTGCTTTCTTGAGCGCCCTCAAACGCTTCGTTGCCACGCGCGGTATTCCCCGATGCATTTGGTCGGATAATGCCACCAATTTTGTGGGCGCAAGGAACGAGTTAGAGGACCTTCGGCGGCTATTTATGAGCGAGAAGCATCGTGCTGAAGTTCATAATCATTGCATCAACAACGGCTTCGACTGGAGATTCATACAGCCTCGCTCGCCGCATTTTGGCGGCTTGTGGGAGGCAGCAGTGAAGACGGCCAAGCAGCATTTCTATCGCGCCTTGGGATCGTCACTTTTTGGATTCGACGAGCTGCGGACATTGGTCTGCCAAATCCAGGCTGTAATGAATTCTCGTCCTCTTATCTGGATTTCAGAAAACCCTGAAGATCTTGGCGTCCTTACACCCGGACATTTTTTAATTGGTCGTCCGCTGATGGAGTTCCCTGAGCCAGACGTTACGGGTCTCAATTTCAATCGACTCGATCGCTGACAGCGAGTCTCCTGTTTCCAGCAGATCTTTTGAAAACGTTAGAGTGAGGGGTACCTGACTCTGCTTCAACAACGTGCACACCTCAACCCTCGATCCAGGTTAACGATGTCGTTTGCATCAAGGATGAAAACTTTCCACCGTTGAAGTGGCCAAACACCCAAATCGAAGTCCACGGCCACGGCCTCTAACAAACAATATCGAACAATAACCGCTAAATTGTAACCTAAACAACGGAGCAATTTTTAATTTGTAAATGTGGAGTCAGAGTTGCCGAAAAAGCTCGGCAGCTTCCAACACATATCAACGTCCAAATATTTAGCTTCCAGTATTTAGTCGTTTTAGCCAACTTTCCTGTAGTGAAACTTACAAAGTCAACCGAGTTTATCGATAGCTTCGACTACTTCCTTGAGTTCCTTGAAAAGGTAAGTACCAATACAATTCTTCGCCGACCTGCATCCCGGTAAAACAACTATGATCTTATGTCCAATGACGGGTTTAAGGACAACCCTATTCGAAGTATGCTTTAGTGAACACAAGACCCACAAAAAATATTATTGAAAACAAAGACAACAAAATTATTCATGTCGTTCCTATGACGGCTATATGATAAAGAAGGAGAATCTTTAAATTGTGATACGAAATATAAAGCATTTTAGTTCCAAATTCAATTCAAATCGGTTCTCATTTAAGCATTTTATTGATAAAGTTTTGGGTTTGGAAAGTCTCCAATTAGATTCCTACCAATTAAAGCAAATGCAGACGTGAATGTATTGAATTTGGAGACTTATACGGGAATAGGAGGATCCTTCAGGAAGACAACGTTACAATGTATCCAGTCCTTACGTGAATATTGCAGTGGACCAAACCCAAATTGAAGATCTTTGTATTAAACGAGGAGTAAGATAAAATTGGCCCTAGAACTCTAAAAACTAGGCAAACTCAACAAATAACCTAATTAGCCAAATAGGAATGAAAAATCGAAAATATATTTAAACATTTATATTTATATTGGGCCGTCAGCCATCGGGTGCTACAGGGGGATAAACGGAAAGCGGGTCGGCTTGCCACACCTGTAAACTCGGAATGAGGCGCAGCCACTTCGGGTTAAGGCTTGCCCGCCTACTCGTGGAAACAATAATGCCAAATTCTTCATATATAAAAAAAAAAACACCGCAAAGAAGCTCGGTACTGCTTTTAAAGTACCGGAGGGACCAAACCATCCCTCTACATCAACGCCTGGGAAACCAGGTCCAAAGAAGACGGGGAAGGAGACGCAGTCGGTCCACCGTCTTCAGGCAGCAGCCGCAGCGAGAGGGGGCCCGAAAAGCCAATCGGGTCCATCCAAGTCGGGTGGCTCCAAGGCGAACCGGTTACCGGGGTAGCTGCTAAGCAGAGCGTAATCGCGGCTGGTAAACGCACCGGGACCGAAGAACCCAAGGGAGCCCCGTCGGGCAGCGTCTCTGCACCACGGAGAGGAAAGCCGTCGTACCAGGACAGGAGACGAGCGGCTTTCATCCTGGCCAACGAGGACCCGAGCTACAGGTCATCAGACGAAAGGATTAAGCAGAGTCTTTGGGCCGCCTCAATCCTGCCAAATTTCCAGCCAGCCAAAGCTGGAAAGGGCGCAGCCAAGTCCCCCAACAAGCGGCAACGCTCAGCGGAGGATCCCGCGATTCAGCCAGGCCAAGCCCAGCAAGCCAAGCGGGTGAAAACCCACCTCACCAGCCGTTCGTTCGCTGAGGTGGCGAGGGGCAAGACCCTAATCGGCGTCCTGGACAGGGGCGCCGAGGACGGCCATGTCCCTCGGGACAAGAGGCAGCTGCTGGAGAATGAGCTCCAGGACCGGTTCCTACAGGAACTGGAGGAGAATGGCGGACCACCGCCTAAGTGTGAGGACGCAGGGTGGCATCAAGGCAAGGTGAAAGCCATCGCCTGCCAAGACGCTCGCTCTGCGGCCCTCTAGATGAAGGCGGTGGCTGCCCTCGAGGAGGTCTACCCAGGGGCCAAGCTGCAGGCCGTAAAGTGGGAAGATGTCCCTAGTCGACCGAGAGCCAGAGCATGGGTCCTCAGGTTAATGCAGGTCTGCAACCCCCAACTTCCTACAGCCGATTGGAAGGTGGCCAAGGTAGAGGATATCCAAGGGCAGAGGCGCCAGATCATCCTCGTCCTAAATGAGGAGTTCCTAGAGCTCCCCCTACAAGTCCGACCGCAAGGGCAGGCAAGCGGAGGTCGAGCAAGACCCGGAGCTACCGGAGATCCCGAAGGGGGAGCTCTCATGTGCGGAGGCCAACCCGGCGTCGGATGCGGCGTCCATGGTGTCGGACGACATCTTGGACGGCTACGTGTCCGACGAGAGCGACCTAGCCAGGGGTCTCAGCCACATCGATGTCGGGGAGGAGCTGGAGTCCCCCGACAGCGACCCGGAAACGACAATGGTGGTGGTAAGCCTCAGGAATGTCACTGACCCTCCTGCAGATAAACCTCCACCATTGTAAGGCAGCATGCGCTGCTCTATCTAGCCAAGGGTGGAGCCGACATAGTCCTCATTCAGGATCCCTGGATCCTCGGAAACAGGGTCTACGGTCTGAGGACTTCAGACTATAAGCTATACGTAGCTGAAACCGCAGGTAAAATTCGTACCTGCATTCTTGCAAAAAGAGAGTTGCACTTATTTTTGCTTTCAAATTTCAGCAATGAAGACCCCACCGCAGCGAGCCTTGAAGGTCAAGAGCACTCACTGAGGATCTGCTCCGCATACATGGGTCATGACCAACCTGACCCCCCCTTCACACGTGCACCTCCGGGCTTTAGTCGCAGAATGTGCGGCCAAGGACATCGGCCTAATTGTGGGGTGCGACGCCAACGCACATCACTGCCAGTGGGGAAGCACTGACACTAACGAAAGGGGTGAGTACCTCTATAGTTACTTACTGACCACTCAGATGGTCATATTAAACCGGGGAAGTGACCCCACCTTTATTATTAAAAACCGCAAGGAGGTCCTGGACCTCACGCTTGCCTCTCATGAGATACAGGTGAACATTGTATCCTGGAGGGTCCTGAAAGAACACTCCGACTCGGACCGTATTCTCCTTTTCATTACCGAAACCAGTTCAATTCCAGAACTTTGGCGGACAAACTGGACTCGGTACTCCGACTACCTTTGTCGTGTTCTCCCTAAGTCGCCACCTGAGGAGCAGTTTTCCAGGGAGGTCACGACTCGTCTTGTTAAAATTTTCACCGACGCCTGCAATAAGGCGCTCGATAAATCCTTCCCCTCTGGCAAGAACAGAGGCCGGAAGAAACCTGAATGGTGGAATCCGAAACTGGGGGAACTCCGGAAAGCCTCCCGGAGACTCTTCAATAAAGCTAAGGCTAAAAACGTTGAGCAGAACTAAGCCGATTACAAGGCCTGTCTGTCAACCTACAACAAAGAACTTGGGAAAGCTTTAAACCATACAAGTCGGCGGGGTCAGACGGCATTATCCCTGCCCAACTGATTCACGCGGGACAAAAAGCCATTAATTGGCTCAAAATAATTTACGAGGGAGTCTTTTCCAACGCGTGTATCTCTGACACCTGGCTTCAGACCAAAGTCGTTTTTATTCCCAAGGCAGGCAAGCCTTCGCACACTGCACCTAAAGATTTCAGAACCATTAGTCTATCGTCTTTCCTTCTGAAGACGATTTAACGGCTCCTGGGGCTGCATCCCACGGCGAGTATTCCGCCCAGTCTGATCTCAGACTCCAAGCATGCCTTTCGGAAGGGAAGATCCACCGAAACGGCCCTACACTCGATCACAACGATCATCGAAGCGTCCCTTAACTGTAAGGAATACACCCTGGTTGCCTTCCTCGACATAGAAGGCGCCTCTTTAATAACATCCTTCCGACCGCCATCACGGGCGCACTGCCGGACCTGGGGGTTGACTCCCGGACGGTGATCCTAATCGATCAGATGCCAAAATGCAGGGCGGTTGAGGCATCACTGGGGACGTCAACATTCACCAGATTTGTCAGCAGAGGAACACCGCAGGGCGAAATCCTCTCGCCCCTCTTGTGAAACGTGGCAGTGAACGAACTGCTACGGGAGATAGAGGAGGGTGGTTGCCGCGTGGTGGCGTATCCGGACGATGTTATAATATCATTCTCCGGTAAATTTCCGCAGACGCTGTGTGAGTGCATGATAAGTACTCTCATTTAGATGTCGAGATGGGCAGACAAATGAGGGCTAGGAGTCAACCCGTCTAAAACGGAACTAGTGCTTTTCACTAAAAAGTAAAAAGTTCCAGTACTGACTCCCCCAAAACTCTGTGGGGAAGCGCTAGCCTTTAGCAACAATGCCAAGTATCTTGGACTTATCCTCGACAGAAAGCTCAATTTGAAACTGAGCATAGAGGATAGAGTAAAGAAGGCCAGAGTGGCCCTTTATACATGCAGGAGAGAAATCGGACTAAAATGGGGAATCACCCCGTATATAGTTCGGCGGCTACACACCGCCATCGTACGACCAATCATGCTCTATGGAGTGGTAGTACGGTGGCCAGCCCTAGACAAAAAAACTTGTCTTTACAGACTCAGTAGAGTTCAACGCATGGCAGAGCTATGCATAACTGGCGGGCTACGCACTACTCCAGGGCAAGCCCTGGATACCGTGCTGGACCTCCTCTCCGTAGATTTCATGGGAAAGAAGGTTGAAACACTTTCCGCCCTCAGAAGGAGAGACGCCAAACTGTGGAAAGCGTCCGCGGTTGGGCACTCGGGAATCCTGACGAGACTCCCGCAATTACCGGAGAGGACAGATTATTGTATCCCTATTGGTCACCTCTCGACGCCTTTGCAGGTATCAATCCCACCTAGGGAGGACTGGGAGATGGGCGAACCAGGACCTGCAAATGCGGTCCACTTCGACACTGATGGCTCAAAGGAGTCTACTGTAACGAGCTGAACATCAGTTATTGCTTCAGGCTCCCGGATCACTGTAGTGTGTTCCAAGCGGAGGTTGTGGCCATCAAGGAGGCCATTTCTGTTGTCTCCAAACTACTCCTAGACAAGCACTTAGTGTGCATCTTCTCGGACAGCCAAGCAGCTTTTAAAGCTTTAGGCTCAATATCGTCGAATTCAGCGACTGTAAACGACTGCCGCAGGTCTCTGCATGAGATCGCAGAGCAGTTAGATCTCTTCCTTATATGGGTCCCCGGTCACAGAGCCATCGAGGGAACGACGCCGCCGACGAGCTAGCCAGGCAGGGTACTACGATTCCTCTCTTATCAGAGAGGGAGCAAGTAGCGATGCCTTTAGCTAAGTGCATGCTTCTCACGCACGAATTTTTCGAGCAAGTGCAAATAGGAGATGGCAGCAAACCGATTCCTGTAAAGCCTCAAGATTGATATGGCCATATCGATCGAAGAAGCGCTCGGCATCCTCCCTCCCCGAATACCTTCTTGGTTGGTTTTTTTTATTGTAAGCCTATTTTTTTCTAATCTATAACTTTAGGTTTTCAAAGCTGATTGCTACCATCATTTATTACCTTTTCAGAACCAAAAAGTTATGCAAATGAAAATGTTCACTCGACGTTAAACTATTAAAATGATTAAGTATACAATATAAACAATACTTACTTTCTAGCATGTCTTGCGATGACAACCTTGGTAAAGATAAAAATTGATTTGGAGTGATCATATTAGTCAATATTTGAGTTGAAATGTCTGGCAGGGAAATCCTGGCTATAGATCTTGTAGAATCTTCATTGAATATAAGGAGCGTGTCCAAGCTTGCATTTACTTTAAATCTATTGATGATTGTCTGCGAGATCTTTTTAGTCAGGTCAACAAATCTGAAATTAAAAAGTGCACATATGAAATAACTTTAGATAGCGAAATATGTAGCAATAACATACCAAGGAAGACTACAAACCAGACAAGGTCTTCTTAGATTTGCAAAACCACGGCATAGGTTAAATAAATGTAATAGTTTAATGTTTATATGATATGTGCACGCCCAAGCGTACTTTCGAAAGAAATTTCCGATTTTCTTTTGAAAATGCAAAAATTGGTGCACTGATTTTCGCTAAACGCAAAAGTTTTTCGTTTTCAAAATGGAAACTTATATTTTCTTACGAAAGACAAATAATATTGATAAAATTTCCTTTTATAAGAAATCCTATTATTTCGATCAATTGATTACACAGCCCCACAAAAAAAAGTGTCGTGCGCGGATGACCAGAGTATCATATCCCTATGTATTTTGGAGCCCTGAACACGAATTCAAGGTCAGATTTGCTCCATCACGTCAGAGTTTTTTTCTAACCTCAAAAAACTAATATGGTCGAAACATTGTGGAAACTCATTTGAAAAATTCATCGGATTTTCTTGAAACTCGTCACTCGGGGGCTTTTGGGGTCGCTGATTACGAATTTGAAAACGATACAATACAAAATGGAGAAAGCAAAAACTGGTGTAGTGAGTTTAATAAATATATGTATGTATTAACGTGTATAAGTTATCCGATCCAGCCGGATACCCCTCCCTCTGCATTTGGTTCTCGACCCTACAGCGGGTCAATGAGCTTAAACATTTTCATATGAACCAAATACAGCACATGCCTCGTCGCGTAATAGAACACGAGAGTTGCAGCGTTGACGGAGACACTTGCCCAGACAGCCCAACAACAACTATGGGGCCGTGGAACGTGGGAAACTGCCGCTGCTCAGCATAACACCGGCGCGTGTGCCATGTCAGCAGATTAATGCACCGGCGACTGCGCAGCCGGCGGCCGGGGACTTAATATTAAGACTTCCATTTTTATGTAAATTTAGATTCTCTTAGACCTCCAACGAGGAACAATAAATCTCGCTTCGACGAGTAAATAATAAATACTACAATAAACGTCGATTCTACTTAACTGGCGCCCAACGGAATTTTATCCAACGCGAGTAATAATTTAAAAAAAATTCGTAAGCTAACGCTTCGGGCATAACAAAAATAAAAGAAACATAAAGAGTGCTTACCCAACTCGAGTTTCTACTACTAAATTAGCGAGCTAACGCCGCAAGTGTAATAAACAACAAGTGAGGTGAAATAAATAATTAAACCTACATTTTAAAGGAGCTGAAGGGCAATCCCTCGCTCCCGGCATCAACATCTACAAAGGAAAAATAGGCTGAAGGGCAATCCCTCGCCTCAAAAAATAAAACAACAAGCTGAAGGGCAATCACTCGCTGAAGGTAAAAAAAAACCACACCCGGAAGAAGCTGAAAGGCAATCCCTCGCTCCCGGCATCAACGTCTACGAAAGGAAAAACAGGCTGAAGGGCAATCCCTCGCCTCAAAAATTAAAACCAACAATCTGAAGGGTGATCCCTCGCTTCCCTCATCGCCACCCACAAAGGAATTAATAATTAATCGAAGGAAACTAATAATTAGGTCAAATAAAACCGCAGAAAACCATGTAAGTGAGCTCTTTTTATAAAATTTTATTCAAGCATTTTGATAATCGCGACCCAATAAAAATAAAATAATACTGAGTGGTGAAGCTGAGATATTTAAAATCAAAATCAAATTCATTAAAAAAAGAAAATACAATAAAATAAGAAGTTGCTAATGGGCGATAGCCCTAACAGTTCCAATAGTGACCTCAAGTCCTTTAAGCGGTCCGATAGCTTAGTTTCACTGTTTGGGGACCTGCAAGACCCAGGGGATAGCAAGCAAGAACAATCCGATATCGACGATAGTTTACGTTTGTGTCTTAGGGGCCTCCGTTTGACTGAAAGCAACGAACGTTCCCCTGACATCATGGATCCGGCAACTTTCGCAGCAGCTATAGAGGCCGCACTGCAAAATCAGTCCTCGCGGTTCGAGACCAGGTTACAGCAATTACAAGCTGAGATTGCTCAGTTGAGCACAGGTACGCCTGCCCCGAAAGTTGAAGCGTATAAGGAGATAGCAATAAATCCCGATGTCCAGTGTGATCAGCCATTGGACATGGTTAAGTCCGTCCCCGAGTTCGACGGCAAACAGGAAAATTATGTGGCTTGGCGCCAGGCAGCGCTGGCGGCCTATAAAACTTTCGAGCCCTATGAGGGCAGCGCTCGACATTACATGGCGACAGGCATCATCAGGAATAAAATAAAAGGTGCCGCAAATAACGTCCTGTCATCTTTCAATACAGTCCTAAATTTCAAGGCAATTTTGAATAGATTGGATAGTTCGTATTCCGACAAAACTCCAGTGAGCGTGATACAACAAAAACTGGCCACCATGTGGCAGGGAAACCTGTCCTTGGCGGAATACTATGACGAGATTGAGAAGCAGCTCTCTCATTACCAACAAAACATAATGGTCCATAATGCGGTCGCAGCGGGCATTCTAAACGAGAAAGCTAGGGACGACGCTTTGGACGTATTCGTTTCAGGCTTAAGAAGAACATTGAAAACAGCAGTATTTCCGGCAAGACCGAAAGATCTGCAGACCGCTTTGGCCCTTGCCGAAGCGGCGGAATCCAGCGAGGATCGCAGCGTTTTGGCTGCAAATTACGCCAGGGCCATGGAGGAAAAGGCCCAAAAAACGGGCCAGCGCCAAGCTCAAGCGCAACTCCAGGGCAATTTTAGGCAAACTAGAGCTGTGGACTCCTATAAAAGTCCTCATTACGACAAAAGGCAAGACGCGTCGATCGCCCAGCAGGGAAGATCCAACCAACGATCCAATAGCGGCAGGACTCGGGCCCAGGGCCCGGAGCCCATGGATGTAGATCCTTCTGCTTCTGCTCCCACTGCTTACCAAAACCTTTCGGGTCGGGTGGACGCAATCAAAATTTTACGAGGAAAACAAACGCGTCAGAGCGCACCTCGAGAAATTGGCAGCAGAGGATAGAGCACACTACAGCCGGGGACAACCAGACCGACACGGCCTACAATGGGGCTGCGGCCGAAGCTGTCGCTGAGATAGAAGCGGAGGGCGAATTAGAGTACGAGAGTGACTCAGTGAATTTTTAGGGAAGATCCCTGCTGCCATTCGTTTGGCGGAAAATAGCAGGGATTAATATGAAGCTTCTCATAGACACGGGTGCGTCAAAGAATTACATCAAGCCATGTAAATGGCTTCGCGGCGTCATCCCTGTCGAGACACATTTTCCCGTCTACTCAATCAACGGGACAAATGAAATTTCGAAGAAATGCCTTCTGTCAATATTCGGCAAGACCTCCCCATTTTTTTTGTTAGAATCATTATCATCATTTGACGGCATCATTGGCCTTGACCTGCTATCGCAGGTAGGGGCGACATTGTGCTTAAAGAGCGGTACACTCAGATTCGGTAACACGACTGAGGTAATCAAATTCTACAAGTGCATAGACGTCAACCACACAAACGTTATTGACGTCGATGCTCCCCCAGCCATAAGGGCGGACTTTATAAAAATGTTAAATAAGAGGAGTAAGGCATTTGCCGACCCTAACGGGGCTCTGCCTTATAATACTTCGGTCGTGGCCACTATCCGCACTGTGGACGACGAACCAATTTACTCAAGCTGTACCCGTACCCTATGGGTGTAGCTGATTTTATCGAATCCGAGGTCAAGAACCTTTTGAAAGACAAAATCATTCGCAAATCCAGATCGCCATATAATAATCCTATATGGGTGGTCGACAAAAAAGGCACTGATGAAGCGAGCAATAAAAAGAAACGTCTCGTAATGGACTTTCGGAAGCTCAATCAAAAAACAGTGGCCGACAAATACCCGATGCCAAGCATCTCAATGATCTTAGCAAACTTGGGTACTGCCAGATACTTCACAACACTGGACTTGAAGTCTGGATACCACCAAATAACCTTGGCGGAGCGCGACCGAAAAAGACTTCCTTTTCCGTAAATGGAGGAAAGTACGAGTTTTGCCGACTGCCCTTTGGTCTACGAAATGCAGGTAGCATTTTCCAGAGAGCAATCGATGATGTTTTGCGCGAACAAATCGGCAAAACATGCTACGTCTATGTCGATGACGTAATTATTTTCTCCAAGTCTCAAGACGACCATGTTAAACACGTCGACTGGGTGCTGAAAAGCCTCTATGACGCCAACATGAGAGTCGCTCGAGAGAAGTCCAATTTTTTTAAGACGAGCGTGGAATACCTCGTCTTTATTGTGACTAACGAAGGCACGAGGACGGACCCTGAGAAGGTGAAGGCCATCCAGGAGTACGTCGAGCCAACAACGTTGTTCGGCCTAAGATCATTCTTGGGCCTGGCAAGTTACTACAGATGCTTCGTGAAAGATTTCGCGTCAATTGCCCGACCGCTTTCTGATATTTTAAAAGGGGAAAATGGTTCCATCAGCAAATATAAATTAAAAAAAAAAAAAAAACTATCATTTTGAGCGAGGTCCAACGACAGTCAGGTCAGGTCGAAATTAAGGAACATTCTGGCATCAGAAAACGTAATATTGATGTACCCAGATTACAAAAAACCGTTCGACCTAACGACCGACGCCTCTGCCTATGGCATCGGGGCGGTCCTTTCACAAGGCGGCAGCCCAATAACTATGATTTCAAGGACACTAAAGAACGGTGAGCGTCACTACGCTACCAATGAACGCGAGCTTTTAGCGATTGTGTGGGCCTTGGGGAAGCTTCGTCACTACATTTACGGAGACAGGGACATTAATGTGTTCACTGACCACCAGCCACTCACGTTTGCGGTTTCCGAAGGAAACCCTAACTCTAAAATAAAACGCTGGAAGGGCACGCATTGACGAGCTCGGTGCCAAGCTTTTCTATAAGCCAGGCAAAGAAAACCATGTCGCAGACGCATTGTCTCGACAAAACATCAATGCATTGGAAGACAGCGCGCCACAATCTGACGCAGCGACAATACACAGCGAAGCGTCTTTGACTTACACGATAGAAACGACAGACAAACCTGTCAATTTTTTTAGGAATCAAATCGGCCTAGAAGCGGCGCGTTTTCCTCTAAAGCAGATGTTTATTCTTTTCGGGGAAAAAACGCGACACATAATAAATTTTACGGACAAAATGCGCTCACTGGGGTCGTGAAGACCTCAGTAAACCCAACGGTTGTAAACGCAATCCACTGTGATTTTCCGACTCTAGCCTGCATTCAGCATGAGCTAGTACGCGCCTTTCCGTCGACCAAGTTCTGGCATTGCAAGAATCTGGTCACAGACATTTTCAATGAAAATGAAAGAAAGGAGATTGTCACAATCGAACACAATCGAGCACATAGAGCTGCTCAGTAAAACGTAAAACAGGTCTTGGCCGATTACTATTTCCCAAAAATGACTAAACTCGCAAGCGAGGTAGTCATTAATTGCAGGATTTGTTCTAGAGCAAAGTACGATAGGCATCCAAAAAAACAGGAGCTGGGACAAACGCCAGTCCCTTCGTTCACTGGAGAAATGCTTCACGTCGAAATTTTTTTCACAGATAGGAAGTACTTCCTAACATGCGTGGACAAATTCTCGAAATTTGCCATCGTACAACCGATAGCTTCCCGCACGATTGCGGATATAAAGGCTCCACTCTTGTAACTTATGAACATTTTCCCCAACACTAGACAAATATATTGCGACAATGAACCATCGCTGAGTTCAGAAACCATCAGGTCACTTCTGCGAAACAATTTCCGGAGCCCACATTGTTAATGCTCCTCCCTCCACAGCACTTCAAACGGCCAAGTTGAAAGATTCCATAGTACTCTGTTGGAAATCGCGAGATGCCTCAAGATAGCGAAGGGAATCGTCGACACAGTCGACCTTTTCCTCCAGGCAACAGTGGAGTACAACAGGTCGGTACACTCGGTAACCAACAAGAAGCCGATCGATATTTTAAACGCCGCTGCAGCAGACTTTCACAGCGAGGTACAGAACAGGGTACGGAAAGCTCAGATTGTGCAGAACAATCGAGTCAACCGATCGCGTCAGAACAGAGTTTTAGAGTAGGTGATAAGGTATTAATGAAAACCAACAGACGCCTCGAAATAAACTAACCCCGTTGTACGTGGAAGAAACGGTAGAAGCGGACTTGGGGACAACGGTCCTAATTAGGGGAGGGTTGTGCACAAAGCCAATCTTAGGTAATGCCCTATGCCCATACGTGAGCGTTCCACTCAGCCGACTAAAGATACGAATAAACGAGGCCCAACTTATTGAATCAAATAACAGGCAGATAAGCACATTCTAAATCTCAGGAGCAAATCAACCGCTTAACAGACACAGTCAGTAAATTGCTAGAGGCAGCAAAGGGAAAGCAAATTGACTCGGCTCACCTGTACGAGACCTTGCTGGCTAGGAACAGAATGTTGGCATCCGAACTAAAGTAATCTCATGCTCACCATATCCCTCGCAAAAGTTAACGTAATCAATCCGGTCATATTAGACCATGACGACTTGAATTCTATTTTCTCTAATCAGCTCACCAATGTTATCGTAACTAACATTTTAGAAGTATCTAAAATCAAAGTTTTTCAATCAAATAGCATAATACACTTGTTCATTCAATTCCCTAAAATTAAGTACATTTGCAAAGAGATAACTATTTTCCCGGTCGCCCACAACGGCACCATCCTTCAACAGGACGATAACATCGTCGCTGACTGCAACAACCAGATAGTAACAGTGTCGGACTGCAAACAGACGACCACGACAACATTCTGCGAAGCGTCGACAAAAGACTCCTGTGCCCAAGGATTATATTCCGGTGGCGTGGCCCACTGCCAGTCTCAACCCAGCCACCTTAGCCCCATCACACTCGTCGACGACGGGATCGTTATCATCAACGATCACCCAGCAGCAGTAAGTTTTTCGACGGCAGCGCGGCGCTCAAAATTTTAGGGACGCATCTAATCACGTTCAACGATTATGCCGTCATAAATGGTTCGCGGTATCAGAATCGCAAAACGTTCAGAGCCGATACCCAGGAGTTGCATCTTCACCTTTGCTAAATGTTACCGAGCATAAAAGGGTGCTGAGCTTGCCATTCCTCCACCAGTTGAGCGAAGAGAACCTCAATTTCATCAAGGAGATAAAGGAAGAGGTGTCCTCACGTTCCAGACCAATCTTTGCATTCTGCCTGGACTAGGTATTTGTGGCCTAGTATGTGGCATGGCCTTGCTCAGACTATATTTGACGAAGAAGAGCGACGCCCGGCAAATCAATGGATTAATGGCAAGACTAAGTGCGCCGGGGACGGCGACTGTTAAAGGGGGAGAAGTTATCCGATCCAGCCGGATACCCCTCCCTCTGCATTTGGTTCTCGACCCTACAGCGGGTCAATGAGCTTAAACATTTTCATATGAACCAAATACAGCACATACCTCGTCGCGTAATAGAACACGAGAGTTGCAGCGTTGACGGAGACACTTGCCCAGACAGCCCAACAACAACTATGGGGCCGTGGAACGTGGGAAACTGCCGCTGCTCAACATAACACCGGCGCGTGTGCCATGTCAGCAGATTAATGCACCGGCGACTGCGCAGCCGGCGGCCGGGGACTTAATATTAAGACTTCCATTTTTATGTAAATTTAGATTCTCTTAGACCTCCAACGAGGAACAATAAATCTCGCTTCGACGAGTAAATAATAAATACTACAATAAACGTCGATTCTACTTAACTGGCGCCCAACGGAATTTTATCCAACGCGAGTAATAATTTAAAAAATTCGTAAGCTAACGCTTCGGGCATAACAAAATAAAGAAACATAAAGAGTGCTTACCCAACTCGAGTTTCTACTACTAAATTAGCGAGCTAACGCCGCAAGTGTAATAAACAACAAGTGAGGTGAAATAAATAATTAAACCTACATTTTAAAGGGCTGAAGGGCAATCCCTCGCTCCCGGCATCAACATCTACAAAGGAAAAATAGGCTGAAGGGCAATCCCTCGCCTCAAAAAAAAAAAACAACAAGCTGAAGGGCAATCACTCGCTGAAGGTAAAAAAAAACCACACCCGGAAGAAGCTGAAAGGCAATCCCTCGCTCCCGGCATCAACGTCTACGAAAGGAAAAACAGGCTGAAGGGCAATCCCTCGCCTCAAAAATTAAAACCAACAATCTGAAGGGTGATCCCTCGCTTCCCTCATCGCCACCCACAAAGGAATTAATAATTAATCGAAGGAAACTAATAATTAGGTCAAATAAAACCGCAGAAAACCATGTAAAAGTGAGCTCTTTTTATAAAATTTTATTCAAACATTTTGATAATCGCGACCCAATAAAAATAAAATAATACTGAGTGGTGAAGCTGAGATATTTAAAATCAAAATCAAATTCATTAAAAAAGAAAATACAATAAAATAAGAAGTTGCTAATGGGCGATAGCCTAACAGTTCAATAGTGACCTCAAGTCCTTTAAGCGGTCCGATAGCTTAGTTTCACTGTTTGGGGACCTGCAAGACCCAGGGGATAGCAAGCAAGAACAATCCGATATCGACGATAGTTTACGTTTGTGTCTTAGGGGCCTCCGTTTGACTGAAAGCAACGAACGTTCCCCTGACATCATGGATCCGGCAACTTTCGCAGCAGCTATAGAGGCCGCACTGCAAAATCAGTCCTCGCGGTTCGAGACCAGGTTACAGCAATTACAAGCTGAGATTGCTCAGTTGAGCACAGGTACGCCTGCCCCGAAAGTTGAAGCGTATAAGGAGATAGCAATAAATCCCGATGTCCAGTGTGATCAGCCATTGGACATGGTTAAGTCCGTCCCCGAGTTCGACGGCAAACAGGAAAATTATGTGGCTTGGCGCCAGGCAGCGCTGGCGGCCTATAAAACTTTCGAGCCCTATGAGGGCAGCGCTCGACATTACATGGCGACAGGCATCATCAGGAATAAAATAAAAGGTGCCGCAAATAACGTCCTGTCATCTTTCAATACAGTCCTAAAATTTCAAGGCAATTTTGAATAGATTGGATAGTTCGTATTCCGACAAAACTCCAGTGAGCGTGATACAACAAAAACTGGCCACCATGTGGCAGGGAAACCTGTCCTTGGCGGAATACTATGACGAGATTGAGAAGCAGCTCTCTCTCATTACCAACAAAAACATAATGGTCCATAATGCGGTCGCAGCGGGCATTCTAAACGAGAAAGCTAGGGACGACGCTTTGGACGTATTCGTTTCAGGCTTAAGAAGAACATTGAAAACAGCAGTATTTCCGGCAAGACCGAAAGATCTGCAGACCGCTTTGGCCCTTGCCGAAGCGGCGGAATCCAGCGAGGATCGCAGCGTTTTGGCTGCAAATTACGCCAGGGCCATGGAGGAAAAGGCCCAAAAAACGGGCCAGCGCCAAGCTCAAGCGCAACTCAGGGCAATTTTAGGCAAACTAGAGCTGTGGACTCCTATAAAAGTCCTCATTACGACAAAAGGCAAGACGCGTCGATCGCCCAGCAGGGAAGATCCAACCAACGATCCAATAGCGGCAGGACTCGGGCCCAGGGCCCGGAGCCCATGGATGTAGATCCTTCTGCTTCTGCTCCCTGCTTACCAAAACCTTTTTCGGGTCGGGTGGACGCAATCAAAATTTTACGAGGAAAACAAACGCGTCAGAGCGCACCTCGAGAAATTGGCAGCAGAGGATAGAGCACACTACAGCCGGGGACAACCAGACCGACACGGCCTACAATGGGGCTGCGGCCGAAGCTGTCGCTGAGATAGAAGCGGAGGGCGAATTAGAGTACGAGAGTGACTCAGTGAATTTTTTAGGGAAGATCCCTGCTGCCATTCGTTTGGCGGAAAATAGCAGGGATTAATATGAAGCTTCTCATAGACACGGGTGCGTCAAAGAATTACATCAAGCCATGTAAATGGCTTCGCGGCGTCATCCCTGTCGAGACACATTTTCCCGTCTACTCAATCAACGGGACAAATGAAATTTCGAAGAAATGCCTTCTGTCAATATTCGGCAAGACCTCCCCATTTTTTGTTAGAATCATTATCATCATTTGACGGCATCATTGGCCTTGACCTGCTATCGCAGGTAGGGGCGACATTGTGCTTAAAGAGCGGTACACTCAGATTCGGTAACACGACTGAGGTAATCAAATTCTACAAGTGCATAGACGTCAACCACACAAACGTTATTGACGTCGATGCTCCCCAGCCATAAGGGCGGACTTTATAAAAATGTTAAATAAGAGGAGTAAGGCATTTGCCGACCCTAACGGGCTCTGCCTTATAATACTTCGGTCGTGGCCACTATCCGCACTGTGGACGACGAACCAATTTACTCAAGCTGTACCCGTACCCTATGGGTGTAGCTGATTTTATCGAATCCGAGGTCAAGAACCTTTTGAAAGACAAAATCATTCGCAAATCCAGATCGCCATATAATAATCCTATATGGGTGGTCGACAAAAAGGCACTGATGAAGCGAGCAATAAAAGAAACGTCTCGTAATGGACTTTCGGAAGCTCAATCAAAAACAGTGGCCGACAAATACCCGATGCCAAGCATCTCAATGATCTTAGCAAACTTGGGTACTGCCAGATACTTCACAACACTGGACTTGAAGTCTGGATACCACCAAATAACCTTGGCGGAGCGCGACCGAAAAAAGACTTCCTTTTCCGTAAATGGAGGAAAGTACGAGTTTTGCCGACTGCCCTTTGGTCTACGAAATGCAGGTAGCATTTTCCAGAGAGCAATCGATGATGTTTTGCGCGAACAAATCGGCAAAACATGCTACGTCTATGTCGATGACGTAATTATTTTCTCCAAGTCTCAAGACGACCATGTTAAACACGTCGACTGGGTGCTGAAAAGCCTCTATGACGCCAACATGAGAGTCGCTCGAGAAGTCCAATTTTTTAAGACGAGCGTGGAATACCTCGTCTTTATTGTGACTAACGAAGGCACGAGGACGGACCCTGAGAAGGTGAAGGCCATCCAGGGTACGTCGAGCCAACAACGTTGTTCGGCCTAAGATCATTCTTGGGCCTGGCAAGGTTACTACAGATGCTTCGTGAAAGATTTCGCGTCAATTGCCCGACCGCTTTCTGATATTTTAAAAGGGAAAATGGTTCCATCAGCAAATATAAATTAAAAAAAACACTATCATTTTGAGCGAGGTCCAACGACAGTCAGGTCAGGTCGAAATTAAGGAACATTCTGGCATCAGAAAACGTAATATTGATGTACCCAGATTACAAAAACCGTTCGACCTAACGACCGACGCCTCTGCCTATGGCATCGGGGCGGTCCTTTCTTTCACAGGCGGCAGCCCAATAACTATGATTTCAAGGACACTAAAGAACGGTGAGCGTCACTACGCTACCAATGAACGCGAGCTTTTAGCGATTGTGTGGGCCTTGGGGAAGCTTCGTCACTACATTTACGGAGACAGGGACATTAATGTGTTCACTGACCACCAGCCACTCACGTTTGCGGTTTCCGAAGGAAACCCTAACTCTAAAATAAAACGCTGGAAGGGCACGCATTGACGAGCTCGGTGCCAAGCTTTTCTATAAGCCAGGCAAAGAAAACCATGTCGCAGACGCATTGTCTCGACAAAACATCAATGCATTGGAAGACAGCGCGCCACAATCTGACGCAGCGACAATACACAGCGAAGCGTCTTTGACTTACACGATAGAAACGACAGACAAACCTGTCAATTTTTTTAGGAATCAAATCGGCCTAGAAGCGGCGCGTTTTCCTCTAAAGCAGATGTTTATTCTTTTCGGGGAAAAAACGCGACACATAATAAATTTTACGGACAAAAATGCGCTCACTGGGGTCGTGAAGACCTCAGTAAACCCAACGGTTGTAAACGCAATCCACTGTGATTTTCCGACTCTAGCCTGCATTCAGCATGAGCTAGTACGCGCCTTTCCGTCGACCAAGTTCTGGCATTGCAAGAATCTGGTCACAGACATTTTCAATGAAAATGAAAGAAAGGAGATTGTCACAATCGAACACAATCGAGCACATAGAGCTGCTCAGTAAAACGTAAAAAACAGGTCTTGGCCGATTACTATTTCCCAAAAATGACTAAACTCGCAAGCGAGGTAGTCATTAATTGCAGGATTTGTTCTAGAGCAAAGTACGATAGGCATCCAAAAAAACAGGAGCTGGGACAAACGCCAGTCCCTTCGTTCACTGGAGAAATGCTTCACGTCGAAATTTTTTCAACAGATAGGAAGTACTTCCTAACATGCGTGGACAAATTCTCGAAATTTGCCATCGTACAACCGATAGCTTCCCGCACGATTGCGGATATAAAGGCTCCACTCTTGTAACTTATGAACATTTTCCCCAACACTAGACAAATATATTGCGACAATGAACCATCGCTGAGTTCAGAAACCATCAGGTCACTTCTGCGAAACAATTTCGGAGCCCACATTGTTAATGCTCCTCCCCTCCACAGCACTTCAAACGGCCAAGTTGAAAGATTCCATAGTACTCTGTTGGAAATCGCGAGATGCCTCAAGATAGCGAAGGAATCGTCGACACAGTCGACCTTTTCCTCCAGGCAACAGTGGAGTTTAACAGGTCGGTACACTCGGTAACCAACAAGAAGCCGATCGATATTTTAAACGCCGCTGCAGCAGACTTTCACAGCGAGGTACAGAACAGGGTACGGAAAGCTCAGATTGTGCAGAACAATCGAGTCAACCGATCGCGTCAGAACAGAGTTTTTAGAGTAGGTGATAAGGTATTAATGAAAACCAACAGACGCCTCGGAAATAAACTAACCCCGTTGTACGTGGAAGAAACGGTAGAAGCGGACTTGGGGACAACGGTCCTAATTAGGGGGAGGGTTGTGCACAAAGCCAATCTTAGGTAATGCCCCTATGCCCATACGTGAGCGTTCCACTCAGCCGACTAAAGATACGAATAAACGAGGCCCAACTTATTGAATCAAATAACAGGCAGATAAGCACATTCTAAATCTCAGGAGCAAATCAACCGCTTAACAGACACAGTCAGTAAATTGCTAGAGGCAGCAAAGGGAAAGCAAATTGACTCGGCTCACCTGTACGAGACCTTGCTGGCTAGGAACAGAATGTTGGCATCCGAACTAAGTAATCTCATGCTCACCATATCCCTCGCAAAAGTTAACGTAATCAATCCGGTCATATTAGACCATGACGACTTGAATTCTATTTTCTCTAATCAGCTCACCAATGTTATCGTAACTAACATTTTAGAAGTATCTAAAATCAAAGTTTTTCAATCAAATAGCATAATACACTTGTTCATTCAATTCCCTAAAATTAAGTACATTTGCAAAGAGATAACTATTTTCCCGGTCGCCCACAACGGCACCATCCTTCAACAGGACGATAACATCGTCGCTGACTGCAACAACCAGATAGTAACAGTGTCGGACTGCAAACAGACGACCACGACAACATTCTGCGAAGCGTCGACAAAAGACTCCTGTGCCCAAGGATTATATTCCGGTGGCGTGGCCCACTGCCAGTCTCAACCCAGCCACCTTAGCCCCATCACACTCGTCGACGACGGGATCGTTATCATCAACGATCACCCAGCAGCAGTAAGTTTCGACGGCAGCGCGGCGCTCAAAATTTTAGGGACGCATCTAATCACGTTCAACGATTATGCCGTCATAAATGGTTCGCGGTATCAGAATCGCAAAAACGTTCAGAGCCGATACCCAGGAGTTGCATCTTCACCTTTGCTAAATGTTACCGAGCATAAAAGGGTGCTGAGCTTGCCATTCCTCCACCAGTTGAGCGAAGAGAACCTCAATTTCATCAAGGAGATAAAGGAAGAGGTGTCCTCACGTTCCAGACCAATCTTTGCATTCTGCCTAGGACTAGGTATTTGTGGCCTAGTATGTGGCATGGCCTTGCTCAGACTATATTTGACGAAGAAGAGCGACGCCCGGCAAATCAATGGATTAATGGCAAGACTAAGTGCGCCGGGGACGGCGACTGTTAAAGGGGGGGAGTAGTTATCCGATCCAGCCGGATACCCCTCCCTCTGCATTTGGTTCTCGACCCTACAGCGGGTCAATGAGCTTAAACATTTTCATATGAACCAAATACAGCACATACCTCGTCGCGTAATAGAACACGAGAGTTGCAGCGTTGACGGAGACACTTGCCCAGACAGCCCAACAACAACTATGGGGCCGTGGAACGTGGGAAACTGCCGCTGCTCAACATAACACCGGCGCGTGTGCCATGTCAGCAGATTAATGCACCGGCGACTGCGCAGCCGGCGGCCGGGGACTTAATATTAAGACTTCCATTTTTATGTAAATTTAGATTCTCTTAGACCTCCAACGAGGAACAATAAATCTCGCTTCGACGAGTAAATAATAAATACTACAATAAACGTCGATTCTGCTTAACTTATATACTTGCTTGGTATTGGTGAATCCCATTCACAAGTCAAGAAGAAGATACACACGGTGGTGAAGCCGCGAATTACTGGTAGTGAGTTTTCGGTCAATTTCTGGATTTTAAGGTCCATTTCGGGGTATCACCCGGATCAAACACTTAACGTGAGTGACTGGCAAATCCCGAAGAACTTACCACGTGCAGACGCATATTTCTTCAAGCCACTGAAGAAGCCACAGATATGTTGATAGGTGCCGAAACATTTTTCGAACTTTTATCTGTAGGTCAAATTAGACAAGGTCCTGACTATCCAACTCTGAAGAAAACGCTTCTCGGCTGGATTGTGTCGGGCAGATACACTCCAAAGGTGACTGTCACCCAAGAAGCCAGGAACTGCTTGAGTTGTTGAGAAGAGTCACTAATACAGACCGACAACACACTAAACAATTTTTTGTCACTGGAAGAATTGTCGTTTTCTAAAAATTCGTCTCCTAAACACAAGTTGTGAGAAGTGCATTAAAAAAAGACTACTCAGGTCTTGTTTTCAGGTCGGTTTGAAGTAACACTGCCGTTCAAATCAGATCCCAGTATCTTGGGCAACTCCCTTGAAGTGGATAAACGACGGTTTTTGTCGCTTGAAAAAAAATTGTCTCGTGACCCTGAGTTGGAAACAATGTACTTGGAGTTCATGGAAGAGTACCTCTCCTTAGGTCACATGTCTCCCACAGACAACACAATCCCTAAAACTCCACATTATTTGATTCGACATCAGTGAATGTTGAGGCTCAACAGAACGTCGACCAAGACCTTGTAAAACGTCCTCTCAGGCGGCCTTGAACGACATATTGATGGTCGGTCCCACGATACAGGATGAGGTGTATTCGACATTACTCCATTTCAGACTACACAGGTACGCCTTGACAGCCGATGTCAATAAGATGTATCGCCAAGTCTTGGTCGCTGATGCGGATAGACAATTTCAGCTCATAGTGTGGAGAAGAGACCCTTTTGAGTCCTTGAGAATATACCAGCTCAACACCGTAACATATGTGTTCAGGCCAGCAGCAAATAATTGCCGCGCACTGTGCCAACTCCGTGCGCTCCGGTCCCAACCCGCTCGCGCGCGCTCGGAGGGGCGCTCGGAAGATCTCCACGATCCACAATCCACGATCCACACGGCGCTCACCGCAGCATAAAGCATAGATCATAAGGCTTAGAGTTAGTTAAGTTTTCCACCCCGCTACAAGCTGCCGTCGTGCACATACGCGCGCCTACAATTTACATACATATATGTAAGATATTATTTAAGAATAGTTTATTGATATTATTAATCGCGATAGTCTGATGAGTGAGAACAATAATTTGTGAGGTTACTGCTTAATCTCGGCTGATTTCTGCTGCTGCGGCTTAAGTTACGTCTGGCTGCTGCGATTCTCTCTTTCCGACTGCTTCTTCTTCTCTTTACGCTGTTTCTCTGCTGCTTTACTACTGCTGTTGCTGCTGCTGTTACTACTGCTGTTGCTGCTCATCAGCTGTTCCTCTGCTGCTGTTATTACTGCTGTTGCTTATTCCCTGCTGCCACCTCAATAGGCCAGTTGGCCCACTCCTTCTTACACTCGGTCATCCTGATTAGTCATCAGTCCCTGATGACCATGCGTCCTCGTTTTCTACAGAAAAGCTCCATAGTTTCATGTTATCGTTGCTTGTGGTCGTATTGCTTGGTCCTTCGACGTCTGCTGCTTTTCGAACATTATATCGTCCGCCTCGTTTCACGTTGGTTATTTCGTATGGTCCTAAGAATTCGCTGGCCATCTTTCTTCCGGTTACAAATTGTGTTCTACGTATGGCTACGAGATCTCCGACCTTGTATCCGTACTCGCATTTCCGCTTTTATCGAATTGTTCCTTGTATCTGTTCTGGGCCTGCTGAATATTTTCTTTTGCCTCTTGTCGCATCTTCTGTCTCTCGTCTTCAAAATTATCGACCATCTCCTTTTTATATCAGCTGAAGTATGTCGCTATCCGGTCCACAACGCATTTTACCCCGATCATCAGCTCAAATGGAGAACGCTTTGTAGACACATGAACAGTGCTGTTAATAGCTCTCTGAACTCGCGGTACGAACTTATACCATCTTCCAGGTTCCTCCGATGACAATTTGGAAATGATGCTCAGAATAGATCGGTTTACGCGTTCAATTTGTCCGTTTCCTCTTGGTACCCTGTGGTGCTCCACACGCGTTCGATGTTCTTTTCCTTGACAAACTCCTCAAAGCTTGAAGATGTAAATGCTGCTCCACGATCGCTTACTATGCGTGCCGGATTTCCAAATACATCAGACCACTCCCTTAACTTCTTGAGAACTTCGTCTGCTCCTGTTGATTTTGTGGGATACATCCATACGAACTTACTAAAGCTATCAACCATTGCGAAGATGTACTTGTACGGCTTTGAAGTAGCATCCATAGGCCCAAGGTGATCCACATGAATAGTATACAGCGGCTGTGATCCTTTGTCGATTTGATGCAGAAATCCCTCTTTTTGCCAAGCTTTTGTTGTAGATTATACATTTCATACAGTTTCCTATGAGCTGCATTACTTTTCCTTCCAGATGTGGAATCCAATAGCTCTGCTGTACGGTATGCATTGTTTTTTGAGCGGCAAAGTGTCCTGCGTTGTGAGCGTCGGTTATTATTTCTTTTCCAATGACTTCGGTATGGCCAGCAAGTCCGTGCCTTGCACCACCTTGTATACGAGACCAGCTTTCAACTTAAAGTTGTCATAGGGTTTACTTTTCAAAATTTCGGAAACTGCTTTGATCATCGTATCCTCCTGCTGGGCTTTCTTAATTCTTGCTGTGACTTCCGAAGATACCATCATGACATCAATTGGGTACCTACTCAGGCAATCCACATGCTTCAGCCGTTCTCCTGGTCTGTGTTCCACTTCAAAGTCGTAGTCCTGCAGGTACAGGACCCATTGGGCTACCTCCCGCGGAACGTCCTTCTTGCTTAACGTTTGCTTGAAAGCAGCGCAATCCGTTACGAGCTTAAAGTTGGTTCCAAATATGTACTGCCGAAATTTTTTGCACGCTAGGAAAATTGCTTTGGCTTCCTGTATATAGCTATGCTGTCGTGCTTCAGAGTCCGAGGTTTTCTTAATCCAGAATAAGATCGGATGCAATTGTCCTTCGTGCCATTGTAACAACGCCGCTGCAAACCCGTCCTTTGACGCATCAGTGTGTATCTCGGTTTTTGCATTCCTGCGATAAAGTTTCAAGACCGGCTCTTTCACCAATGCTTCCTTTAATGTAGCAAACGCCTGCTGCTCCTCAGACTCATTTTAAATGGGACATCTTTTCGCAGCAGATTGGTCAGTGGTTTGGCGATTAGCGAATAGTTTTTTATGAATTTACGGAAAAACCCAGTTAATCCTAAAAACGACTGCACAGCCTTTATGTTTTTCGGCATCGGGAACTTGCTGACGGCTTTGGTTTTCTCCAATCCAGGCTTGATTTCACCTCCTCCAACTTCATGACCCAAAAATGTAATGGTCGACTGCAGAAATCGGCACTTCTTCCACTTAATCTTCAGCCCGTATTCAGCTGCTGCATCAAAAACCTTCTTCAGCTTTCCCAGGCATTCGTCGGCGCTTTCAGCGTGTATAACGATATCGTCCATGTACAGGTCAAGAATGTTTTCATTTATAAGGTTTTGAAACACAAAGCTAATAAAACGGATGAAAACTGCTGGCGAATAGCAAAAACCGAAAGGCGGTTGAACTCAAAGAGGCCTTCCTTCGTTATGAATGCCGTATATTTTTTGCTGCTTTCCTCCACAGGAACATGGAAGAACCCATTTTCTAAGTCCATGATGGTGAACACCTTCGCATTTTCCAGTTTTTCCAGCACCTCTTCAACGATTGGAACGGGAAAGCAATCTTTCAAGACCATCTTGTTCAACTGACGATAGTCCACGCAGACCCGGCTGCTCCCATCCTTTTTCTTGACAATTACAGTCCGACTGGCGAAATTTGATGATGAGCGTCGTATTATCCCAGCGTTGGCCCATTCATCGATCTGCTGCTCGACAACGTCGGCTTCGCTGATGGCCACTCGACTTGGTGAATGTCGAAACGGTACGATCTTCAGTATGATCGGGCACACTGCAGTCTGCTTCTTTTCAGTAAAGTCCTGAATCATTGATTGGACGGCATCTCTGAACTGCGATGGAACGTGTATATCAGTATTTACTTCGACCACGTTTTAAATACTATCTGTTTGGCAGGGGAGAAAACTTATATCCTCCTGGCGTTGATGTCATTGTGAACTTGGATATAAAGTCGTGTCCAAGCAACAATTCGCATCCGAGGGCATGATCGGCCACCACAAGGAATTTGTGTGCCAATCGCATTCCGTCGATCTCCACTTCTGCCGTAAACTGCCCAGCGGAGCGTGTGATGTTGTTTCCAAGTCCCCTTAAAGTTGACGAACGGGCTTGCAGATGGACACCACTCATTTTCCCAAACACTGACATCTTTAGCAAGGAAACATCTGCACCGGTGTCTATGAGCCCCTTGACTTGCACGTCGTTAATTTTTAGAGACTTGAGGCGTTTTTCCTCGTATGCAACGTTTACGGCAGCAACAGTCGGGCAATCCTTAGACATGTGTCCAGTCTGATTGCAGCGGAAACACTTTAATGCAGCTCGGCAATCCTTGCGTAGATGCTCCTGGGATCCACAATTGTAGCAGTGTTGCTTCCTTTCATATTTGGTGAAATTGGACTTCTTTCCGAATGGCTGTGAGTCTTTTGTTTCGGGGCCAAACCCCATCAACCGCGAGCGTTCTTTCGTAGATTTCGTAATTCTCTCGCAGCTGCTTGTATGAGCTGGATCCATACAAGGTGCACTTGTAATCCGTTTTTAAATTCAGTCCGTCGACAATGTATCGAATCACCGACTCCGTGTCTGTTGTCCCACGTGCAGCAATGCGTTTCATCTGCAGTATATATTCGTGAAAACTTTCGCCGGCAATCTTCACTCGCAGAGACAATTGATTGTGAATTTGCGCACTGCATAAACGCTCACACTCGAACTCCTGTAAAAGTTGGTGACTTAATTGGACGTACTCATACACTGCTGTGGACTCGAGAAAAAGTGCGGCTGTACCTGTCATTTTTTGCTCAGGCTTGCACGTATTTTGTTTGTCATTTAGTCCGTATGCTTCAGCGTTTAGCTCGAAGTTAATAAACCACTGCTGTACCGACATATTTTCTCCGTTGAATTCTGGAATAATTTTGGCAAAATTTTTCCACTACCAGCTTTGCATCATTTTTCTTGTCTATTTCATCAGCATTTATTTTCATCGAGAGCAGTTGAACCAGCTGTTGGAGCGTCTGTGTGTTTTCTTCTAGGAGTGTTGACCTCATCGCTTCCTCGTTCGCGTTTTTCTGGCGATTGCTCCTGTTTGCTCCTGATCCACTTGGGCCTTCGTTTTGCTGCATATTCCCGGCTGGTGGTCCACTTGTATTTTCCATTATAATTCTACTGCGCAATACTTTTGCGGGCAGCCGGCTTGAAACAACCCTTTTTTCTCGGTTCTTCTTTTCACTCACTCGCTGTCTCGCTTCCTCTGCTGGCGGCTTCTGAGAGTCTAATGCGCAGTTTTTTTGCACCGAATTTTTTCGTTTCGTTTTTCCGTCTCGCTTCGTCTGCTGTCGGCTTCTGAGACATGAGACACACAATTTTTGATTTTTTTTTCACTTTACACAGGCAGTACGCGACTGGTTGAGCCCCCAAATGTAAGATATTATTTAAGAATAGTTTATTGATATTATTAATCGCGGTAGTCTGATGAGTGAGAACAATAATTTGTGAGGTTACGGCTGATTTCTGCTGCTGCGGCTTAAGTTACGTCTGGCTGCTGCGATTCTCTCTTTCCGACTGCTTCTTCTTCTCTTTACGCTGTTTCTCTGCTGCTGTTACTACTGCTGTTGCTGCTGCTGTTACTACTGCTGTTGCTGCTCATCAGCTGTTCCTCTGCTGCTGTTATTACTGCTGTTGCTTATTCCCTGCTGCCCCCTCAATAGGCCAGTTGGCCCACTCCTTCTTACATATATACGAAAATACATGGAACATATTTATTGGAACCACTCTGACTTCTTCATTTGGATATTTTCCCACTCGTCGCTGGATACCCGCTACGGTGATCCGCCCTCCTACAAACATTGGTCCTTCGAGCCGGATCTTCTCCTAACCAAAAGGAGAAGTGCACCCCAGCCAGCATCGGCGGATCTTTCTAATATAAGATAAGTACGACTTCGTCACTTGCCCATCTCCAGTGGCTCCTCCTGGTGGTTCTTCGTTTCTTCGAGTGCTCCTAAGTAACCACATCCACATACCGAGTAAAACGGTCGTGCTCCGAGTTCCGTGGTCTGTGCATCCAGTCGCGCCACTGTGAATTTACAATAATTCACCCGCAGCGAACTCAATCCAAGCCGCCGGTTAGTACGCCAGCCCCAGCATACATACATACATACATCGGCATATGTACATATGTATTTAGTTATCGCTCAAGCTCCAAATGAAACCATATTTCGTTCTGCCAACGGTTTTGGCCTCCTACTGCTCCAGAGGTTTAATTTTATCCGAGCCTCCGATCCAGTCATATCTAGTGGTCTGTAAATAATATTCCTACCTCTTCCAACTAACAGCTGAGCTTTCGTTGCTGACATATGCACATTCATACAAACATATGTGTAAGCAGCGCAATCCAAGCGGCTGGTAACAAACATAATGACATATTCTTGTAATTATTTTGTTGTTCATTCCGTGCATGCTCAACGTTCTATAGTTCTTTGGTTTTTTTAAAGATATAGAATAACAAATTACAAATCACAATCAATCTTTATTTAACTAATTATATTGCCAATAAAAATAAAACACGATTCCATACATACGGCACATATACATTCAGCCAGGCTCCGTTTTTCACTTTCACAAAAGTTTTCCGATTTACTTTTGAAATCACATAAATTGGGGCTCCCGTTTTCACATTCCGCAAGATTTTTTCGTTTTCAAAACGAAACAATTTTCGTTGTCGAAAAGTAAACGGCTTTTTATACAACAAAACGAACCTTAATTGCAAAAGGAAAACAATAGATGACTTATTGATGCATTAACATAAACTTGACACCTATATCCGGGTAATTTAATTTGTGCTTTCTTTATAAATAATTTTATTTTAACCCAACCTCAAATTTGGCTCAGAAAAAATTGGCCGGGGCAACAACAATTTTCATTTTGGTGCAAACAGCTGACGCAGTCCGACTTGGTTATCGGAACGTTGGCAAGAAATAATTTTTTGCGCATAACAGCACAAATGTGCATGTAACAGCTCAGACTGTGCTTGTAACATGCGCTTAACAGAACTTCTGGGTGAGCAGAGCTGTTTCCCGCCCAATTTCATTCGGACTTCAAAATTTAAGTGCAGCAAATTAATTTTTTATTTTAAAATTACCGCTTTGTACTTTATATCCAGGGGAAAGCATAAATAATCTCTTCAAGATGAAATCCTGGTGCGTTTCATGAAAGACAACCCGGACTTGGCAAAAGGATTTGTGAAGGGCGACTGAGTTGTTGTCGATGCCAAGTGGGCAGAGCATTGCAGCGCTCTCAATGCTGTTGGGCCGCCAATCAAGTGTTGCATCTAAGATGTCTAGATCTTCTTAGAACAATTGAAAAAATAAAAGGCATTTTAATCACGCAGTATTTCTACAAAGCAGTCAGATCAGTTGTTTTTGTTCGTCAGAAACGATGAAACATATCGAAAACAAAAATATGTGAAATCTAGAGCACCTTAAAACGAAAAAGAAACGTTTTGGCTTAAAACGTAATCCGCAAAAGTAAGTGAAACACGGAGCCTGCCTGATAATGTTGCATTTTAAATTAGCATATTCTTGCACATCCATATACACCTAATTCTGTTTTTACACGGTCTTTTTTTACACGATTTTGAAATAACACGGTTTGAAAATCAACAATTTTACATTTTTTACACGGTTTTATTCCATTTAACACGGTTCAAAATAACAACAAAAATATATAAAATCACACACAGCTCAAAAAAAAGCTAGAAACCAAACGAAAACAAGAAAGAGCATTAAGAGAATATGTAAATATTTGTTTCTCTTTAGTTTTTTTGCGTATACGATCAATCTCTTTTTTTACACGGTTTTTTCAGGAACCAATCTACCGTGTAAAAACAGAATTAGGTGTATATATATTTTATATAAAAGTGTTATACACCGTTTTTAACCGTTGTTTTAAATCTTGCCAAAAGGGTGGTTCGTTAACACAAGCCGCGGTACATAGCACTTACAGACATACATACACACATACAAGCAGCAGCAGCGGTGCATTCTTTTCGTTTTTCTTTTCGCTTTCGCTTCTCCACCGTTTGCTTGCGTTGTAGTTGTTAGAGAATATTTTTTGGTGCCGCGGAACGTAACTGAGCGCCAAGTGACGCGCATTTCGAGGGTAAATTATTTTGAACGGCCGTTTGCAACCGACTCTATACATTGGTACCTCGTGCCTCAATATTATTGTCCATCCTCAATTTTCGTTCTTGGTTGGACGTTATTGTTATTGATTGGTTATTGATCGTAGTATTTACATTTATATATTCCGGCCACGGTGTACAATTTCCATAATATAAATACTCGCAATAAATTCCGCCGGCTGGCGAAAATCCTCTAGCTGAACCCTCAACGAGGGTGCCGGCTGGGCAATGGACTGTCGCTTGCTCTGTCCGGGGTAATGCAGTGTCTAGCTAAGGCCATTGTCCGGCGTCTTCCCGATTTAAAGTCGGGGGAACCGAACCAGGGCCATGGCTAGAGGTGCCTGGCGGTCAGGCCTAAAACGCTAGGGGGTGGTCCCCCCGAAATATATTAACCGGTATGAATCCTCGGGCCAACTATGGAGGCGAAGAAGGATCAAGCACGGGTTGGGATGTCAACCCAAACGTCGGTGGGAAGCGTGACTGCTACCACCGGCGGGCACGGAGAGGAGCAATCCTCTCTGCGTGTCGCCAGCGGTCACACCTCGGACTTGGCGGGAGCAGGCCAGGTCAGTTGTAAAGCTACTGCCACAACAACAACTCACTCCGCAGCCTGCAAGTTGAGCCGCACAGATGCCGTAGTCGACACAGACACGGATCTGGAGAGCGTGCTCTCTCTAAGCAGGACGGAGTAAGAGAGCCTTCTCCGCTCGCCGGAACCTGGCACCAGCTCCCTGCGTAGGGAAGGGCCGAAACGTTCCAAAGAGGGAATGAAGGCCAAAGCACAGTACAAGGCGGCTCTCAACATCAAAAGCCGGCTGCAAGGTAAAGCAGACATCTCCCAGGAGGAGAGAGTCAAGCTAGCCTGGGCCGAGCAGCGAGTAGAGGAGGGCCGGCTACACTACGCTCAGATGCTACAGATGAGGGCGTCGAATGGCGAATTTGCCAACAAGGTGGAGGAGATGATGGCCACCAAGAGGCAACGCTCGACTGAGAGTGCCATTAAAGACACTCCTGCGAGCAAGCGGCAACGCGGGCCCAAGAGTGCAGCCCCTCCACCGAAAGCGGCCAAAAAGCCAACAAAACCTAATGCGAAGGTCAGTGACGTGACCAAATGCCCACTTTTGATGGTGCTGGGTTAAAAGGGGTCTAAGGGGGGTTAAAATCCTAAAATGCAACGACGACCCAACCCTAAGGTGGCTGACGCGCACGGTCTGCCAACTGGAGGAGATGTAGGAGGGGGCCAAGCTGGAGGTCGTGGACCGGGAGCTTATCCCGTCCAAACCTAAGGCGAAGGTACTCTTCCCCATCACAATCCAGGGGGACCGAGCGCTGAAACTCCTTCAGCGGCAGAACGCGGACGTGCCAACGACCGACTGGAGGATCTTACACATTGGTAGCCCACTACCCAACGAGGGGGGCCAATGTGTGATCCTCCAAATAAATAAGGAAGCAGAGGATCTGCTGTACCCTAAATTCGGGAAGATGGCGTGGGGTATGGGTAGCGTCTACCTGCGCCTCAAAAAGCGCCACCCCGAAGACAAGGACGCGCATACCCTACAGGCAGGCGAGGTGGAAAAGGACTTAGGTCTCGAGTCCATCGTGGAGGCCGCTCGAAGACGCAGAGGAAGAAGAGGAAAACGGTGACCTGACGCTGGTAGCCAACCCGTCAGGTGCAATTGAGCCAGCCACCCATGATGCTGAGTGTGCTGCAGCTCAACTTGCATAAAAGCAAGGTAGCGTCGGCGGAGCTCCTCATCGCCATGGAGCAAGGGCTCGCCGACATAGCTCTAGTCCAGGAGCCCTGGATTGCGACAGGCAATTCAGTGGCCGGACTAAAGTCCTCAAATCACAACCTGTTCTACTCAACATCGGTAAGCAGGAACAGAACCGTCGTACTCATACGAAAGGGAATCCATGCTTACCTTATGTCTCATTACAGCACGGATGACCTGACGGTTGTGATGCTGGAAAGTGAGGAAAATTGCCTTCTGGTGGCTTCCTGCTACATGGCTCACGACAGACCCGCACCACCCGACGAACTCAGGAGCCTGGTGACAGAA
This sequence comes from Drosophila lowei, assembly GCA_008121275.1. Classification (NCBI taxonomy): domain Eukaryota; kingdom Metazoa; phylum Arthropoda; class Insecta; order Diptera; family Drosophilidae; genus Drosophila; species Drosophila lowei. Next base: position 31,542,849 of record CM017781.1, on the reverse strand, counting down.
GCCGGCACCAACAACTATCAACTCGTCATCGGGACGAACGCCAATGCCCACCACAATGTGTGGGGAAGCACCGACATCAATGACAGAGGTGAGTCACTCTTAGACTTTATACTAGCAACTAATCTATATATAGCAAACGTTGGGGAGGAGCACACCTTCGTAGGTCCGACCTCATCCAATGTGCTAGACCTAACACTTGCAACGGGAAACAGTACTACGGTATCTAGCTGGAGGGTCCTCGAAAGACCCTCCTTCTCAGACCACAAGTACATTCAGTTTAAGTGCGACTTCAAACATTCTTCGAAGGTAACAGTCTATAGAAACCCCCGGAATACAAACTGGGAAAAGTTTAAAAAGACAGTTACTTCGAAGCTCGCGAGTCCGGGCTCAGTGAAATCCGCGGAGGACATAGAGAAGTCTCTAGAGACCCTATCCAACGCGTTACTGGACGCCTACCACACATCGTGCAAACCCTCGAGGACGAAGAAGAGGTCCAAGCCACTCTGGTGGAACCGGGATCTCTCTCTTCAAAGGGACAACCTCAAGGAATTCTTTAAGAACGCCAAAAAAGCGAACGAAGGGATCGTCTGTGAGGAATACAGACTCCTACTTAGGAGCTACAAGAAAGAAATACGCAAAGCACAACGGAACTCGGACCTTCTGCTCCAACATCGAGAAAGTACCAGAAACCGCACGGCTACGGAAGCTGCTCTCTAAGCAGCCTACCATACAAAGCCAATTAAAGCTAGAGGACGGACAGTGGACAGAGGGCAGTGATGAAGCCTGTGAGGGAGCGTACGCTCCACCCACATTTTTTTTCGCCCATCATCTCGCCGGCATTTTTCCAGTGGAGGGACCCGAACGTACTTTATTAGAATTAAGATTTTTGACTTTTTATTTTTCTAGGTTTAAGCATTGACTTTTCAGTTTTAGGTTAAGGGGGAGGAGGGAAGGCCACGAAGGCTACTTGTTATTCATTTTTGATATATTATACGGCCCAAGGGGTCTCTAAGCCCCACGTAGCTCATTATCTTCTTTAAAAGGGGGCAAGTCGCGATCACGGCGGACGCCACTGGCTTTCCAGAACCAAAACCCAACAACAACGACGCAGCAGCGGCCAAAGAGAGACGAGGAAAACACCGAGAACCAAACCCAACAACAACGACGCAGCAGCGGCCAAAGAGAGACGAGGAAAACACCGAGAACCAGAACCAACAACAACGACGCAGCAGCGGCCAAAGAGAGACGAGGAAAACAACGGGATCCAGCGAGCCGCCGGCATCGACGCAGCAACGGCAGGGTAAAGCGCTGAAAAGATAAGCCGACAGCATCGACGCAGCAGCGGCCAAAGAGAGACGAGGAAAACAACGGGATCCAGCGAGCCGCCGGCATCGACGCAGCAACGGCAGGGTAAAAGCGCTGAAAAGATAAGCCGACAGCATCGACGCAGCAGCGGCCAAAGAGAGACGAGGAAAACAACGGGATCCAGCGAGCCGCCGGCATCGACGCAGCAACGGCAGAGTAAAGCGCTGAAAAGATAAGCCGACAGCATCGACGCGGCAGCGGCCGAAGAGAAACGCCGAGAACACCGAGCCGTCGGCATCGACGCAGCAACGGCAGAGTAAAGCGCTGAAAAGATAAGCCAACAGCATCGACGCCGCAGCGGCAGAGGAGAAGCAAGGAAAAGACAAAATAACGGCATCAACGCAGTAACGGCAGAAGAGGACCGCCGAGAACAGCAATCTAATCCAGCAACGACGCGCCAGCAGCGGAAAAGAGAGGCGAAAGTCACCGGCGCAGCTACAGACGCCGAAAGAGAGGGGAAACAACGACGCCCACGCTGACGATGGATCGGCAGAGCCAGCAGAATGCCGGCTCGGAAGCTGGGAAAACGTGGAAGGGAGTTCAGTTGGATTGGAGGCAGTCGTAAGAATCGGACGTGTTGGCGGATAAAATCCGAGCGGCTCGTGAAAAGTGAAACACGTGGCGGACTAGATCCACGCTAACGCGATCAGTGGTACGAGAAGGATCCGGCATCGACGCTGCACTTACGAAGAGGAGACCCTGCATCGATACCACACTTACGGAGAGGGGATCCTGCACCGGCGCTGCACTCACGGGGAAGAGGAGGCTTTCGACAAGTGCAAGCGTGGGAGTTCAGGGGTAAGCGAGTCTCTAGACGTGTATACGGGCTGCTGAGCGGTGCGATAGGTAGGGATCCAAGAAAGAATAAAGTGAAATGTAATGTATAAAACGAAAACATAGCCTGGCCACCAACAATCTATACCCTAGGGGGACTTGATGTCCTGGGCTTCGCTTTCTTTGTCCGCCCTTACGCTCCTCGCCCGAATCTCCCTGTCGACCCACCCACGTGGTGATCCGTATTCGTTATAGATGCCCGTCGTTACCCCGCATGGTTCCCTCCAGTAGTTCGTAGTTCGACAGTATCGACAGATAAGCCGACAGCATCGACGCAGCAGCGGCCAAAGAGAGACGAGGAAAACAACGGGATCCAGCGAGCCGCCGGCATCGACGCAGCAACGGCAGGGTAAAGCGCTGAAAAGATAAGCCGACAGCATCGACGCAGCAGCGGCCAAAGAGAGACAAGGAAAACAACGGGATCCAGCGAGCCGCCGGCATCGACGCAGCAACGGCAGAGTAAAGCGCTGAAAAGATAAGCCGACAGCATCGACGCGGCAGCGGCCGAAGAGAAACGCCGAGAACACCGAGCCGTCGGCATCGACGCAGCAACGGCAGAGTAAAGCGCTGAAAAGATAAACCAACAGCATCGACGCCGCAGCGGCAGAGGAGAAGCAAGGAAAAGACAAAATAACGGCATCAACGCAGCAACGGCCAAAGAGGACCGCCGAGAACAGCAATCTAATCCAGCAACGACGCGCCAGCAGCGGAAAAGAGAGGCGAAAGTCACCGGCGCAGCTACAGACGCCGAAAGAGAGGGAAACAACGACGCCCACGCTGACGATGGATCGGCAGAGCCAGCAGAATGCCGGCTCGGAAGCTGGGAAAACGTGGAAGGGAGTTCAGTTGGATTGGAGGCAGTCGTAAGAATCGGACGTGTTGGCGGATAAAATCCGAGCGGCTCGTGAAAAGTGAAACACGTGGCGGACTAGATCCACGCTAACGCGATCAGTGGTACGAGAAGGATCCGGCATCGACGCTGCACTTACGAAGAGGAGACCCTGCATCGATACCACACTTACGGAGAGGGGATCCTGCACCGGCGCTGCACTCACGGGGAAGAGGAGGCTTTCGACAAGTGCAAGCGTGGGAGTTCAGGGGTAAGCGAGTCTCTAGACGTGTATACGGGCTGCTGAGCGGTGCGATAGGTAGGGATCCAAGAAAGAATAAAGTGAAATGTAATGTATAAAACGAAAACATAGCCTGGCCACCAACAATCTATACCCTAGGGGGACTTGATGTCCTGGGCTTCGCTTTCTTTGTCCGCCCTTACGCTCCTCGCCCGAATCTCCCTGTCGACCCACCCACGTGGTGATCCGTATTCGTTATAGATGCCCGTCGTTACCCCGCATGGTTCCCTCCAGTAGTTCGTAGTTCGACAGTATCCCGTGAGTGCTATCCGGCGATTGCCTAGGCATTCCCGGCGATGCTTGTCGATATCTCTGACCCCCGTAGTAATTCTTAGTTCGACAGTATCCCGTGAGTGCTATCCGGCGATTGCCTAGGCATTCCCGGCGATGCTTGTCGATATCTCCGACCCCCGTAGTAATTCTTAGTTCGACAGCGTCCCGTAAGTGCTATCCGGCGATTGCCTAGGCACCCTCGGCGATGCTTGTCGATGTCTCCGACCCCCGTAGCAATTCTTAGTTCGACAGTATCCCGTGAGTGCTATCCGGCGATTGCCTAGGCGTTCCCGGCGATGCTTGTCGATGTCCCCGACTCCCCCCGTAGTAATTCTTAGTTCGACAGTATCCCGGGAGCGCTATCCGGCGATTGCCTAAGCCCTCTCGGCGATGCTTGCCGATATCTCCGACCCTCGTAGTAATTCTTAGTCCGACAGGGCCCCCCGTGAGTGCTGTCCGGCGATAGCCTAGGTACTCGCGGTGGCATTTGTCGGTATCCCCGCATGGCAAAGACCTTCGTAGTAATTTTTAGTCCGACAAGGTCCCGTAAGTGTTATCCGGCGATAGCCTAGACACTCGCGGTGATACTTGTCGGTATCCCCGCATAGCAAAGGCCTTCGTAGTAATTTTTAGTCCGACAAGGTCCCGTAAGGGTTATCCGGCGATAGCCTAGACACTCTCGGCGATACTTATTGGTATCCCCGCATCGCAAAGACCTTCGTAGTAGTTCTTAGTTCGACAGTATCCCGGGAGCGCTATCCGGCGATTGCCTAAGCCCTCCCGGCGATGCTTGCCGATATCTCCGACCCTCGTAGTATTTCTTAGTCCGACGAGGCCCCCGTGAGTGCTGTCCGGCGATAGCCTAGGTACTCGCGGTGGCATTTGTCGGTATCCCCGCATAGCAAAGACCTTCGTAGTAATTTTTAGTCCGACAAGGTCCCGTAAGTGTTATCCGGCGATAGCCTAGACACTCTCAGTGATACTTGTTGGTATCCCCGCATGGCACAGACCTCCGTAGTAGTTCTTAGTTCGACGGGATCCCGAGAGCGCTATGCCTAAGCCCTCTCGGCGGTGTCCGTCGATATCTCCGACCCTCGTAGTAATTCCCAGTCCGACAGGGCCCCGTAAACGCTGTCCGCCGATTGCCTAAACGCTCTCAGCGGGATTGACCGCCACGCCCCGCACTGTTCCCTTTCATCTCGGTCGCTCCCGTCTGGAGATTGTCTCCCTGTCCCCCCATCGACGGCCCAGAACTCGGAGTCCCGGCAAATTATAAATATTGCTGTAATTTCGACCCTGGAGTAGACTGAGATATGTACCCCAGCCCAGAATCGCTTCCTTACAAGCCCTAACAGCACTAATGGAGGAACATTTCCCTGGTTGCACCGAGGTTGCTGATGCCAACGAGCACCAGGACCTAGCAACCGAGGAACAACACCCCCCAACAGATCTGTTAACCACTAAGCGAATCCACTGGGCAATAGACTCCTTTGCGGGCACAAAAGCACCAGGACTTGACGGGGTATTCCCAGCCATGATGCAGGTGACCAAAGAGGCGATTACCCCATGGCTCTCCGCAATATTCACAGCTTGTCTAAGTACAGGCTATATCCCTATCCAATGGAGAACCTCGAGAGTTGTCTTCCTCCCAAAGGCAGGAAAGTGCAGCCATGCGAGGACTATAGACCGATAAGCCTTACCTCCTTTATATTAAAGACACTAGAATAGCTGCTGGACTTACACATCAGGAATGAGGTAGGGGGACTGATGTCAACCAACCAGCATGCCTATACTAAAGGGAAATCGGTGGAGACCGCACTACACTCGGTAGTAGCTACCATTGAGAAAGCCCTTCACAATAAAAAGTATGCACTGAGAGTATTCGTGGACATCTTCGGAGCATTTAACAACGTGGCTACGAAAGCAATAAGAAATCGCCTGGTAGCGACTAATACCCACCCAGCAATCAACCTGTGGATAAGGAACCTCCTAGGTTGCAGACGGGTGCAATCAGAGTGGGGCACCGCTTCCATGGTAAAAGAGGCACACAGAGGCACACCCCAGGGTGGAGTCCTGTCGCCCCTCCTGTGGAATCTGGTGGTCGACGACCTCATCAAGAGATACGAAAGGAAGGCCCCAATAATAACAGCTTATGCGGACGACATAAGCATACTTATTATGGGTGTTTGCCCATCGACCCTCAGCTCATTAATGGAACGTACACTCAGGGAGATACGTGAGTGGGCGGAAGAAGTAGGACTCAGTATCAACGCGGACAAGACGGACCTCATCCTCTTTACCAAGAGGTACAAGGTACCGATATGGACCCCCCCGAAAATTGACCAAACTAGGCTGACTCCAAAATCACAGGTGAAATACCTAGGCACAGTACTGGACAGCAAGCTGGCATGGAGGCCCAATGCAGTGGAAAGGGTGAAGAAGGCTACCATTGCGCTTTATGCATCCAAGAAGATGCTCAGCAGCACATGGGGCCTGTCACCTGCTCTAATGCACTGGATCTACATCTCGGTGGTGCGACCAACTCTGCTGTATGGAGTCTTAGTGTGGTGGCAAGCTACAGGAAAGAAAACGTATCATAAGCTTATGGAAAGGACTCAGCGACAGGCTCTGCTCTGTATTACAGGGGCGCTGAGGTCAACCCCAACAAAAGCACTCGAAACCCTACTTGGAATCGAACCCCTAGACATCCACGCTCGTCTGACTGCAGGAAAAGCAGCACAACGCCTCATCGCATCAGAAAATCTGTCGCCGCAAGGATACGGGCATAGTTCAATAAGCAGGGAAATGACCAGATCCACTGATTACATTGCCTCGACATCACAACAACCTCATCTTTGGGACCTGAAGACTGGAAAATTGGAAGGGACCAAACTGAGCACCTCAATATATACACAGACGGCTCCAAGATGGACGGAGGAGTAGGAGCGGGCCTATACTGTGCAGACCCTGAGATAAAGCTGTCATATAAGCTACCGGACCAATGCAGCATATTCCAGGCAGAGGTTTTTGCCATCAGGAAAGCAGCAGAGGTCGCTCTTCTCACAGAACGAGCACACGATGCGGTCAACCTATTCGTCGACAGCCAAGCGGCGATAAGATCCATGCAGTCGTCCGCGGTCAGTTCCAGAAGTGTCTTGGCGAGCAGGGAGGCATTAGACACCCTAAGCACGACAAAGTCAGTGCGGATCTATTGGGTTCCGAGCCACCAGGGCATCGAAGGAAACGAGGCGGCAGACGTACTAGCTAAGGAAGGCGTCGGGCTGGCGAATACGAGAACCAAGAACGCGAGAATGCCACAGCAACTACTGGCCTATGCGAAAAACACCTCGATTCTTGAGGACTTTAAAATCGCATAAACACTATCGCGGTTCATACCCCCCGCCCCCCTATCCGGATAACTAAGGGCCATATTGGCCTATGTGGGGCCCCGCTGAGGGCCGTCCGGGTTAACCTAAGCTAACCTAGCCTACTACCTTTTTTACGGCGAGAAATTATAAACGATTCTTTCCAGATCGGGGGGAAGCAAGAAGAATCAATGGACTCGCCGCAGTACCTGAGTACACAACTTGAAACCCCGTCTGGACCCAGTGAAAACACTGGCTTAACTAGTCGAAGATCATGAAGTAGAGAACATTCATTTAACAAGGGACTGAAAATGCCGTTCGACCTCGGTAAACCGTATGGATACGGATGACCAGAGTAGCTTTCCTCAGAATAGGTGGTTTGGAAAAATTGGGCAAAAAGATCGGCGATTGCCTGATCATTATTTGCCGACGTATTACAAAATGATAGCGAGGATGGGTGTGCGGACGTTCTACGCTTACTGTTTACGAAGCAGTAAAACTGTTTAGGGTCCTGAGAAAAACGTATCTTGCATCGAAATAGGTAGTTCTTATAGCATTGAGCATTAAGAACTGAAAAGTTTTACCGAGCTATTACATAGCGAGAGAGAGAAGTAGGAGAATCAACTTCTTGAAATTGTTTATAAAGTCTTGATTTTAAGTTTTTTAGACTGGATAACTCTTTGGTAAACCAAGGGGGTTTTCCAGATTTAATCGGACAAGAAAGCGGGACACAAGAATCAAAAAATGTGCCAAGAGCATTGTAAAAAATGTTTGTGCCTTTTATGACATCAGTGCACAAGTACAAAGCGGACCAATCAAAATCCCTAATGAGGTTATTAAGCTTCGCAAACTCGGCTTTACGAAAGCAGCGGACACGTTCAGGTAGTCTACTCGGACGATCCACTACAGTTGGTTCTATATCTAACGACACTGAGAAAGTAGGATGGTAGACGTTTTCAGGTATAGTGAGCGGTAGGGCTCGCTTCAACAACACTATGGTGGGATCCGATACAAAGCACAGATCAAGCAATCGACCCAAGGAATTTTTCACATGATTGACTTGAGACAGGGACATGTCAAGCAAGCCGTCAACAAAGTAATGTCGTGACATGGACACTAGGTTACTAGACTCGTTTACCGAAGACCAGCGGAAGAAACAGCGGTTAAAACGGACTTGAATATTCGGAATTGAGATATCCGAAGAAGGTGGAATATACGAGCAAGTAATGAATATAGCGAAAGCGGGAAGAATCAGTTTTACACACAGGAATTCCAGTTCCTGTTGCACCTGTGAAGTGTTCCGATGCTAAGTTTGAGTCTACTGCAATTAGAACCCCTCCTGCACGTCTCGACGAACGATCCTTTCTAAAAGTTGTGTACCGACCTGACAACACTTCGGAACTAAGAATATCCGGTTTAAGCCAGGTCTCGGTAAGCACAACAACGTGGGATGCAAATGCAACACTATCTCGAAAAAAGATGTCGAACTTACTGCGTAAGCCTCTAACATTTTGGTAAGTTAATAAGAGGAAAGGTAGTTTTTTGAATGTGTGGATGGGAAGATGTGGATGGCACGTTGGGCTGATTTGGGAGATTTATGGGGGGGCCTATTCTTCTTCTTAGCCTTAAACTCTTTCACCACCAAATGGCCAACATTTGGCAGAACAAATTGTGTCGAACTCAGTTAGGGGAGACGCTTATCTTAAATGAGGATATCTCCCTGGCATAAGAGAAATTAAACTTCTCCACCTTTAAACCGACGGCTTTTATTTTGCTTTGTATAAAAGCAGTTACATCATTAGACGTGAGGTCAGCGCCAGCCGTGAAACAAAAACTTGTCGTTTTGGTGGGACCCCACCAGTGGTTTAGGACCACAGGCCAAGTACCTGAGGTGGCAATATCCGGATGTACGGATCTCCTTTTCACTGGTGAGACCAACACTAACGAAGCCATCGCTGTCGCCATAAGTCGTTCCTTCAGTATATTGCTTTTTAAGTCTTCGGTTATAATTACGTCAATATAGCTTAATTATAAGTTTGCAATCACGTCAATTACTTCGCTGTAGTTAGTATTACGATGTGGTCTGTACAGCCTAATAGTAATTTGAGAGTACTGTTGGGGGCTGATAACACTACTCAAGAAAATTAAACTTGTTTTTTCCACTGTGAACCAAACGGACCTTTTTTGATAGATTTAGGGCTTTAAAAGTTTATAAGTTTTTTTTTTAGATGTTTTCGCTTCCGAGATGAAACGAATAATGATTTCATACACAACCCCAGGACCGAATTTTTGTTTCGGCCTACTGGGATTTCATATGTGTATGAAAAGGTTTTATTCAATTTTATATTTTTCATAACATTTTCTTTGAATTTCATGACGCCACATTTACATTAAATGCTATTGGCTCAGATTGGCGAGATTACCTTGGTAATCATAGTAACAATTTTCTTGGTTTTACAGGTGCTGCAGCTCCAGATGGCGATGGGCGCTTCCCACGATGCTATGCCTTAAAACTAATCAATCTGAATCAAATTTGTCAAAACATAAGGGCGTGTAAAAAAATGATGCATACCAAATCTTGACCCGATCAGACCACTCCTTCGGGTACATCCCAAAAAAAAAGGACATAGGTGTACATAGGTGGGAGGTATCCGAAGGAGTGGTCTGCTCGTGATGAAAAATAAATGTTGGCCGATGCACAGACCTAACCGATAAGCACGAAAAATTTCACGAAAATCGGTCGAGCCATTTCGGAGGAGTTCAGCAACAAAATTTGTGACACGAGAATTTTATGTATTAGAATTTAAAAATATCATATTTTTATACCCGATACTCAAAATGAGTATTGGGGTATATTAGATTTGTGGTGAAAATGGATGTGTGTAACGTCCAGAAGGAAGCGTTTCCGACCCCATAAAGTATATATATTCTTGATCAGCATCAATAGCCGAGTCGATTGAGCCATGTCTGTCTGTCCGTCCGTCCGTCCGTCCGTCCGTCCGTCCGTCCGTCCCTCTTGGCGCCTAGTGCTCAAAGACTATAAGAGCTAGAGCAACGACATTTTGTATCCAGACTTCTGTGATATGTCACTGTTACAAGTGTATTTCAAAACTTCGCCCCGCCCACTTCCGCCCCCACAAAGGACGAAAATCTGTGGCATCCACAATTTTAAAGATACGAGAAAACCAAAAACGCAGAATCGTAGAGAATGAGTTTATCTTCTAGACTGCAGAATCTGAATTGGATCGTAGCATTATTATAGCCAGAATGAAGAAAACAATTTCATTTTTTCTCGCCCTGTCTCTCTCTAACACACACGTAGCATAGCCGGCTTTGCATAGCGCAAAACATTAGCGCCTAGATCTCAGAGACTATAAGAGCTAGAGCAACCAAATTTGGTATCCACACTCCTGAAATATCGGACCTTGACGAGTTTGTTTCAAAATTTCGCCACACCCCCTTCCGGCCCCGCAAAGGACGAAAATCTGGAGCATCCACAGATCTCAGAGACTATTAGACCTGACTGTCGAGCTCTCACTGTTACAAAACTATTTGTAATTTTTCACTGCAGAACTCACTGTTGATAGCTCACTGCTACAAGTGTGTTTCAAAATTTCGGCCCACCCCCTTCCGCAGCCATAAACAACGAAAATCTGTGGCAACCACAATTTTGAAGATAGGAGAAAAATAAAACGCACAATCATAGAGAATGGCCATATCTACCAGATTGCCGAACCTTGCCGAATCCGAGTAAGATCGGATTATTATTATAGCCAAAAGTAACAAATCAATTTGCAGTGGCTACGCAGCGCCCGTCGACACGTTCTGACTGATTTCTGTCTCTCTCGCACGCACTCTTTGTCGTTTAATGTAGCCATACTGACTATGTATCGGGTATAAATGTAGAGTTGCGGTCGCAGCAGCAACTCACAACGTTCCCCCTCGTTTTTGTTTGTTTTTTTTTAATTTTTGTAATATCTTGTATTTTTGTTGCTGTTTTTTTCAGAGGTAGTGCTTCTTTTTTTTCACATAACTGAAGTATCTTACGATGGGTTGTATTGAAACTTAATATTTTCTAAACGATAAGCTTAAGCTACAAAGTGTTCGGGTAAGATCTATAGCTGCATTTGTTAGCTTTGTAGAATTTGCAAAGTTCAATACAACCAGATGTCAGTTTCTTAGGTTAGGTTAGGTGGAGGCGGCTGCCAGGCTCGCTCGGAGCCCGTCACACTTAGGCCGGTTTCGGCCCGTTGTGATACCGCTTGGGATCTTTCCCTTCCTACGTTTTGAGACTTCATGTCAGCAATTATCCCATCCAGATGCTCTTACAAAGTTAGCAATCTTCCTGGGACATAGTGTAGACATCTCCGAGTTAAGAGGCCGAGCCCAAATGTTGTAGCCTTCTTTTGCTGAGAGCTGGACAGGAGCAGAACAGGTGTTCCACTTCTCCTCCTCTTCCGCCATATATGTACTTAAGTTATGTGAAAAAAAGAAGCACTAACTCTGAAAAAAAGAAAAGAATAGCAGATTTTTACAAAAAATTAAAAAAAAAAATATTTTGAAAATTTTGTTAACCCGCAAATATATCAGAAAAAGTCGGTTCGGTTCACAGCGGGAATGTGGTGTTTGTTGAGTAGTGTAATTGTATAAAGAGGTATTTGGTTGTACTTTCTGGGAGTGTTTGCATATTAATTTGGATTAGCAACACGCCAACCATTTCCTTCAAGATTAGATCGGTGTAGATCAAATCCATTACACAAAATGACATTATCACATAAATGCGGCAGGAACCACTTTTCGGACTTACAAACCACATCATCAATCGATTGTTTAAACATACATATATCGGAACTCATTAATCTTACCATACAAACTCTGAGCATTTATATGACAAATATTTATGCCATCTTTTTGTTTTGACATCATTATCCTGCTATTCGTTGAAAGTCATTTATAATATGAACGATTAAAAAGATACTAATGAGCCTATTAGCAGCCCACGCAAAAACACAAATCACATCAAACTCCATTAAAACATATAACCTTAAACTTTAATATTTTATTAAGACTAAGAAAGATATAAGATAATAATTAAGATTCGAATTAAAAATTTTTCTAACGAAAAAGGTTACTCTGGCCTTCAACTGCATTTGGATCACCTGCTGCAAACTCATCCTCGGAAATATCCAGTAATGTTTGCAGCTCTTGCATGTTCTCCATTCTATAAATCTCTCCAGCTGTATGCTTTTTAGCAAGCACGATCGCCCGAAGAGCAAAAACAGCGATAGTGCTTTTCCCTTTTTCATTTAAAAACAGCAAGACTCTTTTTAGACAGCTGCACATTAATATAAAGCCTGCGAGTCAAATTCCATTAGGTCCAGTGATAACAGTTTAAGTATTAAGTTAAGGGTAATTTTTGAAAACTTTTCCTTAATGGCCTGCAATACTGCAATATTTACCGTGATTAGCTCAGCCTGCTTAACAAACATTATGTCCAGGGCTTTCTGTATATTTTCTTCAGAACTCTTCGAATCTTTGAGATCAGTTCCAGACTATTCTCTCAGACGTTTTGATATTGGAGCCATGTTCAAAAGTTTTTCCGTTACGGTACTGCTTTTACTGGTTTTACACTGCGTTGCCTACTGTGGAATACTGTTTTATCGACGGACTTATCAACAGCTTGACCGACTTCTTTATTATGCGTTGCCAATCGCTTTGCTGTGTGCACTGCTACTAAACTTTTATTGGGTATGGCTACCTTATTCTCTCAGTAATTCCGAAAAAGATCTGTTTCTGCTTTACCACAACACAACCAATAACAAATATTCTCCTTTTATTTATTTATTCACTTTTATTTTATTTAATTTAGCGTTGCAGTGTTAACTTCGATTATTTCCACCGTCGAATATTGTCTTTCAATGCGGACTCAGTTTATGATGTGAATAAAACACTCTGGTTTTATCAATAATTGTGTGACTGACTGACTGAGTATCGGGTATTAATGTAGATGGGGCCGCGACACACAACGTTCCCGCTAGTTTTAACTCGATAACCGGCATGATATGATGAAATATTTAACCATTTATCTTTGTTATATCCGCGCTAGTTTCGTCCCGTCCACACTGATAAATCCTTAGATCAAACATCCGACCAGCATAGTGTCAAAATAGTCTGGTAAATAACTACACTAGTCAACAGCCAAATTGACTTAGGCTTTCAAATTGGATTAATGAATTATGATTTTTGTTTAATGGTTGGGCGGTTTTTTTGTACCTGATACTCAAAATGACCATATACTCGTTTTGAGTGGTGGTGAAAGTGGATTTGTGTAACGTCCAGAATTAAGCGACCCCAAAAAGTATATATATTCTTGATCAGCATCAATAGCTGAGTCGGTATAGCCATGTCTGTCTGTCCGTCCCTATGAGTGCCTAGTGCTCATAGGGCTAGAGCTAGAGCTAGAGCAACGACATTTTGTATCCGGACTTCTGTGATATGTCACTGTTACAAGTGTGCTTCAAAGCTTCGCCCCGCCCCCTTCCGCACCCACAAAGGACGAAAATCTGTGGCATCCACAATTTTAAAGATACGAGAAAACCAAAAACGCAGAATCGTAGAGAATCGTATATCCTCTAGACTGCATAATCTGAACCAGATCGTATCAGTATTATAGCCACAATGAAGAAAAGAATTTCATTCTTTCTCGGTCTGTCTCTCTCTAACACACACGTTTCATGGTCGGCTTTGCCTATCGCTAAAAGTGAGCGCCTAGATCTCAAAGACTATAAGAGCTCGAGCAATCAAGTTTGGTATCCACACTCCTGTGACATCGAACCTGCACAAGTGTATTTCAAAATTTGGCCCCACCCCCTTCCGCCCCCGGAAGGGAAGGACAAAAATCTGTGGCGTCCACAGATCTCAGAGACTATTAGAGCGAGAGCAACCAAATTTGGTATATACACTCCTGTTAAATCTCACTGTTACAAGTTTATTTAAAAATTTCGCCCCACCGCCTTCCGCCCCTAAAACTACGAAAATCTGTGGCATCCAAAATTTTGAAGAAACGAAAAAAATTAATATATCTTTTAGACTGAATCAGACTGCTGAATCAGAGCAGTTTATTATTATAGCAAGAAAGAACAAATCATTTTGCACGCGCTTACTCATTCTTTCTCTCTCACACACTCTTCGTAGTACAATGTATGCGCCGTTTGGCGGAAGAGAGCCAACTGACTAAGTATCGAGTATAAATGTACCCGTTTAAATTTAAAAAATGGCATTTTTAAATGTTTTTTTAGAAGTAAGCTTTCGTTTTTCCCATGCAGATTTAGTGTGCTACACCAAGTTTTTAAGAACTTTTGCAATTCTATAAAGCTAATAACAGCAGCTTCGGCCTGGGAAAAAATATTAAGCTTTCAAATGTAAAATTGATATATTTTTGCGGTATTAAGTATTAAGACAACAGACAGATAACAAATAAGTACATATATTCTTACCCAAATGCAACACGATCATAAAAAGCAAAGGCGGTTACCAGATATCGTAACCGAATTAAACTCCGGGGTTCCAAAATTAATACGCGAACTCTGTTGTCCATCCATCCGCCAAGAAAGTCATCTATGTTCTCATCATATACGTGCTGAACTATTTTATACGGCAATTTTTTTCGTATGAATTCTGGGTATATATATAAAAAAAAAAAATCACAAATTGGTAAATATAGTATTTATAGTTATATACGGTATATAAGTATCAAGTTATTAGACTAAAGTCGACATTCCGACTTAAGTTGAACCACTACTACTATTATCTATCTTCTATATATGTACATAAAAATGGAGTGAAAAATGTATGGGATTTCATCAATTGAGAACGGCTGGGCCAATTTGGCTCAAATTGAATTTCAGTTGTTGGTATTTGCTATGTTTTTACGAAAAAAAATGTATTGTTTTTGTTTTTAAATCTCAGCCGTAGTATGCGGAGATGCAATTGTCATAGTTGGAGATTAGTTCCAAACTCGAGATATTACTCTCCATCGACGAAACTATAAATTGAGTTATTTACTTGACTAATGCCTGCTATTATATGATCAAACCCTGGACCACCTACACGTCAATAAGAAGTAAGAATGTCCGTTATAATCTAACGCAAGAGGAACGTGCAGAATAATGAAAGGAGACATGCCCATATTGCCCATATCTCAAATTCGACAAAATGTGAAAAAGACCAGTCGTAAATGTATACTTGAATCGCGCTGCTTTCACATTCGATTCCGCAAACGCTTACAAAGATCTTCGTTACGTTGATGTTGGTTTATTGTCTGTCGTATGCCAGCATTGCAATGCAGTGAAGTTTCAATCGGAAACCCCCGGCATATGCTGCGCTGGTGACAAGGTGAAATTGCCCGTTTTGACCCATTCGCCAGAGCCATTGTGTTCACATTTCCTGGCGAATACACAAAAATATAACGGATGTTTTCAAATGAAGTCATTTGGAGCAGAAGTTGTTGATCAATCCGTTTACAATCCGAGGTCTAAGGTAATGGCGTCTGCTTAGTATTCAAATTAACAATTATTTTCATATTTTTTCGAAATTGCTTCCAAACATTCTTTCAGGGCAAATTCATCATCGAGCGGGTGCTTTGTTACCACCACCAAACGAGGATCCTAAGTTCCTTCAGATCTATTTCGTTGGTGTTTCGGCAATTGAACTAGATAAGCGTTATGCAATTTTTACTGCGACTAAATGTAAATGATAGAACATTTGCAAAATCTTCCGCATTAGCATAATGAATTGGTCAGATTGTTCAAAACCTCATTGGGTACAATGCATTCTGACGACCACAAAATCATTATCAGAGCAGACAAGACTCGCTGTAGGCCATGCAAGACAATTCAATTCTCCAACTATCAATAAAGTCGCAGTGGTAATTGTTGGCGAGAATGTGGAATCACACGATATTGTTCTCAAGCGTCGGGATGGTGGATAATTGCAGCGATTTCTACTAGTCGTACGAATTAAGTAAATAGTGGGCCATAACGCGCTAAGATTTTGAGTGTAAATGCACTGCTGACCTAAATAAATATAAAACAGGAAGTATTATGTATCTGTGTATAAAGATAATACAATTGATGATAAGATTAATAACCCATAGGATATCTGTAGACCTAAGCAAATAATTGTAATCATATAAACCAGACATTTTGAATAAATAAAATCAGTGCTCATCGAAGACTCAATTTATTTGGTTAGAAATCCGTCCTGCAGTCAGAATTGCTCACGTGGACATCATTGAGACCCCGTAAATAATGGTTGACACTTTCGGGGTGTCCGAAAAGAAACTCTCATTTACAGACACATTGAGAAAAGAGACTGAAAAGACCTGATCAAATCTATTTTTGCTCAACACGCCCTTCGCTCAAGCCGACTGATTTTTTTTAGTTCTCTTTTGTTACTGTTTTTCACTGACTATTTTGTCGCGAGCGAACGAAAAAAGTGCCTTTTGTGTATGAATGCGTGCTTGTAAGTGTGGCAACGATCACTTACCTATGTGAATAAAAACGTTGCTTTTAATTATTGCTAACTATTTGTAAGTGGTTAAGCTTAAGTCTGATCAATAAAATATATATAAATATTGTTACGTTTCTACAGTTCGTATTCCGGATTGAGGAACGGAGACAGAGAGTTAGTTTCTACTTGAACAGAGAGACTTTATTTCCAAAGGAATTTGTGTGTTGTATCAAACAACACCGAGCCAAGACTGACTATTTCCAACATATCCGGCATGACAACAATAGTCAGCCTACTTAATATCCATTCGTTACAATATAATATATGTACACAATAATGTGCATGTTTAATGTTTTAAATCGACTTTTAGATATTATTGGGGCAAAATGCAGTTGAATTTCTAACGGGTATAACCTTCATTGTCATCACAAATCTTCTTCATCATATCTCTTCATCATCGTTTGCAGAACGTTGCTGAACTTTAGATGCTATTTCAACAAGATTTTGTAACCGTTTCGGTTAATAGGTTAGGTTAGGTTAAGGCGGAAGCCGGGGAGGGATAAACCAACAAAAAATTATTCATTTTTAATTTCAAAGATTAATATTTTCCGGACGGAAAGCTGAACCTACGAATGTTTGAGTCTGATTTATAGCTGTATTTGTCAGCTTTTCAAAATTGCAAAGTTCAATACAAGCAGATGTGAGGTACTTAAGTGATGTATAAAAAGGACTACCTATGAAAAAAACAGTAAAAAAAATACCAGACTTAAAAAATTCTTTAACAAGAAGTAAACCATACAAAACAAATACTATGAAACATTTTTAAAGCCCCAAATCTATCAGAAAAAGTCGGTTTGTTTCACAGCGGAAATGTCGTTTTGAGTAGTGTAATCCTTTCATCCGCAGTGGATTATACAAGGCACCCAAATCTTCTCCTATGTAAAATTGCCGCATTTTTCCATTGATGGGCCTTTTGGAATCACTTCTGAATCGCTACGATGGTTCGTTGATTCCCAGGTACCAGCTATTAATTGTGATACTCCTTCACGATTTTTTTTACTCGCCAAGTTGCTTATAGTTTTTCGATAATCACTCTTCCAAGGTATAGGCATACGTTTTAAACATGCAAGCTAGCGCACTGCTTTCACGACTTAACTTTTCTCTAACATTTCTTTATGAGTTAGCCTCCTCTTACATTCTTTGTTTGTTTTTATTATTGCAAGGTTTTCGTAATTTTTCTGATCCTCACGAAATATAACTGTACATGCCTCTGTTACTTTCACATTCACAAATTCTTTATGTTTGAATTCTTTTTTCCAGGTAATTAATACCGAGATGCTAAAAGTCTTTAATTAGGCTTGAACAAAAGCGTAAATTGTCAACCAAATGAAGCAAACCGAAAAAGGCTTGAATCAATCCAAAATTCTGCAGAGCACGCTTAACAGCGTGGTTTAGAAGTTGTTATCACAAGAATACCTAACATTTATACCTATAAAGTCAAAATAATTTTGTGAAATATTTGACTTTATTTATTTTATTGTTTTTCATAAACTATCACATAAAGATACCGCAGGGAAAGAAGTATATGTGCAGTATTTAATTTTCTTATATTTTCTCTAAAGGTAACGCAGTACATTTTTTGTAGATATGCAAGTTTTTATTCTTATATATGTAAGAAGGAGTGGGCAAGCTGGCGCATTGAGGGAGCAGTGGTAAACAGCAGTAACAGCGGATCAGCAGTAGATGGACAGCAGAGCAACAGCAGTAATAACGGCAGCAGATGAACAGCTGATAAGCAGCAACAGCAGAGAAGAAGAGGAACCGAAAAAGGCAGTCGAAAGAGAGAACAGCAGAATACGGACGCGGCTCAAGCAGCAGCAGAAAATCAGCAGAAATAAGCCGTAGCATTTAGAACTCTTGTAATCACACATATCAGGCCACCGCGATAATAATATGAATAAAAAATACTCTAAATAATATATTACATTTGGGGGCTCAACCAGTCGCGTACTGCCTATGTAAAGTGAAAAAACAAAAAATTGTGTGTCGCATGTTTCAGAAACCGCCAGCAGAGGAAGCGAGAGGAAAAACGGTTGTTTCAAGCAGACTGGTTGTTATAACGGAAAAAAGTGGACCACCAACCGGGAATATGCACCAAAGCGAAGGCCCAAGTGGATCAGGGGCAGACAGGATCAACGCCGAAAAAACGAAAACGAGGAAGCGATGAGGTCAACAGTCCTAGAAGAAAACACACAGGCTTCTCTCGATGAAATAGACAAGAAAAATTATGCAAAGCTGGTAGTGGAAAATTTTGCCAAAATTATTCCAGAAGTCAGTGAAGAAAATATGTCAGTACAGCAGTGGTTTAACAACTTCGAGCTGAACGCTGAAGCATACGGACTAAATGACAAACAAAAATACGTGCAAGCCCAAGCAAAAATTACAGGTACAGCCGCTCTTTTTCTTGAGTCCACATCAGTGTATGAGCACGGCCAGTTGCGTCACCAACTCAAACAGGAGTTCGAGTGTGTGCGTTTATGCAGGGCTCAAATTCACAATAAGTTGTCTCTGCGATTGAAAATTGCATTGCTGCACGTGGGATAACAGACACGGAGTCGGTGATTCGATACATTGTCGACGGATTGAATTTAAAAACTGATTACAAGTACACTTTTTATGGATGTAGCTCATACAAGCAGCTGAGAGAGAAATACGAAATCTACGAAAGAACGCTCGCGGCCGATGGGGGTTTGGCTCTGAAACAAAAAGACTCACAGCCGTTCGTAAAGAAGTCCAATTACACCAAATATGAGAGGAAGCAACACTGCTACAAGGATTGCCGAGCTCCATTAAAGTGTTTCCACTGCAATCAGACTGGACACATGTCTAAGGATTGCCCGACTGTTGCTGCCGTAAACGTTGCATACGAGAAAAAACGCCTGAAGTCTCTCAAAATTAACGACGTGCAAGCATAGGGGCTCATAGACACCGGTGCAGATGTTTCCCAATTAAAGATGTCAGTGCTCGGGAAAATGAGTGGTGCCCAACTGCAAAAGCCAACTCGTCAACTTCCAGGGGACTTGGAAACAACATCACACGCTCCGCTGGCAGTTTATGGCAGAAATGGAGATCGACGGAATGCGTCTGCTACACAAGTTCCTTGTGGTGGCCGATCATGCCGTCGGATGCGAATTATTGCTGGGACACGACTTTATATCCAAATTCTCAATCACATCAACGCCAGGAGGATATAAGTTTTCTGCCCTGCCGGGGGAGGAAACTGTGGACACCAAACAGATAAGTATTTACAACGTGGTTGAAGCAAATACTGATATAAGTTAACACAATCGATCGAAAGAACAAAAACGCAAGATCAGCTGTTATGCAGGGGATGTTGCCCAGCGACACCGGAGTTTTGGGTGCACAACAATGTTGCAGAACGAGCAGTGTCAGGAGTGCTTAGGGCTAACTTACTTGTAAGAAGAAGTTCAGTTCTTTTGGAGAAATCAACCGCGTCGGCCGTCGTCACGCCACTCTCAAACCGAAAGAAAGAAACAAAATTAAAAATTACACAATCCCTCTCAGTACAGAAATGCCGTCCAATCTATGGTTCAGGACTTTACTGAAAAGAAGCAGACTGCGGTGTGCCCGATCATGCTGAAGATCGTGCAGGATGAGAAAATAGCGCCGTTTCGACATTCGCCAAGTCAAGTGGCCATTAGCGAAGCCGACGCTGTCAAGCAGCAGATATATGAATGGGCCAACGCTGGGATAATACGAAGCTCATCATCAAATTTCGCCAGTAACTGTTAAGAAAAAGGATGGGTGCAGTCGGGTCTGCGTGGACTATCGTCAGTTGAACAAGATGGTCTTAAAAGATTGCTTTCCCGTTCCAATTGTTGAAGAGGTGCTGGAGAAACTGGACAATGCGAAGGTGTTCACCACATGTACTTAGAAAATGGGTTCGTCCACTTTCCTGTGGAGGAAAGCAGCAAAAAATATACGGCGTTCATAACGAAGGAAGGCCTCTTTGAGTTAAACGGTGCGCCTTTCGGTTTTTGCAATTCGCCAGCAGTTTTCATCCGTTTTATAAGTTCTGTATTTTAAAACCTCATAAACAAAACACACCCTGAAACCGCCGACGAATGCCTGGGAAAGCTGAAGAAGGTTTTTGATGCAGCAGTTGAATACGGGCTGAAGGCTGAAGTTGGAGGAAGTGAAATCCAGCCTAGATTGGAGAAAATCAAAGCCGTCAGCAAGTTCCCGATGCCGAAAAACATAAAGGCTGTGCAGTTGTTTTTAGGATTAACTGGGTTTTTCCGTAAATTTATTAGAAACTATTCGCTAATCGCCAAACCAATGACGAATCTGCTGCGAAAAAATGTCCAATTTAAAATGAGTCTGGAGGAGCAGCAGGCGTTGCCACATTAAAGGAAGTGTTGACGACCCATAATAGAATATATGATTAAATTACTTTATAAAGGTCAACAATTTGAATATTTGAATTAATATGTAAATATTACTAAAAATGTGAATTAATTTGAAGTTGGCGCGTTACATTATGTACAGATAAAGAAGCGCAATCGATAGTATCAATAGTATCGAGCCAAAACGATCGGAATTATGATCACTAGATTTAAGAGATATACGAAATAAAACGAACGAGCAAGGAACTACATCGAGCGGATTAAGGAAGGTCTTAATTGTGTAGACGGATTCCACTGGAAAACTGTTGGAGGGACTTAGCTCGTACATTTGGCGCCCGAGCAGGGACCTTTGGAGAAGGTTCAATTACCGGATGGAGTTCACGACTGGAACTCAATAAATATTTCACCCTGAGTCTGGCTGACGGCGAGTGCGACAGCGGCTTCGGTATCGAATTGTGAGTGTGAACTGCTTTGAGCATCTAATATTTCTTGCAGGCATGTTTAGTTCCAATTCGATGTGTGTGAATAATCTTAAAACAATACAATTGTTTTAGTGTCAAGTGGTCGCGGCTTTGAGACTTCTGCGCTTTAATTGTTCTGTAAGCGGGGTCTCGTGTAGAAAGCAGATTACAATTACAGTTAGCTTGAGCGCTTAGGTATCTGCATACACACATACAGCCTATTGCGTGCACTGCTATACGTTGAAGCAAGGCACATACATTCTTGCATATGTATGCAGTTACAAGCCGGCACCTAAAGAACAGTAATTGCTACTTGACATTGATCTAACTTTGTAGTCGTTTCTTCTTTGCCTGCCGGTTCGTTGGGGCGCAAGTACACATTTTGGTACAGTGGCGCACAGTGGTCAATTGTTGATCAGCTATTGAATTGGGCAGTGTAGTGAGAATTTAAAGTTAGCCGATTATTGAATAGAGTGGCTAAACTTGGTACCGTGTTACTTACTCATGCCAATATTGAGTATTTTTATTGTTAAATTTTCAAGGGTAACACCGGTGTAAATAGTCAGTGCAAATGGCACCTAGAAAGGGTAAAGATGCGGAGGTGCTCACTTCTCGAACGGCGTTAATGAATTCCTTTGTCCGTAACAAGGTCTATATCGAAAAAATAGCGACTCCATGACGGCTGCGGAGCTGGAAGCCAGGTTAAGTCTAATTGAGACAAACTTTAATCAGTTCTGCAACATTCAGGCTAAAATTGAACACGATAGCGAGGACGCCAGCGAATATGAAAGCCGCTATGAAGCTGAGGAGGTTTATTGCGAATTAAAGGCCAAGTTACTAAGCTGTCTTGGAAATAGGGGACGGCGGCAGTCCAATGTAGGTGATCTTCTAAATAGCACACAGGTGTCTCGTTCATCGAGACTTCCCAAGCTAAAGCTGCCTGAGTTCGCTGGAAAGTTTACGGAATGGACCAGCTGGTACAACACCTTTGCTACTCTAATAGAATCAGACTCTGAATTGGATGAGTTGTCTAAATTTATTCATTTGAGATCATCGTTAGAGCTGGACCGTTAAGTGCGATTGAGGGTTTGGAATTAACAGGGCCTAATTATCGCAAGGCACTACGATTATTGAAAGATCGCTATGAAAATAAGGCAATTATTCTGCAATCACATGTACAGGAGCTATTCAACTTAAGGCGGCTAAAAAGACCCGACTCAGAGGGACTGAGAGTGCTGGTAGACCATGTAAATTCCCAATTAGTAGCACTCAAGTCGTTAAGCGACGATAAGGAGATTCTGGATGCAGTAATTTTCTATCTAATTCGTACAAAGCTTGATGAAGATACAATGGATAGGTGGGAAGTTGAGTGGGATTGCCAGAAGCTACCGTCGTGGTCATTGTTATCGCAGTTTTTGATAAACAGAGGAGTCAATATGGCAAATAGGGAAATTCGAGTCGGCGGAAGGTTGTCCAATGCCGAATTGCCATTTGACACAAGGCATCCCATCTTGATGCCGAGCAACCATAAAGTGGTAGAGGCGGTTGTTGAACTCACACATCGAAAGAATTTACATGCCGGGGCACAATCGCTATGTGCCTTTTTGCGACAGAGATATTGGGTAATCAATTGCAGGAAACTTGCCCGCAGGGTGATCCGTAGCTGCATACCATGCTTTCGTCGTCGGCCGCTCGCTGCAACACAGCTGATGGGAGCGCTGCCAGCTAGCCGAGTGCGAGGCAATATCTACCCCTTCGAGCGCGCTGGACTGGACTTTGCTGGACCAATATGGATGCACTTTCACATGCGAGGAAAACGCCCAGTAAAGGTGTATCTGTGCATATTTGTATGCTTTGCAACAAAGGCCTGCCATATAGAGATCGTGTCGGACTTAAGCTCAAATGCGTTCATCGCGGCGCTAAAACGGTTCTTTGCAAGACGTGGATTGAGTTCTGACCTATATTGCGACAACGCCACCAATTTTGTAGGTGCGTCACGAGAGCTCAACAGAGCTTGACGACGAATGCAGCCAGCGAGGAGTCAGGTTTCACTTCATCCCCCACGCCCCCACTTTGGAGGATTATGGAGAGCGCCGTGAAGGTGGCCAAACAGCTGCTTGTGAAATGCACCAACAGCACAGCACTAAACTACGAAGATCTTGCGACTGCCATCACACAAGTAGAAGCGGTGATGAATTCTAGACCTCTGCATCCCTTGTCATCGGACCCGAATGACTTCGAGGCGCTAACTCCCGGTCATTTCTTGGTTGGCCGACCCCTGAACGCGCTAGTAGAACCAGTAGACGACGCACTGTTGAAACTGTCTATGAGCAACCACTGGAAACGCATTCTAATGGTACACCACATGTTCTGGCACCGCTGGTCGTCGGAATATTTGACGTTGCTGCAGAAGCGGACAAAGTGGAACACTGTAGCCAACAACATTCAACTTGGTACACTGGTCCTTATTGCGGAAGACAACGCTCCGCCCGGACAATGGCTGCTGGGAAGAGTTGCAGAGTTACACCCAGGAGTTGATGGTGCAGTTCGGGTTGTAACACTCAGGACCAAGACTGGATTATTTAAGCGCAACGTACATAAGCTCTGCCCGCTGCCTACAGATGCCGATGAACTTAATGTTGGAAGGAGCTTCCAAGGTGGGGAGAATGTTGACGCCCCATAATAGAATATAGGATTAAATTACTTTATAAAGGTCAACAATTTGAATATTTGAATTAATATGTAAATATTACTAAAAATGTGAATTAATTTGAAGTTGGCGCGTTACATTATGTACAGATAAAGAAGCGCAATCGATAGTATCAATAGTATCGAGCCAAAACGATCGGAATTATGATCACTAGATTTAAGAGATATACGAAATAAAACGAACGAGCAAGGAACTACATCGAGCGGATTAAGGAAGGTCTTAATTGTGTAGACGGATTCCACTGGAAAACTGTTGGAGGGACTTAGCTCGTACAGGAAGCGCCCGCGAAAGAGCCGGTCTTGAGACTCTTTCGCAGGAATGAAAAACAGAGAACACACTGATGCGTCAAAGGACGGGTTTGCAGCGGCGTTGTTACAATGGCACGAAGAACAATTGCATCCGATCTTATTCTGCAGTAAGAAAAACTCGGAGTCTGAAGCACGACCTCATAGCTATATACAAGAAGCAAAAATTGTTTTTTTCGTCGCGTGCACTTCTTGGTCATTGCCTAACTGCGTCGTTCGTTGGGGCCGCAAGTACACATTTTGGTACAGTGGCGCACAGTGGTCAATTGTTGATCAGCTATTGAATTGGGCAGTGTAGTGAGAATTTAAAGTTAGCCGATTATTGAATAGAGTGGCTAAACTTGGTACCGTGTTACTTACTCATGCCAATATTGAGTATTTTTATTGTTAAATTTTTCAGGGTAACACCGGTGTAAATAGTCAGTGCAAATGGCACCTAGAAAGGGTAAAGATGCGGAGGTGCTCACTTCTCGAACGGCGTTAATGAATTCCTTTTGTCCGTAACAAGGTCTATATCGAAAAAATAGCGACTCCATGACGGCTGCGGAGCTGGAAGCCAGGTTAAGTCTAATTGAGACAAACTTTAATCAGTTCTGCAACATTCAGGCTAAAATTGAACACGATAGCGAGGACGCCAGCGAATATGAAAGCCGCTATGAAGCTGAGGAGGTTTATTGCGAATTAAAGTTTTCATTTACTAAGCTGTCTTGGAAATAGGGGACGGCGGCAGTCCAATGTAGGTGATCTTCTAAATAGCACACAGGTGTCTCGTTCATCGAGACTTCCCAAGCTAAAGCTGCCTGAGTTCGCTGGAAAGTTTACGGAATGGACCAGCTGGTACAACACCTTTGCTACTCTAATAGAATCAGACTCTGAATTGGATGAGTTGTCTAAATTTATTCATTTGAGATCATCGTTAGGAGCTGGACCGTTAAGTGCGATTGAGGGTTTGGAATTAACAGGGCCTAATTATCGCAAGGCACTACGATTATTGAAAGATCGCTATGAAAATAAGGCAATTATTCTGCAATCACATGTACAGGAGCTATTCAACTTAAGGCGGCTAAAAGACCCGACTCAGAGGGACTGAGAGTGCTGGTAGACCATGTAAATTCCCAATTAGTAGCACTCAAGTCGTTAAGCGACGATAAGGAGATTCTGGATGCAGTAATTTTCTATCTAATTCGTACAAAGCTTGATGAAGATACAATGGATAATGGATGGGAAGTTGAGTGGGATTGCCAGAAGCTACCGTCGTGGTCATTGTTATCGCAGTTTTGATAAACAGAGGAGTCAATATGGCAAATAGGGAAATTCGAGTCGGCGGAAGGTTGTCCAATGCCGAATTGCCATTTGACACAAGGCATCCCATCTTGATGCCGAGCAACCATAAAGTGGTAGAGGCGGTTGTTGAACTCACACATCGAAAAGAATTTACATGCCGGGGGCACAATCGCTATGTGCCTTTTGCGACAGAGATATTGGGTAATCAATTGCAGGAAACTTGCCCGCAGGGTGATCCGTAGCTGCATACCATGCTTTCGTCGTCGGCCGCTCGCTGCAACACAGCTGATGGGAGCGCTGCCAGCTAGCCGAATGTGCGAGGCAATATCTACCCCTTCGAGCGCGCTGGACTGGACTTTGCTGGGCCAATATGGATGCACTTTCACATGCGAGGAAAACGCCCAGTAAAGGTGTATCTGTGCATATTTGTATGCTTTGCAACAAAAGGCCTGCCATATAGAGATCGTGTCGGACTTAAGCTCAAATGCGTTCATCGCGGCGCTAAAACGGTTCTTTGCAAGACGTGGATTGAGTTCTGACCTATATTGCGACAACGCCACCAATTTTGTAGGTGCGTCACGAGAGCTCAACAGAGCTTGACGACGAATGCAGCCAGCGAGGAGTCAGGTTTCACTTCATCCCCCCACGCTCCCCTCACTTTGGAGGATTATGGGAGAGCGCCGTGAAGGTGGCCAAACAGCTGCTTGTGAAATGCACCAACAGCACAGCACTAAACTACGAAGATCTTGCGACTGCCATCACACAAGTAGAAGCGGTGATGAATTCTAGACCTCTGCATCCCTTGTCATCGGACCCGAATGACTTCGAGGCGCTAACTCCCGGTCATTTCTTGGTTGGCCGACCCTGAACGCGCTGCCCCTGAACGCGCAGTAGAACCAGTAGACGACACTGTTGAAACTGTCTATGAGCAACCACTGGAAACGCATTCTAATGGTACACCACATGTTCTGGCACCGCTGGTCGTCGGAATATTTGACGTTGCTGCAGAAGCGGACAAAGTGGAACACTGTAGCCAACAACATTCAACTTGGTACAC
Organism: Drosophila lowei; assembly: GCA_008121275.1. NCBI lineage: Eukaryota > Metazoa > Arthropoda > Insecta > Diptera > Drosophilidae > Drosophila > Drosophila lowei. Next base: position 31,516,128 of record CM017781.1, on the reverse strand, counting down.
TGGTCCTTATTGCGGAAGACAACGCTCCGCCCGGACAATGGCTGGGAAGAGTTGCAGAGTTACACCCAGGAGTTGATGGTGCAGTTCGGGTTGTAACACCAGGACCAAGACTGGATTATTTAAGCGCAACGTACATAAGCTCTGCCCGCTGCCTACAGATGCCGATGAACTTAATGTTGGAAGGAGCTTCCAAGGTGGGGAGAATGTTGACGCCCCATAATAGAATATAGGATTAAATTACTTTATAAAGGTCAACAATTTGAATATTTGAATTAATATGTAAATATTACTAAAAATGTGAATTAATTTGAAGTTGGCGCGTTACATTATGTACAGATAAAGAAGCGCAATCGATAGTATCAATAGTATCGAGCCAAAACGATCGGAATTATGATCACTAGATTTAAGAGATATACGAAATAAAACGAACGAGCAAGGAACTACATCGAGCGGATTAAGGAAGGTCTTAATTGTGTAGACGGATTCCACTGGAAAACTGTTGGAGGGACTTAGCTCGTACAGGAAGCATTGGCGAAAGAGCCGGTCTTGAGACTCTTTCGCAGGAATGAAAAACAGAGATACACACTGATGCGTCAAAGGACGGGTTTGCAGCGGCGTTGTTACAATGGCACGAAGAACAATTGCATCCGATCTTATTCTGCAGTAAGAAAAACTCGGAGTCTGAAGCACGACCTCATAGCTATATACAAGAAGCAAAAGCAATTTTCGTCGCGTGCAAAAAATTTCGTCAGTACATACTTGGAACCAACTTTAAGCTCGTACAGATTGCGCTGCTTTTAAGCAAAGGTTAAGCAAGAAGGACGTTCCGCGGGAGGTAGCCCAGGACTACAATTTTGAGGTGAAACACAGACCAGGAGAACAGCTGAAGCATGTGGATTGTAGTAGGTACGCAATTAATGTCATGATGGTGGCAAGAATTAAGAAAGCCCAGCAGGAGGATACGATGATCAAAGCAGTTTCCGAAATTCTGAAAAGTAAACCCTATGACAACTTTAAGTTTAAAGCTGGTCTCGTGTACAAAGTGGTGCAAGGCACGAACTTGCTGGCAATACCGATATCATTAGAGAATGAAATAATAACCGATGCTCACAACGCAGGACACTTTGCCGCACAAAAAACAATGCATACCGTACAGCAGAGTTATTGGATTCCACATCTGGAAGGAAAAGTAATGCAGATCATAGGAAACTGTAGGAAATGTATAATCTACAACAAAAAGGTTGGCAAATAAGAGGGATTTCTGCATCAAATCGACAAAGGATCACAGCCGCTGTATACTATAAATGTGGATCACCTGGGGCCTATATATCCCACTTCAAAGCAGTAAAAGTAGATATTCGAAATAGTTGATGGTTCGCATGGATGTATCCCACAAAAACAACAGGAGCGGACGAAGTTCTCAAGAAGTTAAAGGAGTGGTCTGATGTATTTGGGATTCCGGCACGTATAGTAAGCGATCGTGGAGCAACATTTACATCTTCGAGCTTTGAGGAGCTTGTGGAGGATAAGAACATAGAACACGTATGGAGCACCACAAGGGTGCCAAGAGGAAACGGACTAATTGAACGCGTAAACCGATCTTATCTGAGCGTTATTTCCAAATTTTCGTCGGAGGAACCTGGAAGATGGTATAAGTTCGTACCGCGAGTTCAGAGGGCTATTAACGGCTTTGTTCGTGTTTCTACAAAGCGTTGTCCATTTGAGCTTATGATCGGGGTAAAAATGCGTTGTGGACCGGATAGCGATATACTTCAGCTGATAGAAAAGGAGATGGTTGATAATTTTGAAGACGAGAGACAGAAGATGCGACGAAAGGCAAAATAAAATATTCAGCAGGCTCAGAACAGATACAAGATAGGACCATACGAAATAACCAACGTGAAACGAGGCGGACGCTATAATGTTCGGAAAGCAGCAGACGTCGAGGGAACAAACAATGCGACTACGAGCAACGATAACATAAATCTATGGAGTTTTTCTGTAGAAAACGAGGACGCATGGTCATCAGGGACTGATGACTAATCAGGATGACTGAGTGTAAGAAGGAGTGGGCAAGCTGGCCCATTGAAGGAGCAGTGGTGAACAGCAGTAACAGCGGATCAGCAGCAGAGGGACAGCAGAGCAACAGCAGTAATAACGGCAGCAGATGAACAGCTGATAAGCAGCAACAGCAGATAAGAATAGGCAGTCGAAAGAGAGAACAGCAGAATACGGACGCGGCTCAAGCAGCAGCAGAAAATCAGCAGAAATAAGCCGTAAAATTTAGAAGTCTTGTAATCACACATACCAGGCCACAGCGATAATAATATGAATAAGCAATACTCTAAATAATATCTTACATATATTAAGGAAAGACTCCGTGAAACGGAAAGCGATTTGCAAGTGGTCTTTCGATTTCCTTGAAACTATAGTGAATAGTCTGAGGTAAAATTGTTAAAATCCAAAAAGAATTTAAAAAATTTTTCAAATTGTCGCCCGCTACGGCATATTTCTCAATATTTCCTAATCGGTAATTTGAATTTTAATTAACCTTGCAGACAATGTAGCTTAATACACGTAGTTTAAAATAATGTTTTAATACAAAACAAAAATTATAAATTTTGGCCACAAAAATAATAAAAAAATTTGTGAACTGCTTTTTTCAAATTTATAATGCACATGATTCCTTAAAATTTCATCTTTATTTAAAAAAGTATATTTTTTTTGAGACTTTAATAGTTTTTGAGATATTGAGATTCTATGTACTGCGTGGCGGTAAACGTGCAAGCCAAACTGCGTTATGTTATGAGTGCGGTGTAGCTATTGCAGGATCTAACAAACTAACAGTAAATTGGCCTAATCTCGACTAGATGCTACTGCGCATTTTATACAAAAACATTACCCCATTAGATATTCTGCGACTCTACCCGAGTCCCAGCTTAAATTACGTAGGGCAAAAATTAAAAATTGCTTTTGCACTGATTCAATAACACCCTGCTGCTCTTTATACTGCGGGTTCCCAACACAAGAACAATACTCCAATATCGGACGTACTAACGAGATATGCAGTTGTTCCGTCACATACCGGTCGTCAAACTCCTTGGACCTTGATGAATGCTAAAACACCCTTAGCTTTATTTACTGTTGCGGCTATATGGCGAAATTCGCTCCAGGACATGATTTCCTAGAACGTATGAGACAAAATGTGGAGCGCGACGGTAAAATGTCATAAGTTTACATATCGAAAGGCTCAGAAAAAGAAGATTAGTTGAACACCACAATAGTAGTTCATTTAGGTCCACTTGAAGGCGTGTGTGCAAGTACCAATAAGAGTAAGTTAGACAGATTTTAACATCATCAGCATACATTAGTGTAGTAGAGGCAAACCTTTTGATACGAGGAACTTGAGGAAGGTCATTCCCAAATAAAACGAGGGGGAACGTTGTGAGTTGCTGCTCCGACCGCAACTCTACATTTATACCCGATACATAGTCAGTATTGCTACATTAAACGACAAAGAGTGCGTGCGAGAGAGACAGAAAATCAGTCAGAACGTGTCGACGGGCGCTGCGTAACCACTGCAAATTGATTTGTTACTTTTGGCTATAATAATAATCCGATCTTATTCGGATTCGGCAAGATTCGGCAATCTGGTAGATATGGCCATTCTCTATAATTTTGCGTTTTTAATTTTCTCCTATCTTCAAAATTGTTGTTGCCACAGATTTTCGTTGTTTATGGCTGCGGAAGGGGGTGGGCCGAAATTTTGAAAGACACTTGTAGCAGTGAGCTCTCTGAGCAAAAAGAAATACACTTGTAACAGTGAGTTCTGCAGTGAAAAATTACAAATAGTTTTGTAGCAGTGAGAGCTCGACAGTCAGGTCTAATAGTCTCTGAGATCTGTGGATGCTCCAGATTTTCGTCCTTTGCGGGGCCGGAAGGGGGTGTGGCGAAATTTTGAAACAAACTCGTCAAGGTCCGATATTTCAGGAGTGTGGATACCAAATTTGGTTGCTCTAGCTCTTATAGTCTCTGAGATCTAGGCGCTAATGTTTTGCGCTATGCAAAGCCGGCTATGCTACGTGTGTGTTAGAGAGAGACAGGGCGAGAAAAAATGAAATTGTTTTCTTCATTCTGGCTATAATAATGCTACGATCCAATTCAGATTCTGCAGTCTAGAAGATAAACTCATTCTCTACGATTCTGCGTTTTTGGTTTTCTCGTATCTTTAAAATTGTGGATGCCACAGATTTTCGTCCTTTGTGGGGGCGGAAGTGGGCGGGGCGAAGTTTTGAAATACACTTGTAACAGTGACATATCACAGAAGTCTGGATACAAAATGTCGTTGCTCTAGCTCTTATAGTCTTTGAGCACTAGGCGCTAATAGGGACGGACAGACGGACAGACGGACAGACGGACGGACGGACGGACGGACAGACAGACATGGCTCAATCGACTCGGCTATTGATGCTGATCAAGAATATATATACTTTATGGGGTCGGAAACGCTTCCTTCTGGACGTTACACACATCCATTTTCACCACAAATCTAATATACCCCAATACTCATTTTGAGTATCGGGTATAATGAACAGAAGCAGACCCAGATGACTTTCCTGTGGCACTCCTGATGTAACATTAACGATATTTGACAACGCATTAGAAAACAAAACACGTTGAGTACGGTTAGAGAGATAGGACAAAATCCAATCTAGAAGATTTTCTGGGAACCCTAATAAAGAGAGCTTGTGAATTAGCAGAGCATGGTTCACAGAATCAAATGCCTTGCTAAAATCCGTAAAAACTACGTCCGTCTGCAAATAAGTTGGAAAGCCGCGGTGAATTAGGTTAGAGAACTCAAGAAGGTTAATCGATGTTGATCGATATCTGAAAAAAACCGTGTTACGAAGGAGATATCAAGCTGCACCAAAGATGTTCCAGTTGCCGGGTGACCAGGAACTCATGAAGCTTCGTGATAGCGGAAAGCTTGGCGATACCATGATTTTTATTATTATTATTATTATATAAAGCTAATAAATAGTTAAAAGTAGGTATTAACAAAGTATGGGGCTATAGCTCACTAGAGTGTTATTATCTATTATACTATTTGTGTATATACATATGTATAGGGATGGTTGTATATGCGGTTATATGTAGTGAAGGGTATTAGAGTGATCTAGATAGTTGAGGATAATTTTTGCGTTTTTGTTGGTAGGGTTGGAGATGTATTGCATGGGGTCGGTGTTGTGGAATATTGAAGATCTTTGTAGAGAGAGGGCGGGGCATGAGTATATAATATGTCTTAAGTCTATGGTTGGATTGTGGCACAGTGGGCATGCGTTGGAAGATGTTTTATCCCTGTAGTGGGCATTGGTGAACCTTGTGTGACCTAGTCTCAATCTATTTAGGATGTCTTGGTGTCTTCTGTTTAGGTTATTTAGGTTTTTGGGGGGAGGATGAGTGGAAGATAGATTTTTAACTTGTTGGTACCAGAGGGAAGTCTTAGTGAGGCGGTCGGTTTGTTTGGATAGGAGCATTTGCTTAAGGAATTGGGAAATGTCGTTTGAGTTATGATAGGGGGTATATATGAGGGGTTGTTTGGAGGTAATTTTGGCTGAGGTGTCGGCAATTTCGTCCCCTTTTATGCCAATATGGCTAGGTATCCAAATTATTGTTATTTTTGGGAATAGTTTGGTGACGAGGTTATGGATTGTGGGGGTTAGTAAGAGAAATTGTTGGGATTGGTAATTGCGGATATAAAGAAGAGTGAGTCTGTGCAGATAGCGTGTCTTCCGCGTTTGTTGCGGCTTATTAAAATGGCTTCGGGAATAGCTATAATTTCGCTGGAAAGGACTGATGACTACTGGGGAAGTAGTCCAGATTTTATGGTTGATGTCTCATTGCAGATGCTATAGCTGGTTATGCCGGCTGCTTTGGACCCGTCTGTGTATAGGAAGCTGTGTTGGGGGAGGTTGGATTTAATGGAGTGGAAGAGTTGGTGGAAGACTATTGGGGGGGTGGTGTTTTTATCGTGTTTGGATAGGGTGATGTTGGTTGATTTAAGGATGGTTGTCATGTTGAATTTATTGGTGTTGGAGGTTTTAATCGGGGAGAACGGTATCGAGGTTATTCTGGGATATTTTTTGCTCTGTCAATCGTGCTAAGCAGTCTGTGTTTTTTTTTTTGGTTTTTAAGTTTAGAAAATCTCGCTTGGTTTCAACCATAAAGTTGGGGGATAGTAGGTTGTTAGTGAGTGTGGTGCAGAAATACCAAGGGCATTTATTGCTGCATTAATCGTAGTTTTTTGGATGTTAAGCTGGCTTTTAGGTGCGTAACCATAAATGGGGATGCAGAAGTCTACTTTGGATATGATTAGAGATTTGATGATTTGTACAAGTGATGAGGTGTGGCAGTTGTATTTTAAGGACGAGAGGTGTTTGATAATGCTTAGTGGCTTGGCAAGGTCTATTTTGAGTTTATTAATATGAGAATTCCACTTGTATCTGGAGTTGAGTGTGAGGCCTAGTAGCCTGAGTGAGCTGTTTTGTTGGATGGTTGTGTTGCCAGTAAGAAATTTTGGTTTGCAGTTATGTTTGCGACATATGTGTAGGAGTTGGCTTTTGTCTTTGGAGAGGTCTGCTCCTGACTGAATGCACCAGTTGTTTATTTGGTTGAGGATTGTTTGGATGTCGGTTGTGGGGCTTTTTCCTTTGCTGTGTTGTGTGATAAGGAGGAAGTCGTCGGCGTATGCACTGAATTTGATCTGCTTGTGAAGGGATGAGATTTTGGAAGCTTTGGTGAAGTCAAGGAAGATTAAGGTTAGATGTTTTTTTAGGGCAATGGCTCTGGTGGCTAGGTGGTCTACGTAGAGTAGACTATCTAGTACCGACTTGCCTCTTTTAAAACCTAGTTGGCTGTTGTGGATTAGTTTGTTATTCAAAACAAATCACCATAACCTTTTTGCCACTATCTTATCGAGCGTTTTGGCTAGGCATGAATTAAGTGATATGAGTCTGTAGGATTTTATGTCTGTTAGTGGTTTTTGTGGTTTTAGAATCGGAAGGACTAGGCTGAGTTTGAGCGATTGTTAAAGTGCTTTATTATTCTGATTTTCAGGGTGGGGGCTGCGTTTTTTAACATTGTGTAGGAGATGCGGTCGAGACCGGGGGTGTTTCCTTTCAGGGAGTACAGCGCTGATGAGATTTCTATAAGTGTTATGTCCTTTTCGATTTCTAGTGCTGATGGAGTTGGGGTATAGTTAATAGGAAAGTCTGTGGGGGATTTGTTCGTACGGAATGTCGGGGAGAAATTACGATCGTAAGCTTCTTCTGACCACGTGTGGGCGAAGGAGTTGGCTATTTCGGTTTGGTTGGTTGTGTCTGATTGGGTGTGGGGGTTATAGATATTGTATATTTTTAACAGAGTAGAGTCCGCATAGTCGTCTGATGATAGACCATGTTGTGGATGCGTCTGAGTTAGGATGTATATGGATTGTGAACTCAAGGATCGAATTCCGTTTGTCTTCTTTTTTTTGCTTTTTTAAATTTGGCATTTGCTTTTTTGTATTTTATGTTGGTGGTGTTGTTTATGTCTCGTTTGAGTTTATTCCATTAAGTGACTTTTTCTCTTATAAGGACTGTTAGCTCTTTGTTCCACCAGGAAACAGTACGGGGGAGGGTGAAAGTGGTGTTTTGAGGGATGGAAAGATGGGCGCTTTGAATTTTTTTAATTTTCCCTGTTAACGTTGTCGCTTGTTTGGGTGGTGGAGTTGAATTTATGGGTGTGTTTTTGGTAAACATCCCAGTCGGCACTTTTTGTTTGAAGGACGGTTTTGAGGTAAATTTTGGGAGGGATGGGTTGCTGTGAAGAGAGATTAGTATGGGGAAGTGGTCGCTACCGATCCCAGAGGATCTCTGGAGCAATAGTTGCTGATGCTAGGGAGAGATCAATGTGGGTGAATGTTTTATTTGTTGATAAGTGCGTAGGGGATTTGTCGTTTAAGAGAATGTAATTGGAATGGTCTAGGAAAGAAGCTAAGGTTTTCCCTCTTAGGTTGGCCTTAGGTAAGCCCCAGTAGGGGTGCCAGCTGTTAAAGTCTCCTAGTACAAGAGTGGGGTCATTAGGAAGTTATGTAGGTTGCGGGCTTTTAAGGATTTGTTTGGGGAGATGTAAAAGGATATGATGTTGACTTTGGATTTGATGTTGACCCCTACTGCGTCAAAGTCGGAGTTGAGAGGGATTTGGGTGTGGGATATGGAGTTGTGTATGAGGATGGCTGTGCCTCCAAATGCATTAATGTGGTTATTGCTGCAGTACAGTGAATAGTTGGTTGGGATAGGGAGAGAGTTGGGGTTGGATATGTGGGTTTCTTGTAGGGCTACAATTAGGGGGTTGTATGGTTTCATAAGACTTTGTAATTCTATGTAGTTGTTTTTGTAGCCGTGTATGTTCCATTGGATTATCTTAAGTTGCATACTAGTGTTGGTATTTACTTATGAAAGGCTTGAAATTAATATTAATACTATTAATATTATTTAGAGTTCTTCTTCGCTGTAGATTTGGTTAGTAAGAGTGTTGTTGGATAGTAAAGCTAGGCTTGCAGTTTTTGTTTTTTCGGACTTATCTTTTGCCTTGAGTGGCTTGGTAACTAGGTTAAGTTTATCCTTATCTATAGTCTGGCTTCGGAGCTTGCGGTCAGTATCTGGGATGATTTTGGTGTTTTTGGTTTTCGTAATTTCCTCGAAGTCTGTGTCCATAGCCGTTTCTTCTTAGGTGTGTTGCTGGGTTGGTTTGGTTAGGTGTGTGTTTGAGTCTGAGATGTCTGCGTAGTAGGTAATTGGCCTTTTTTGCTGTGTGTTCTGAGTGTTGTGTGATGATGAAAAGGATGGTTGGGGATCGATACTACTACGGTTTGTGGTTTTGGCTGTTGATGATATGCAGCTGTCTCTGCGTATGGTGTGGATTGGTGTGTGTTACGTTGAAAATATATTTTTTTGCTTATGAAGTCGACTTTCTCGGATGATTTGATTATGGCAATCTCTTTTTGCTTGAGGAATTCCGGGCATTTGGGGTCTAGTCGACTGTGGTTATTATGGATGTGGGTGTTGTGTTTGCAATTGCTGCAGAATTTCGGCTTGGAGCATAGATCCTCGTGGGCGGGGTGCACTTCAGAGCAGTTTTTTGCAGATTTTGGTGGTTGTGCAGTATTAAGTTGGGTGAGTAAATTTCTGGTAGATGGTGAATGGTGGATGGTGCCAGTGTGAATCGGAGTTTTACATCTGTCAAAAAATCCCACCGTTCCCCCGGGATGTGCACAGTGTGCAGAGCCTACAAGGCAACACATATTAACCCTGACCAACCCCATATTAGCCCTTACCGATATTAACCCTAACCGATCCCGATATTATACTGCGATAAGTCTGATGCGATTCATTTGACGATCGACAAGAAGAAAGAACAGACGTGAAATAAAGAAATTTATAAAACTAAACCAAGAACTGCGCCACAACTTCAGAAGTGGGATACGCAATCCAAAGCAACTTTAAAAACGCCTACAGTTATTCAAATTTTAATCAAAGTCATTATGAACCCCGCTGCCATTGAGAAGCAGCAGCTGTTGGACTGGATAGACGGGCAAGAAATTACGCACTCGAGCAATGCAACTTTGCGACAGCTGCAGAAACTTGGGTACGAGAATGGTTATGTCCCTGATCGTCCAACCAGTCCTGTCGTTCCGACCAACACGCTGGCGCCGGTGGTCGGCGAGGCACGCATACCAGAAGAAGAAGAGTTAGATGCCGTCGTTAGAATATTAAAAAAAAGGGCTTTGCTCACAAAACTAATGGCGGAGAGCAGCAGCGTCAAAGAAGTGATCCGTGCAATGGTCCCATTCTCGAATCCGAGGGACCAAGACGCTGGATTGTGGATTACAAAAATTAGAGCGTGCTTGTTCTGCGCACGCTTATTAATGGCACCAAATTCAGAGGCAGACACATTCATGCGGCTCGACACTTCAGAAAATTATGACCAATTTAAAACCAACTTTCTGAAAACATTTAATTAGGCATGTTCGACAACCGAATTAGTGATGCAACTTCAGAGAACGTAAAGCTCCCAAACGTACGAAGGGGTCCTGCTTCCGTTGCGGCTCTCACAGCCACACTATAAAGACGTGCCCGGAGCAAAAGTACACCAAATCAGCAATGGAACCAAAAACTCCCAGAGATGAAGACAGCGACGAATACCCATTTGTTCCGATATTTGACCAGATAGGAGTATATTTTTACACTGGTTCAAAACGCAAAACTTATAAAAATATTCTTTCCGTTATGTTCGACACGGGCAGCGCCGTTAATATTGTGAGAGCTTCAACATTACGATTCCAAAACATCAAAAAATACACTCTTTTACCATCGAACCTCCGTAGTGTCAGCGGCTCACTTCTTTTCACTTATGGAAAAATGTACTTACACATAACCTATCATGACATTGAAAATATGATTTTGTTTTACATCAGGCCAGATGAATACATGTCAGAAGATTTGCTAGACCCTTTTTGAAGGAGTATAAGTTAAAATTTTATGAAAATCATCAGCCCGGGACAAATAAAATTGAAAATTTAAGTTTCAAATTAAGTGAAAAAAACCATTTCGCCTAGCATGATTGTTTCCAACGATATAGCCTTAGATAAACTAAGTCCCACACATCCGGTTGATACTGCTAATAGTTATGAACCCTTTAAAAATACGAAAACATTAATTGATAATTCAGAAACATTAGGCCATAGATTAGACAAAATAGGGAATGAGAGCCGGAGCATTTGGTGGTGAAGGAGTTTAAGGCAAAAAAGAAGAATAGGCCCCCAATAACTCTCACAAATCATCCCAGTGTGCCATCCTCCTCCTCAACGTCAACCTCAACTTCCTCAACCCTTCTAAAAAACTAACTTCTCTCTTAGTAACTTATCAGAATGTTAGAGGCTTGCGTAGTAAACTCAACATTCTTTTCCGGGATAGTGTTGCATTTGCTTCCCACGTTATTGTGTTTACTGAAACCTGGTTAAAGCCGGACATTCTTAGTTCCGAGGTTTTGGCAGGTCGGTACACAACTTTTAGAAAAGACCGTTCGTCTCGACGTGCAGGAGGGGTTCTGATTGCAGTGGACTCTAACTTCGCGTCGGAACACTTCACAGTCCAAGTCCAACAGGAACTGGAATTCCTGTGTGTAAAACTGATTCTTCCCGCTTTCGCTATATTCATTACTTGCTCGTATATCCCACCTTCTTCGGATATTTCAATTTATGAGCAGCACTTGTCCGCTTTAACCGCTGTTTCTTCCTCACTATCTGATAAAGATCGTATGATAGTTCTTGGTGACTTCAACTTGCCAGGAACTGTTTGGTCTTCGGTAAACGAGTCTAGTATCCTAGTGCCCATGTCACGACATGACTTTGTTGACGGCTTGCTTGACCTGTCCCTGTCTCAAGTCAATCATGTGCAAAATTCCTTGGGTCGATTGCTTGATCTGTGCTTTGTATCGGATCCGACCATAGTGTTGTTAACCCGAGCCCTTCCGCTCACTATACCTGAAGACGCCTACCATCCTACTTTCGAGGTGTCGCTAGATATAGGACCAACTGTATTGGATCGGTCGAGTAGACTACCTGAACGTGTCCGCTGCTTTCGTAAAGCCGAGTTTGCGAAGCTTAATAACCTCATTAGGGATTTTGATTGGTCCGCTTTGTACTTGTGCACTGATGTCATAAAAGGCACAAACATTTTTACAATGCTCTTGGCACATTTTTTGATTCTTGTGTCCCGCTTTCTTGTCCGATTAGATCTGGAAAACCCCCTTGGTTTACCAAAGAGTTATCCAGTCTAAAAAACTTAAAATCAAGACTTTATAAAGAATTTCAAGAAGTGGGTTCTCCTACTTCTCACTCTCGCTATGTAATAGCTCGGTCAAACTTTTCAGTTCTTAATGCTCAATGCTATAAGAACTACCTATCTCGATGCAGGATACGTTTTTCTCAGGACCCTAAACAGTTTTACTGCTTCGTAAACAGTAAGCGTAGAACGTCCGCACACCCATCCTCGCTATCATTTTGTAATACGTCGGCAAATAATGATCAGGCAATTGCCGATCTTTTTGCCCAATTTTTCCAAACCACCTATTCTGAGGAAAGCTACTCTGGTCATCCGTACCCATACGGTTTACCGAGGTCGAACGGCATTTTCAGTCCCTTGTTAAATGAATGTTCTCTACTTCATGATCTTCGACTAGTTAAGCCGGTGTTTTCACCGGGTCCAGACGGGGTTCCAGGTTGTGTACTCAGGTACTGCGCCGAGGCTCTGTGTGGACCTTTGCTTAAACTATTCACCCTGTCCATTGATTCTTCTTGCTTCCCCGATCTGGAAGGAATCGTTTATAATTCCTCTCCATAAAAAGGTAGCAAGTCTGATGCAAAAATTATAGAGGTATAGCAAAGTTATCCGCTATTCCTAAAATGTTTGAGAAGGTTTTAACTCCGCACTTGCAACATCTCTGCATGTCACTTATATCTCCAACTCAGCATGGATTTATAAGGCGGCGATCAACCACCACGAACTTGTTAGAGTTTACCTCTTTCATTATTAAAGGCTTTCAAGGTAACTTACAGACGGATGTTATTTACACCGACTTCAGTAAAGCATTCGACTCTGTAAACCATTCCCTTCTAGCACATAAACTTGACCTTTTAGGGTTTCCGCCCAACCTCCTGAGATGGATTTCTAGCTATCTTTGTTCCAGGTCTCAAAGAGTCCTCTTCAAAAACTCCCTCTCTTCACCAGTAAAGGTTTCTTCGGGAGTACCACAGGGCAGCCATCTAGGCCCCTTACTCTTTACAATCTTTATTAATGACTTGCCTTCGGTATTAACATACTCTCGAGTACTTATGTATGCGGATGATGTTAAACTCCGTGTCCAGTATAAGGACATTTCATTTCATTCTCGCTTGCAATTCGATCTCAATAACTTTCAGTCATGGTGTTGTGCAAACTTTTTACAACTTAATGCGGCGAAATGCAAAGTAATGACATTTCATCGTTCTAGCCCTTGTTGGCTCCCTATACTCTATGTGGCGGTTCTCTTGAGAGAATTACCCTGGTGAATGATCTTGGTGTCTTATTAGACGCAAAGTTCAAGTTTTCCGAACACATTTCTACCATGGTAAATAAGGCCATGGGCGTGCTTGGGTTTATAAAGAGGTGGTCAAAAGAATTTGACGACCCCTATATAACAAAGACTCTCTATACTACGCTAGTTCGTCCGATTTTAGAATACGGCTCCTGTGTATGGTGCCCTCAATACAAAGTACACCAGGACCGTATAGAATCAGTACAGAAAAACTTTTTGCTCTTTGCTCTGCGGGGCCTTAACTGGGATGCGGGTGTAAGACTCCCATCTTACTCTAGTAGACTACTATTAGTAAACCTCCCATCCTTAATTAACCGTAGAAAAATGCTTGGTGTGATATTTATGCACAACTTGATCGGGGGTGACATAGACAGCCCTGATCTGTTGAGCCGCATAAACTTCACGATTCCTACTAGACTGACTAGAAATTTTATACCGTTGTTCCTTCCACTTTGTAGATCGAATTATTCCTTGCATGAACCGTTTAGGGTCTTTTGCTCGGATTATAATTCCCTCTACCATATTATATCCACCACTAATTCTCTTCCTCTTATTAAATTACTAATCCTTACACACCTTTCTAGTAATTAGTAATTGTAGTGGTAGTTGTATTTTGATTGCATGCTTAGTTTCTTAGTAAGTTTAGTGCTAATTTTCCTCGAATGTTAGTCTAACAGCTATCTTTCTTGCATGTTCGCGTTCGGTTCGGCTACGCGCCGTGCGTCATGCGGCAGCGCCCCTCGGTCGGTTGGGCGGGAGGAGGGCTGCGTTTTGCCTGGGATCCGCGCGTAACAGCCTTCTGCTGGTTTCACACGGGCCACTTGACGGTGCAGTAACTGCATCGCCACTTGAAAGATGCAGTCATTGCATGTCAACGTCCAAAGAGACAACATCAGGTAGCATTGAAAAAAAAAACAATTGAGCAAACTTCCGATATTCCGAATATTTACAGTATAGACATTGACATTGAAGATTATAATATTGATTACAAACTTTAGTGAAAACTTGCGTAGTGAAAGCCGAACATTAATTGAATTAAATTATTTAGACCCGCCCAACATACCAGTCATTGAACATAAGTATGAAATGAAGATAAAAATTATGTCACAAGCCCCAATATATTCAACACCAAGAAAGCTCTCATATCATGACAAAAGATTAGTTGACAAACTCATTGAAGAATTGCTGGCTGAAGGCCATATCAGACCGAGTGATTCCCGTTATACCTCCGCAATTGTATTGGTTAAAAAAAAAAATCAGGTGAGAAAAGGCTGTGCGTTGATTATAGACAATTGAATAAGATAACAGTAAGGGATGGGTACCTATTGCTACTTATAAATGATAGCATAGAGAGAATGGAAGGAAATAAATATTTCTCCCTTCTGGATCTGAAAAGTAGTTTCCACCAAGTGAAGGTGGCAGAGAATTCAATTCAGTTTACATCTTTTGTGACACCAAACGGCCAATGCGAATATCTTAGCATGCCATTCGGTTTGCGAAACGCATCAGCTGTCTTTCAGCGATTTTTAAACAATATATTCGGTCCATTAATAAAACAGGGAAATGTAGTTGTACATGGATGACATTGCAATCGGAACCAAAACTATAGAATAACACTTTGTTGTCTTAAGTAAAGTATTACGCCTCCTAGCAGAATATAGATTAGAAATCAAGTTAAGCACGTGTCTGTTTTGTTACACTAGTATAGAATTTTTGGGATTCACATTAAACAAGGATGGAATTAAGCCAAATAATGATCACATCACGACAATAGAGCACCTCCCGAAACCAACTAATTCCGCAGATATGCAAAAATGCTTAGGACTATTTTCTTACTTCAGGAGATTCATTCCGGGTTACTCGAAAGTTGACAAACCATTGCAAGCTCTGACAAAAACTATAAGGAAATTTGAGCTAGATGACAAATGTGTGACAATATTTAATTATCTCTGTGAGAGATGTGCTGGCCTCAGCACTAGTTCTAGCCCTGTATAGCCCGGACTAAGGAAACAGAATTGCATTGTGACGCTAGTGCAGAAGGGTTTTGAGGAATTTTATTACAAAAACAGGATAATAACAAGTTTCATCCAATCTCATATTTTTCTCAAGCAACAACACCATCAGAAAGCAGGTATCATAGTTATGAATTAGAAACTCTAGCCATAATCTACTCATTGAATAAATTTAAGATTTACCTTGAAGGAATACCGTTCCGAATAATAACCAATTGTAATGCCCTTACTCTAACCTTATGAAAAAAAACTGTAAATTCAAAAATTGCTAGATGGGCCCTTGAACTTGAAAATTATGACTACACAGTGAATCATTGAAGTGGTAAATACATGACCCATGTCGATGGCTTAAGTAGATACCCCACAATAAGTCCAGAGTTCAGTTACGAACCAAAAATTTCAGCTCAGGAAAACGAAAATAAGGATCGAATAGTTTCAGTTATAGATATAGATGACATCAATTTTCAGCTTCAGGTTACGCAAAATAGCGATAGCACTATAATTTAGTTGAAGGATAAGTTAGAAAGAGAACCAGTGAAATATGTTGTATTGGAAGATGGTATTGTTTATAGAAAAGTTGACTTCGAATTGCTTTATGATCCGTCAGAAATGGAAAATAATTTAATAAGAACTGTTCACGAAAAATTGTGCCATTTGGGAGTTGAAAAATGTGTAACCGAGATTAAGAAACATTATTGGTTTCCGAATATGACCTCAAAAGTTGATAGTTTTATAAAAAATAGCATTAAGTGTATTACATTTAGCCTTCCGTCCCATTCCAACAATCGCTCATTGCATAGTATGCCGAAAAGATCTATTCCATTCGACACATTGCATATTGACCATTTCGGACCCCTCCCCTCAGTCATTAATAAAAAGAAACCCATATTGGTAGTCATTGATGGGTTCACAAAGTTTGTTAAATTGTATTCTGCAAACACAACTAGTACTAGGAAGTTTGCGCATGCTTAACGAAATATTTTGAAAATTCTAGCAGACCCAGGAGAATTGTCGGTGATAAGGGCTTATGTTTCACATCGTTGGAATTCAATGAGTTCATGCTAAGTAACAACATTGAACATGTTAGATCAGCAACTGTCTCACCACAGGCAAATGGGCAAGTGGAGAGAGTAAATAGATCAATGAAAAGTATGTTAACAAAGATAACTGAACCAGTGCTACATTCAGATTGGTGTAAACTACTTACAAAAGCGGAATATGCAATAAATAATTCAAAACATTCGGTTACTGGGGAAATACCATCGGTAATACTCTTCGGTGTTCAGAATAGAGGCTGTGATATGGACGCTTTAACGGAATTTCTAAAAGATACAACTAATTCAAATCCAATTAGAGACTTAATAGCAATTCGGAGAGGAGTATTAGATAAAATAACTGAAAACCAAAACTAAGATAAAACACTATTATGATAAAAATATTAAGAAACATATAGAATTTAAGGAAGGAGACTTTGTTCGAGTATGAAACGTTGACACTACGATGGGTACAAATAAGAAATTTATTCTAAAATATAAAGGACCATACATTATCAAAAAAAATTTACCAAATGATCGGTATATTATAACTGACATTGATAATTGTCAAGTATCTCAAATTCCGTATGACGGTGTAATAGAAGCCTGTCGACTTCGGAAATATGTAAATTGGCGTGATCAGTGTAGAAGTATCTCCTACTAATCTGTATTTTATAATTTTAGCCTGGTAGATAACAAAAGTAACCAATTGTAAGGATCGAGAGCGATTCATTTATCAGGATGGCCGAGCTGTAAGGCAACACATATCAACCCTAACCGATCCCGATATTATACTGCGATAAGTTTTATGCTATATGATACTGCGATAAGTCTGATGCGATTCATTCCACGATCGACAAGAAGAAAGAACAGACGTGAAATAAAGAAATTTATAAAACTAAACCAAGAACTGCGCCACAACTTCAGAAGTGGGATACGCAATCCAAAGCAACTTTAAAAACGCCTACAGTTATTCAAATTTTAATCAAAGTCATTATGAACCCCGCTGCCATTGAGAAGCAGCAGCTGTTGGACTGGATAGACGGGCAAGAAATTACGCACTCGAGCAATGCAACTTTGCGACAGCTGCAGAAACTTGGGTACGAGAATGGTTATGTCCCTGATCGTCCAACCAGTCCTGTCGTTCCGACCAACACGCTGGCGCCGGTGGTCGGCGAGGCACGCATACCAGAAGAAGAAGAGTTAGATGCCGTCGTTAGAATATTACAAAAAAGGGCTTTGCTCACAAAACTAATGGCGGAGAGCAGCAGCGTCAAAGAAGTGATCCGTGCAATGGTCCCATTCTCGAATCCGAGGGACCAAGACGCTGGATTGTGGATTACAAAAATTAGAGCGTGCTTGTTCTGCGCACGCTTATTAATGGCACCAAATTCAGAGGCAGACACATTCATGCGGCTCGACACTTCAGAAAATTATGACCAATTTAAAACCAACTTTCTGAAAACATTTAATTAGGCATGTTCGACAACCGAATTAGTGATGCAACTTCAGAGAACGTAAAGCTCCCAAACGTACGAAGGGGTCCTGCTTCCGTTGCGGCTCTCACAGCCACACTATAAAGACGTGCCCGGAGCAAAAGTACACCAAATCAGCAATGGAACCAAAAACTCCCAGAGATGAAGACAGCGACGAATACCCATTTGTTCCGATATTTGACCAGATAGGAGTATATTTTTACACTGGTTCAAAACGCAAAACTTATAAAAATATTCTTTCCGTTATGTTCGACACGGGCAGCGCCGTTAATATTGTGAGAGCTTCAACATTACGATTCCAAAACATCAAAAAATACACTCTTTTACCATCGAACCTCCGTAGTGTCAGCGGCTCACTTCTTTTCACTTATGGAAAAATGTACTTACACATAACCTATCATGACATTGAAAATATGATTTTGTTTTACATCAGGCCAGATGAATACATGTCAGAAGATTTGCTAGACCCTTTTTGAAGGAGTATAAGTTAAAATTTTATGAAAATCATAAGCCCGGGACAAATAAAATTGAAAATTTACGTTTCAAATTAAGTGAAAAAAAACCATTTCGCCTAGCATGATTGTTTCCAACGATATAGCCTTAGATAAACTAAGTCCCACGCATCCGGTTGATACTGCTAATAGTTATGAACCCTTTAAAAATACGAAAACATTAATTGATAATTCAGAAACATTAGGCCATATATTAGACAAAATAGGGAATGAGAGCCGGAGCATTTGGTGGTGAAGGAGTTTAAGGCAAAAAAGAAGAATAGGCCCCCAATAACTCTCACAAATCATCCCAGTGTGCCATCCTCCTCCTCAACGTCAACCTCAACTTCCTCAACCCTTCTAAAAAACTAACTTCTCTCTTAGTAACTTATCAGAATGTTAGAGGCTTGCGTAGTAAACTCAGCATTCTTTTCCGGGATAGTGTTGCATTTGCTTCCCACGTTATTGTGTTTACTGAAACCTGGTTAAAGCCGGACATTCTTAGTTCCGAGGTTTTGGCAGGTCGGTACACAACTTTTAGAAAAGACCGTTCGTCTCGACGTGCAGGAGGGGTTCTGATTGCAGTGGACTCTAACTTCGCGTCGGAACACTTCACAGTCCAAGTCCAACAGGAACTGGAATTCCTGTGTGTAAAACGGATTCTTCCCGCTTTCGCTATATTCATTACTTGCTCGTATATCCCACCTTCTTCGGATATTTCAATTTATGAGCAGCACTTGTCCGCTTTAACCGCTGTTTCTTCCTCACTATCTGATAAAGATCGTATGATAGTTCTTGGTGACTTCAACTTGCCAGGAACTGTTTGGTCTTCGGTAAACGAGTCTAGTATCCTAGTGCCCATGTCACGACATGACTTTGTTGACGGCTTGCTTGACCTGTCCCTGTCTCAAGTCAATCATGTGCAAAATTCCTTGGGTCGATTGCTTGATCTGTGCTTTGTATCGGATCCGACCATAGTGTTGTTAACCCGAGCCCTTCCGCTCACTATACCTGAAGACGCCTACCATCCTACTTTCGAGGTGTCGCTAGATATAGGACCAACTGTATTGGATCGGTCGAGTAGACTACCTGAACGTGTCCGCTGCTTTCGTAAAGCCGAGTTTGCGAAGCTTAATAACCTCATTAGGGATTTTGATTGGTCCGCTTTGTACTTGTGCACTGATGTCATAAAAGGCACAAACATTTTTTACAATGCTCTTGGCACATTTTTTGATTCTTGTGTCCCGCTTTCTTGTCCGATTAGATCTGGAAAACCCCTTGGTTTACCAAAGAGTTATCCAGTCTAAAAAAACTTAAAATCAAGACTTTATAAAGAATTTCAAGAAGTGGGTTCTCCTACTTCTCACTCTCGCTATGTAATAGCTCGGTCAAACTTTTCAGTTCTTAATGCTCAATGCTATAAGAACTACCTATCTCGATGCAGGATACGTTTTCTCAGGACCCTAAACAGTTTTACTGCTTCGTAAACAGTAAGCGTAGAACGTCCGCACACCCATCCTCGCTATCATTTTGTAATACGTCGGCAAATAATGATCAGGCAATTGCCGATCTTTTTGCCCAATTTTTCCAAACCACCTATTCTGAGGAAAGCTACTCTGGTCATCCGTACCCATACGGTTTACCGAGGTCGAACGGCATTTTCAGTCCCTTGTTAAATGAATGTTCTCTACTTCATGATCTTCGACTAGTTAAGCCGGTGTTTTCACCGGGTCCAGACGGGGTTCCAGGTTGTGTACTCAGGTACTGCGCCGAGGCTCTGTGTGGACCTTTGCTTAAACTATTCACCCTGTCCATTGATTCTTCTTGCTTCCCCCCGATCTGGAAGGAATCGTTTATAATTCCTCTCCATAAAAAGGTAGCAAGTCTGATGCAAAAATTATAGAGGTATAGCAAAGTTATCCGCTATTCCTAAAATGTTTGAGAAGGTTTTAACTCCGCACTTGCAACATCTCTGCATGTCACTTATATCTCCAACTCAGCATGGATTTATAAGGCGGCGATCAACCACCACGAACTTGTTAGAGTTTACCTCTTTCATTATTAAAGGCTTTCAAGGTAACTTACAGACGGATGTTATTTACACCGACTTCAGTAAAGCATTCGACTCTGTAAACCATTCCCTTCTAGCACATAAACTTGACCTTTTAGGGTTTCCGCCCAACCTCCTGAGATGGATTTCTAGCTATCTTTGTTCCAGGTCTCAAAGAGTCCTCTTCAAAAACTCCCTCTCTTCACCAGTAAAGGTTTCTTCGGGAGTACCACAGGGCAGCCATCTAGGCCCCTTACTCTTTACACTCTTTATTAATGACTTGCCTTCGGTATTAACATACTCTCGAGTACTTATGTATGCGGATGATGTTAAACTCCGTGTCCAGTATAAGGACATTTCATTTCATTCTCGCTTGCAATTCGATCTCAATAACTTTCAGTCATGGTGTTGTGCAAACTTTTTACAACTTAATGCGGCGAAATGCAAAGTAATGACATTTCATCGTTCTAGCCCCTTGTTGGCTCCCTATACTCTATGTGGCGGTTCTCTTGAGAGAATTACCCTGGTGAATGATCTTGGGGTCTTATTAGACGCAAAGTTAAAGTTTTCCGAACACATTTCTACCATGGTAAATAAGGCCATGGGAGTGCTTGGGTTTATAAAGAGGTGGTCAAAAGAATTTGACGACCCCTATATAACAAAGACTCTCTATACTTCGCTAGTTCTTCCGATTTTAGAATACGGCTCCTGTGTATGGTGCCCTCAGTACAAAGTACACCAGGACCGTATAGAATCAGTACAGAAAAACTTTTTTACTCTTTGCTCTGCGGGGCCTTAACTGGGATGCGGGTGTAAGACTCCCATCTTACTCTAGTAGACTACTATTAGTAAACCTCCCATCCCTAATTAACCGTAGAAAAATGCTTGGTGTGATATTTATGCACAACTTGATCGGGGGTGACATAGACAGCCCTGATCTGTTGAGCCGCATAAACTTCACGATTCCTACTAGACTGACTAGAAATTTTATACCGTTGTTCCTTCCACTTTGTAGATCGAATTATTCCTTGCATGAACCGTTTAGGGTCTTTTGCTCGGATTATAATTCCCTCTACCATATTATATCCACCACTAATTCTCTTCCTCTTATTAAATTACTAATCCTTACACACCTTTCTAGTAATTAGTAATTGTAGTGGTAGTTGTATTTTGATTGCATGCTTAGTTTCTTAGTAAGTTTAGTGCTAATTTTCCTCGAATGTTAGTCTAACAGCTATCTTTCTTGCATGTTCGCGTTCGGTTCGGCTACGCGCCGTGCGTCATGCGGCAGCGCCCCTCGGTCGGTTGGGCGGGAGGAGGGCTGCGTTTTGCCTGGGATCCGCGCGTAACAGCCTTCTGCTGGTTTCACACGGGCCACTTGACGGTGCAGTAACTGCATCGCCACTTGAAAGATGCAGTCATTGCATGTCAACGTCCAAAGAGACAACATCAGGTAGCATTGAAAAAAAAACAATTGAGCAAACTTCCGATATTCCGAATATTTACAGTATAGACATTGACATTGAAGATTATAATATTGATTACAAACTTTAGTGAAAACTTGCGTAGTGAAAGCCGAACATTAATTGAATTAAATTATTTAGACCCGCCCAACATACCAGTCATTGAACATAAGTATGAAATGAAGATAAAAATTATGTCACAAGCCCCAATATATTCAACACCAAGAAAGCTCTCATATCATGACAAAAGATTAGTTGACAAACTCATTAAAGAATTGCTGGCTGAAGGCCATATCAGACCGAGTGATTCCCGTTATACCTCCGCAATTGTATTGGTTAAAAAAAAATCAGGTGAGAAAAGGCTGTGCGTTGATTATAGACAATTGAATAAGATAACAGTAAGGGATGGGTACCTATTGCTACTTATAAATGATAGCATAGAGAGAATGGAAGGAAATAAATATTTCTCCCTTCTGGATCTGAAAAGTAGTTTCCACCAAGTGAAGGTGGCAGAGAATTCAATTCAGTTTACATCTTTTGTGACACCAAACGGCCAATGCGAATATCTTAGCATGCCATTCGGTTTGCGAAACGCATCAGCTGTCTTTCAGCGATTTTTAAACAATATATTCGGTCCATTAATAAAACAGGGAAATGTAGTTGTACATGGATGACATTGCAATCGGAACCAAAACTATAGAATAACACTTTGTTGTCTTAAGTAAAGTATTACGCCTCCTAGCAGAATATAGATTAGAAATCAAGTTAAGCACGTGTCTGTTTTGTTACACTAGTATAGAATTTTTGGGATTCACATTAAACAAGGATGGAATTAAGCCAAATAATGATCACATCACGACAATAGAGCACCTCCCGAAACCAACTAATTCCGCAGATATGCAAAAATGCTTAGGACTATTTTCTTACTTCAGGAGATTCATTCCGGGTTACTCGAAAGTTGACAAACCATTGCAAGCTCTGACAAAAACTATAAGGAAATTTGAGCTAGATGACAAATGTGTGACAATATTTAATTATCTCTGTGAGAGATGTGCTGGCCTCAGCACTAGTTCTAGCCCTGTATAGCCCGGACTAAGGAAACAGAATTGCATTGTGACGCTAGTGCAGAAGGGTTTTGAGGAATTTTATTACAAAACAGGATAATAACAAGTTTCATCCAATCTCATATTTTTCTCAAGCAACAACACCATCAGAAAGCAGGTATCATAGTTATGAATTAGAAACTCTAGCCATAATCTACTCATTGAATAAATTTAAGATTTACCTTGAAGGAATACCGTTCCGAATAATAACCAATTGTAATGCCCTTACTCTAACCTTATGAAAAAAAACTGTAAATTCAAAAATTGCTAGATGGGCCCTTGAACTTGAAAATTATGACTACACAGTGAATCATTGAAGTGGTAAATACATGACCCATGTCGATGGCTTAAGTAGATACCCCACAATAAGTCCAGAGTTCAGTTACGAACCAAAAATTTCAGCTCAGGAAAACGAAAATAAGGATCGAATAGTTTCAGTTATAGATATAGATGACATCAATTTTCAGCTTCAGGTTACGCAAAATAGCGATAGCACTATAATTTAGTTGAAGGATAAGTTAGAAAGAGAACCAGTGAAATATGTTGTATTGGAAGATGGTATTGTTTATAGAAAAGTTGACTTCGAATTGCTTTATGATCCGTCAGAAATGGAAAATAATTTAATAAGAACTGTTCACGAAAAATTGTGCCATTTGGGAGTTGAAAATGTGTAACCGAGATTAAGAAACATTATTGGTTTCCGAATATGACCTCAAAAGTTGATAGTTTTATAAAAAATAGCATTAAGTGTATTACATTTAGCCTTCCGTCCCATTCCAACAATCGCTCATTGCATAGTATGCCGAAAAGATCTATTCCATTCGACACATTGCATATTGACCATTTCGGACCCCTCCCCTCAGTCATTAATAAAAAGAAACCCATATTGGTAGTCATTGATGGGTTCACAAAGTTTGTTAAATTGTATTCTGCAAACACAACTAGTACTAGGAAGTTTGCGCATGCTTAACGAAATATTTTGAAAATTCTAGCAGACCCAGGAGAATTGTCGGTGATAAGGGCTTATGTTTCACATCGTTGGAATTCAATGAGTTCATGCTAAGTAACAACATTGAACATGTTAGATCAGCAACTGTCTCACCACAGGCAAATGGGCAAGTGGAGAGAGTAAATAGATCAATGAAAAGTATGTTAACAAAGATAACTGAACCAGTGCTACATTCAGATTGGTGTAAACTACTTACAAAAGCGGAATATGCAATAAATAATTCAAAACATTCGGTTACTGGGGAAATACCATCGGTAATACTCTTCGGTGTTCAGAATAGAGGCTGTGATATGGACGCTTTAACGGAATTTCTAAAAGATACAACTAATTCAAATCCAATTAGAGACTTAATAGCAATTCGGAGAGGAGTATTAGATAAAATAACTGAAAACCAAAACTAAGATAAAACACTATTATGATAAAAATATTAAGAAACATATAGAATTTAAGGAAGGAGACTTTGTTCGAGTATGAAACGTTGACACTACGATGGGTACAAATAAGAAATTTATTCTAAAATATAAAGGACCATACATTATCAAAAAAAATTTACCAAATGATCGGTATATTATAACTGACATTGATAATTGTCAAGTATCTCAAATTCCGTATGACGGTGTAATAGAAGCCTGTCGACTTCGGAAATATGTAAATTGGCGTGATCAGTGTAGAAGTATCTCCTACTAATCTGTATTTTATAATTTTAGCCTGGTAGATAACAAAAGTAACCAATTGTAAGGATCGAGAGCGATTCATTTATCAGGATGGCCGAGCTGTAAGGCAACACATATCAACCCTAACCGATCCCGATATTATACTGCGATAAGTTTTATGCTATATGATACTGCGATAAGTCTGATGCGATTCATTCCACGATCGACAAGAAGAGAGAACAGACGTGAAATAAAGAAATTTATAAAACTAAACCAAGAACTGCGCCACAGAAGGACGGTTTTGAGGTGAATTTTGGGAAAGAAGGGTTGTTGTGAAGAGAAATTAGTATGGGGAAGTGGTCGCTACCGTGGAGGTCGTCTATTACTTCCCAGAGGAGCTCTGCAGCAATAGTTGTTGATGCTAGGGAGAGATCAATGTGGGTGAATGTTTTATGTGTTGAGAAGTGCGTGGGGGATTTGTCGTTTAAGAGAATGTAATTGGAATGGTCTAGGAAAGAGGCTAAGGTTTTCCCTCTTAGGTTGGCCTTAGGTGAGCCCCAGTAGGGGTGCCAGCTGTTAAAGTCTCCTAGTACAAGAGTGGGGTCGTTTGTGGTTAGGGTTAGGAAGTTATGTAGGTTGCGGGCGTTTAAGGGTTTGTTTGGGGAGATGTAAAAGGATATGATGTTGACTTTGGATTTGATGTTGACCCCTACTGCGTCAAAGTCGGAGTTGAGAGGGATTTGGGTGTGGGATATGGAGTTGTGTATCAGGATGGCTGTGCCTCCAAATGCATTAATGTGGTTATTGCTGCAGTACAGTGAATAGTTGGTTGGGATAGGGAGAGAGTTGGGGTTGGATATGTGGGTTTCTTGTAGGGCTACAATTAGGGGGTTGTATGGTTTCATAAGACTTTGTAATTCTATGTAGTTGTTTTTGTAGCCGCGTATGTTCCATTGCATTATCTTAAGTTGCATGCTAGTGTTGGTATTTACTTATGAAAGGCTTGAAATTAATATTAATACTATTAATATTATTTAGAGTTCTTCTTCGCTGTAGATTTGGTTAGTAAGAGTGTTGTTGGATAGTAAAACTAGGCTTGCAGTTTTTGTTTTTTCGGACTTATCTTTTGCCTTGAGTGGCTTGGTAACTAGGTTAAGTTTATCCTTATCTATAGTCTGGCTTCGGAGCTTGCGGTCAGTATCTGGGATGATTTTGGTGTTTTCGGTTTTCGTAATTTCCTCGAAGTCTGTGTCCATAGCCGTTTCTTCTTGGGTAGGTTGCTGGCTTGCTTTGGTTAGGTGTGTGTTTGGATCTGAGATGTCTGCGTAGTTAGGATGATGAAGGATGGTTGGGGATCGATACTACTACGGTTTGTGGTTTTGGCTGTTGATGATATGCAGCTGTCTCTGCGTATGGTGTGGATTGGTGTGTGCTGCGTTGAAAATATATTTTTTTGCAGTTATGAAGTCGACTTTCTCGGATGATTTGATTATGGCAATCTCTTTTTGCTTGAGGAATTCCGGGAATTTGAAGTCTAGTGGACTGTGGTTATAATGGATGTTGGTGTTGTGTTTGCAGTTGCTGCAGAATTTCGGCTTGGAGCATAGATCCTCGAGGGCGAGCTGTACTTCAGGGCAGTTTTTGCAGATTTTGGTGGTTGTGCAGTATTTAGTTGGGTGACCAAATTTCTGGCAATTATTTCATTTGAGGGGGCGTGGCGTTTGGGGGCGAACGTTTACTCGTTCGTATCCTATCATAATATGCTGGGACAGTGTTGGTGTGTCGAATGTGAAGATGAAAAGTCCGGTTCCTTGAAGCAAGTCGTCTTTGAGTTTGAGAATTTTGGTTGCGTCGATGACCTTTTGTGTTTTTAGTTCGTTTTTGATGACTTCTATATCGATGTGCGCAAATCGTTAGAGTAGATGACACCTTTGGAGGAGTTAAGGGTTTTGTGTTCTGATGCTTTTACAGGAAAATCGTGGAATTTTACGATTTTCAGGAGCTTTGTGGCCTGGGTTGTTCCTTTTGTTTTTATAAGCAGAGATCCGTCTCTGATTTTCTTGACTGAGTCTACTTCACCACCACATTGAAAGTCAATGACTTTTTGATAATGAAAGGGGACACGTTTACAAAGGTTTTATTGTCTGTTCTGTTTATTATTATATATTTCGGTATGAGAAACGATGATTTGCCCCACGGTGCGTGGAATTTGGGGTCTGGTGGTCGCGAAATTTCAGGTAGGCTAGGGCTAGCGCCAGCTGCACTTGATGTTGTAACGGTTCGCTAGGTATGTTTGTTTTTGGTTTTGTTTGGAGTTTGCTTTGTGCACTTGACACCATGATAGTTTTCAATGTTTGATCTTTAACCTTTTTTGTGAAGCGGAATGATGTAGGACTCATTCCAAATTACTGGGAGACAAGACTGTTCCAAAGAGAGGTTGAAGAGGAAGGTTAAGGGCCGGCAAAGGGACTGGCCACAGTGTTTTAAAATACAACTTGGTACTTTATCTGGACCCACAGAGATCGATATGTCCATAGATGACAAACCTTCCAGAATAACGCTTTCCTCGAAGATAGGTAGACAAATGCTGTTATCGTGAGGTAGATGGTAGGGATACGGAGTGGAGGCGTTGTAAATATGAGACGAGTACGTTGTTTGAAAAAGGTGGCGAATAAATTTGCAATACCAACAGCAGAAGCTTCTGTTTTGTTCTGGTAATGAAAGGATGGACTTTTAACTTACGCTTAGAGTTAACGAACGAAAATAATTTTTTTAAGGTCACTACGAAAGTTACTACTAAATTGGGAAAGGTATTGATTATTGAGAACGAGCAGTGGAATATAGAAGCAAGGCAGCCGTGGAGCCTGTTTTCTGGTATTTTTTATAGAGCCTGTTTTTTTTTTGTTTTTAAGTATGACAAATACTTTCAGAACCAGGGAGGTTCGGACGATATAAAACGAGTTGACAGTTGCGTCTTTGTTCGGTAATGAATAAAGAAACGACCAATCAATATGCGAGAAATTCAGATTTAAATTAATAAAGTTTTTTTTTCGAAAACACTTTATGCGGCAAGGAGCCATGGAACTGTCAGCACCACCAGATCGGGTACACTCAAAGGATATCGACAGATCCTGGTAAGGATCTTCCGGAAATGATATTCGGCTTGCCCTGGATACCGTTGCTAGAGAAGCATCTTTAACAAACATGAGGTCAAGAAGTCTGTCAATAATGTTTTTAACAGCCTTAATTTGGACAAGGGAAATATCCGTTAGCTAATTGATAAAATCATTGTGGCAGTTAGGAAGCAACAGGTTAGTGTCGTCGCAAGGCAGCCAAGAAAGAAAGGGTAGGTTAAAGTCCCCCATGACAATAATTTGATCATTGCAACCTAATGCAGATACGACAGTATTAATTGCAGAGAGGTGGTTTAAGTTAGCCTCAGCATCAGACCTTTCAATCCAAGAAAGAAATGATAGGATAAAGTCCCCCATGACAATAATTTGATCATTGCAACCTAATGTAGATACGACAGTATTAATTGCAGAGAGGTGGTTTAAGTAAGCCTCAGCATCAGACCTGGGAGGAATGTAAGAGCAGGTTAAATAGAAAAATGCCGTCACGATACGAACTTTGACTGCAAAAAATTCTATTCCATGGATGTTATTGAATAGGAATAACTCAGGTGAGAAATCTGTTTTGACTGCAATCAGAACCCCACCAGCAAAAAATGGGTCTATTCTCTAAATAGTGTAATTGTCAATGAAAATTGCATGATCATTGATAGAAGAGTTTAGCCAGGTTTCAGTAAAAGCGATGGCGTCGAAATAAAAAGACGCCCCATTTGTATGAATTTGACGCAATTTGCCCAATAGAATGCTCAGGACATATTGACGGTTCAAGAGATTTAGATAGAAAAGAATCAGGAAGGAGAATTTTAAAGGATGTGATGTTGCGCTTATGCTCAAATGTAAATTTGGTCACAATTATGTCATCAGGCGAAGCGTTAAGTTTAGAGCAAAGATGTTGTTTAACATCCCCAATTGTAGCCTCAGGAATAAGACGGGAAACAAATATTGCTTTCCGTGAGAGCGAGATGGTGGAGCCACTACCAAAAGAGATCTCGGTCCTGGGGCAGAAGCATCGGCAGCGACGGTTAGAGCAGGAACAGTCATGACATCCCCAGCATCCAGCACACCCGCACTAGAAGCACTCACCGCGGTGCCGTCGGTAGTGATGGCAGCGAGAACTGCAGGGATAGAATGGATGCTGATGGGAACTTGGATGCTCGAAAATAGATCATGGTTCGGTGTAAAAAACACCAGAGCACCCGTTGGCGGAAATTGTTTTGAAATTTGTTGTTTTCTTTGTCTGTGCCAAAATAACCTGCAAAAGGAAGTCACCATTATTCACCTCTGCGACAGCGATCTTCGATCTTCTTCCTTGCTATCAGAAAAAGATCATATGATAGTTCTTGATGACTTCAACTTGGCAGGTACTGTTTTCGGTAAACGAGTGCCCATGTGCCCATGTCAAGACATGACTTTATTGACTGAACCTCATAAGGGATTTTGATTGGTCTGCTCTTTACTTGTGCACTGACGTTATGAGAGGCACAAATACAATGTACTTGAAACATTTTTTTAATCTTGTGTTCCGCTTTCTTTCGGATTAGACCTTCTCTCTCTCGCTATGTAATAGCTCAGTCAAATTTTTCCGCTCAATGCTATAAGAAATACCTACCTCGATGCAGGATACGTTTTTCACAGGACCCTAAACAGTTTTACAGCTTCGTAAACTGTAAGCGTCCGCACACCCATCCTCGCTATCATTTCTTAATGAGTCGGCAAATATAGATCAGCAAATTGCCGATCTCTTTGACGATTTTGTCCAAACAACCTATTCTCAGGAAAGTTACTCTGTTTAGCCGCACCCATATTACTTATTACTTAAGACTTATATTCTACAGATCAATGATGAATCCGGCTCGAAGGACCAAGTGTTGATGGTGATGCTGGGTTAAGTTGTAAATTCGAACTGTTTTATTTTCAAAACTTATGCACTATATACGGGAAACTATAACGTAATTAAAACTAAGACCAACGCTTAGAAAAGTACAGATGTGCGGCTTGTTATTGACACCTAATGCATGCATACCACATGTATTAATGGATTTGGGTTCCACGCGACGAATATATATGATTTAATGGTCGCACCGCTCATAGCTCTAGGTGTCCTTTTTCTAGACCTGCTGTCGAGTTCTGTTAATGTTCATGAAAATCTTACCGCTGTCCGTCAGGGTTGTGATAGCTGCGGCTCTGTTGGACACTTTCAAGTGGACTGTATTGTGTTCGGCGTTTTCTGCTATTGGGTCCGGTTCATGTGCATGAACATCTTACCCGGGGTACGCCAGGTTTGTGATCACTGTGGCCTGGTGCTACGTTCTGATAATTTTATGAACATCTTGCCCGCTGCTTCATGATTTTCGACTAGTTAGGCCGGTGTTTCACCGGGTCCTACGGAGTTTCCGGCTGTGTACCTCACCCTGTCCATTGATTCTTCCTGATTCTTGTATCTAAGTTTTCCGCTATTCCTATGTTTAAGAAAATTTTAGCTCCGAACCTGCAACAGCTCTACAAATCGCTTATATCTCTTGCTCAGATTGGATTTATAAGACGGGGATCAAAGTTTAAAGTTTTCTGAACAGATTTCCACCATGGTAAATAAGGCCCTGGGCGTGCTTGGGTTTATAAAGAGGTCAGAGGAATTTGATGACCACTATATAACAAAGACTCTCAATATCTCGCTAGTTCGTCCGATTTTAGAATAAGGCCTTTGCGTATGGTGCCCTCAGTACAAAGTACACCAGGACCGTATAGAATCAGTCCAGAAAATATGTTACTTTTTGCTCTACGGGGCCTCAAGTGGGATGCATGTGTGAGATGGTCATCTGACCCTAATATATTGCTTTTAATAAACCTTTCATCCGTACCTGTTTGTAGAAAAATGCTTGATGCGGTTTTTGTGACCAACTTGATCAAGGGTGACGTAGATAGCTCTGGGCTTTTGAGCAGCATATACTTCACGATTCCTATTAGATCCGCTAGAAACTATATATGTACCATTGTCCCTGCCTTTTTGTAGATCGAATTATATAATTATATAAACCATTTAGAGTTTTATGCTCGGATTATAATTACCTCTGCCATATTATATACACCACTAATTCCCTTCCTTTCCTTAAATTACTAATACTCACATACCATTCTCGTAATTAGTAATTGTATTTTTATTCTAAATGCATGCGTAGTTCTTTTCACCTAACCTATCTTTCCTGCATGTTCGCGATCGGCTCGGTTCACGCGTCGCACGTCATGCGGCAGCGCAACTCGGTCGGTTGGGCGTGAGGAGGGCTGCTTTCCTGCCTGGTATCCACGCGGTACAAAATTTAAACATAATCAAATGTAAACATTTTCCAAAAGAAGAATATGTCGAAAGTTATAGGTTCGAAACTAACGAACTAGTATAGATAGAAACAGACGGACAGGACATGGCTATATTAACTCGAATTTTCAGGCTGATCAAGAACATTTTGTAGAGTTTCATCTGCATCTTCTGTACGTTGCAGAAATCAGGTCTAAATTATAGTAATTTTACGGCTGCGTTTTTTTCTACCGATCGTTTCTATCTCAGTGTAATCCACTTACCGACAACTTTTTGTGGCGTATACGAATAGTCCCGATATACAAAAATTTTACTATCCAAAACAAGAATCATTTTTGGAATTTCGTTTGATCCAGTTTTTCGTAGAATTGACGGTTCGTGGGCAGCATTTATAGTTGAAAAGTAAATACCTAAAATAAAAGTTTTTAATACCTCAAAAAGAACATGTCTTGATTAGTATATAAAAGGATTACCTAAAGGTTCCAGAACGTCAATTAACTTTTTAAATGCTCCAACTAGTCGCGTACACTGGAAACACCAGTCATTATAGAACATAATAATATGTAATTGTTTTGCACTTTTTAGCAAAATATTTTTCTCGAAATAATTTGCTGTTACTGAAAGTTTATGGTATAAAACAATGTCTTGATCAATAATGAAATGTTTTCCAAATATATCTTCCGCTTGATCGGAGGCGAAACGATCATATCCACTATAATCATGCTTTTGTTGCAAATAATGAGAGTCTTCATCAATTACTCCGTGTCGATCATAGATTCGTCTTCGATTAGAATCACTCAAAAGTTCATATGACTTTTTTATCTCAACAAACTTTGCTTCGGCTCCAGGAATCTGATTTTTGTCTGGATGCCTAAAAATATTTATTTAACTATGTAATACAATTATTTCCTTTTTTATAATCTGTCAGCATTATTTACCACTCTTTTGCCATCTGTTTGTATGCTCTTCTTATTTCTTGTGTAGTCGCTAGGCTATTGATTCCAAGAGCAGCGTAGGGGTCATTTGAAGCACATATGCATACATTTGTTGTAGCATAAAGCAGCAGTATTCTTATCGTACAGTAATAAGCAGTTCCATATAGCTTCGGTAACATTTTTGTATCCTTTTATTATTCACCTTAAAAACTTTAGAAAATTACATGTGATATGTTAAATTAAATATTGTCATCGTCTACAGGTCTATAGTTATTAATGCCTTCGAAAGCTTAGGCAACTAGTCTCTGTTTTTTTACTCCATCAGAACCCTCAAAAAAACGTGATTACATAAACCGAGTATCACCGCAGGGTAAAGACTTAGCCGAAATGAGGGGGTAAAAGTTAATATAAATTTATGTAGGAATGTTAATTATAATAGCGTTTATTGATATGAGTATGTAGTGTAGGTTTTATAATGAATTTTGGATAACTACTTTAACAATTGATGAGACAACTTATTAGCACAACGACTGACAACTTATTCGCACGACTCTGACAACTTAAAATTAAGAGTCCTCTCTCGGGCGCTTGACGGCTCTTTTTTACGACCGTTCTCTACCGATTTTCTCTCTGCTCTCTCGCTATAAGGATAGGGGACGCGAGTGTACCGACAGCACAGCCTTCTTACATTCGGCCATCCTGACTCTCGTCATCCGTCCCGGACGACAACAGATCCTCGTTCTCTTCGACGAACTTCCATAACTTGAGATTGTCATAGCTAGTTGCTGTCACGTTTGGTCCTTCGACGTCCAGGGCTGCTTTCTTCACATCATATCGGCCGTTACGTTTGACGTTGATGATCTCATACGGACCAAGGTATGAAATCGCCAGCTTACGACCTGCAACAAACTGTGTTCGCTTAACAGCGACGAGATCGCCCAAACTATAGCCATGCTCGACACGTCGTTTTTTGTCGAAGTTGGCCTTGTAGTTCTTCTGCGTCTCCTCTATGTTATGCTTGGCTTCGTTTCGCAGAATAAGACATGTTGGCACTGAGGAACTCAGTAAATGCAATGGCCGTGAATGCAATGCCTCTGTCGCTTATCACGCGCCTCGGAAATCCAAATACGTTGGACCACTCGCTCAGCTTCTTGACCACCTCTTCGCAGCCTGTAGACTTCGTTGGAAACAGCCAGATGAAAAGCCATCAACCACTGCCAGAATAAACTTGTACTGTTCAGACGTTGCATCCATCGGACCCAAGTGATCGATATGCACCGTATGGAGTGGTACATCGCCCTGTCGATGCAATGCAACAGCCCTTCTTGCTTGCCCGTCTTTTTTTTGTGAATTATACAACTTATGCAATTAGCTATAAAATTATTTACCTTCCCCTCTAAGTGGGGGATGTAAAAACTGCTGCTGAATATTGTGCATCGTTTTTCGTGTTGCGAAGTGACCAGTACTGTGTGCAGTCCTGATCACCTCGCGCTCCATCTGCTTGGGGATAACAAGTACTTCATTTCCGTCAACTTCTTTACAGAGTAGTCCACCTTTTAGCTTGTAGTTCTCATAGGCACCGTCTTGTAGAACTCGAACAATCGCTTTGATACCGTCGTCGCTCTGCTGTGCCTTCTTTAGCCGTGATGATAGCTCGGATGTAACGACGTAGACTTGGGGATAACGGCTTAGAGTGTCCACATGCTTCATTTTATCTGCCGCTCGATGTTCCATTTCGAAGTCGAAGTCTTGCAAATGGAGTACCCACTGCGTACCCCACTTCCCTTGATATGTCCAGCTTGCTCGTCGTCTGTTTAAACGCAATACAGTCTGTGACCAGCTTAAACCTTATTCCCAGCAAATAATGTCTCAACTTTTTCAGTGCCAGATATGCTGATTTCACCTCGAGTACGTAACTATGTTGCTTCGATTCGGCTTGGGTCGTCTTTTTGCTCCAGAAATAACCCGGGTGAAGCTTTCCCACGAACATCTGCAATAGAACTACTCCGTAGCTTGGTTGGGGCATCCCTTATGTAGATTCGCAAAACAGGCTCGGTTACCAGAAAGGATTTCAACTGCTGGATCGACCGTTCTTCTGGCCCAATCTTAAAATCGAAGTCTTTCTTTAAGAGATTTGTAAGTGGACGCGCTACCTGCGCATATTGTGGCACAAACTTTCGAAAAAATCCTGTTAGACTCAGAAACGCTTGGACACGCTCACTGGACACGCTTACTGTTGAGCACTTTTCTTCTCCTGGCCAGATTTGTCAATTTTAGATAATGTGACCACAAAACTTAATGCGCCGCTGCAAGAAACTACATTTTTTCCATTTAATCTTCATTTCATGCGAAGCTGTTTTCCATAGAACTTTCTTAGTTTTGGTCATGCATTCCTCGACGTCGTTGGCATATATAATGATGTCATCCATATACAGCTGCATAACGTCTTCATTAATGAGCGGCTGGAAAATATGATTTACAAACCGTATGAAAGCTGCTGGAGAGTTTGTAAATCCGAACGGCGCCTTGTTGAATTCGAAAAGTCCTTCTCGAGTAACGAACGCAGTATAAGCTTTGATATCCTCTTCCACGGGCACATGAAAAAATCCATTTTCCAAATCCATAATACTGAAAAACTTAGCTGCTTTTAATTTCTCCAGGACATCGTCAATCATTGGGACGGAAAAACGATCTTTTATCACCATGCTATTCAGTTTCCGATAGTCAACGCAGACTCTCAACGTTTGATCTTTCTTTCTGACTATCACAATTCTGCTCGCTACGTGAGAAGTTGATTTGCGTACAATACCCTGATCGAGCCACTCATCAATCTGCTTTTTTACAGCTGCAGCTTCATCTCCAGACAAACGGCTTGGCGACTGACAAAATGGTTTTATTACTCCATCTGGAATGGTCTTAAGCTCAATTGGACATATTATAGGCACTTCGGATGACTTGTAACTGCTTTCCACTAGCTGCTCGATGTTCTTCTGATATTGGGGTGGAGCCACAAAATTACCTGGAGTTTCGACCACGTTGTAAACCATTTTATCTTCCGACTTTTTCTGCTGTTCCAGGCTTAGAAAAGAGACCCCGTTCACATCGGCCATAAGAGTTCACTTCTTTATAAAATCGTAGCCCAACAGTCCATCATATTCCACTGCATTGTTTGGAACCACAAGGAACTTGTGCTCGGTTCGCAGCATATCTACTTCTATGTCGGCATGAAAAAATCCAATCGGCTTCGTGTTCTTGTTTCCTAGGCCCCGCAAAGATGTTGCACTTTCGAGCATTTTCACATCGTTCAACTTTTCAAACACGCCTTTTTTGACCAAGGTTATATCTGATCCCGTGTCAACTAGGCACTGAACTTCGATACCATTTACGAGGACTGTCTTAAAACGACTGCGATCCATGATTATATTCACTCTTCCAGCCTTCTTCGGACAATTACGGGAGATATGTTCACTCTCGTTGCAACTAAAGCATTTCGTATCAGCTGTACACGACATTCTTTTATGATCCGGCAAACCGCAATTAAAACAATATTCTTTTTTTTCTTCAGCTACCGACGTTTTATTCTTATAAGCAACTTTGTCTTTGTCACTGCTGAGTTTTCCTTGAACCAGTTCGTAAATAGCATCATTCTTCCTTCAACGCCTTATACGACTGATACCGATACATCGATACATACCATTTTGAACTCATTTTTTAATTGCATCCCGTTTCATCCCGTTCTCAATAATTCCGACGTTTGCCATCTTCTTCATGTTCAGCAAATACTCGTGGAATGTTTCCGATCTCTGCATTTTACGATTCCGCAACGATTGGTGGATATCCGCACTATTTGTATTACTTACGAATTCGCATATTAATTTGTCTTTTAAATGGTAAAAGTTAGACACGCACTTGGATTCCAAGAATAGCTTAGCCGCGCCACATATCTTGCCTCTGGCCTGAACCTATTTTTGTTTTTAGACAGTTCGTACGCCTCAGCATTATGTTCGAAAATGTCGAACCACTTTTGCACGGGGACAGAATATCCATCAAAATCGCTCAAAATCTTCCCGAAATTATCAGCCGATATTTTCACTTAATTGTCCCTGCGTTCGTCTACCACTATTTTGAGGGTTAACAGCAATTGCTGCATCTTGGCGTTAATGTTTGCAACGCTTTCTTCAGCCATTGCTATTT
Organism: Drosophila lowei; assembly: GCA_008121275.1. NCBI lineage: Eukaryota > Metazoa > Arthropoda > Insecta > Diptera > Drosophilidae > Drosophila > Drosophila lowei. The sequence continues at coordinate 31,480,071 of CM017781.1, read as the reverse complement.
TTTTTTCTTGTTGTATTAATCCAATTTCGCAATCTTCTTCCAAATCCGACATATCTTCATCCAGCAGCAAACAATTTTTTTTTTCCCTGTTACCTGTTCTCTGCTTCTGCTTCTGCTTCTACTTCTTTTCCTTTCTTTGCCGGCGTACGTTTGGTTTTTGGCATCTTCCTTTTTGTTTTTATGTTCGTGTGTGGTATGCGCGAACTCCACAACAAAAACCAACAACAGCAACGTCGACCGAAATGTTCTCCTTCGCTCTTCTTTTCTGTGCGTCTATGATCGTGTGTGTTGCGCGCCGACACAGAAACAAAAAGCCCAACAACAACAACAACGTCGACCGAAATGTTCTTATCGCTCTTCTTTTCGTTTGTCCTCTGTATATGCACGTAGCAACAAAACCAACAACGACAGCAACGTCGACGGAACCGTTCTCTTTCGCTCTTCTTTTCGTTTGTCCTCTGTATATGCACGCAGCAACAAAACCAACAACGCAACCGAATTTCGCAACGACTTTTCGCTTTTTGGACAAATTACTGTAATTTCACGACTGTCCGACTGCACAACTTTACAACTTTTTGTTGAAATTACAATAAAAATTCACCATCCACTTAAGACGACCAAGATTGTTCTGCTATACATAAATTCCGCGCATTCAAAACTGGACGAGCCCCCAAATGTAGGAATGTTAATTATAATAGCGTTTATTGATATGAGTATGTAGTGTAGGTTTTATAATGAATATTGGATAACTACTTTAACAATTGATGAGACAACTTATTAGCACGACGACTGACAACTTAATAATGAGAGTCCTCTCTCGGGCGCTTGACGGCTCTCTTTTACGACCTTCTCGCACTGTACCAATCTGCTCTCTCGCTATCGGGATAGGGGACGCGAGTGTACCGACAGCACAGCATTCTGACATTTATTTATTTTTAATTTTTTTTGTCGCATGTATAAATATTTATATTTAGGTGGACACATTTTTCGATTTCAAGATAATTTCAAAAAACTAACTTGCTCGGGCTCAGTAATGGGTTGATATGATAGTGCCGATTACACTATGCAACACCATTTTTACGATTCGAAAAAAACCGTATTATTTTTCGTGGTATTTTTTCAGATGTACTCCTTTGTTTTTCACATAACTTAAGTATCTAACATCTGGTTGTATTGAACCTTTCAATTCTGAAAAGCTGATAGATGCAGCTATAGATCGGACCAAAACATTTTGTAGCTTCAGCTTACCGTCTGGAAAATATTAAGCTTTAAATTAAAAATTGATCATTTTTTTCTATGTACGTACATTAAATGAGCGTCGTTTGAGCTATCGTTTGTAAAAATCGATGGATAAAAGGCTATGGTGCAGCCTTTTGATCAAATCTAAAATGTCTGCCTTTTAACCCTAAAAATAATGCTCGGTACGTAACTGGTCCAAATGACGAAAAGGGATCACGCAACCGAAAAGAATTTGCCGAATCCTAGGTATTGACATATACCGATGTACACTTTAACTGATCATGTCTTTTTTGGCTGTAAACATTGTTGAGAGGTTTTTTTTATACCCGATACTCAAAATTAGTATAGGGGTATGTTAGCTTTTTGGGGAAAATGGTTGTGTGTAACGTCCAGCAGGAAGCTTTCCCGACCCCATAAAGTATATATATTCTTGATCAGCATCAAAAGCCGAGTCTATTCTATTGTCTGCCTGTCCGTCCCTATGAGCGCCTAGTTCTCAGAGACTAAAAGAACTAGAGAAACTACTTCTGTGGTGATATCTCACTGTTACAAGTGTATTTCAAAACTTCGCCCCGCCCCCTTCCGCCCCCACAAAAGACGAAAATCTTTGGCATCCACATTTTTGAAGTCAGGAGAAAATCTAAAAAAAAACATAATTATAGAGAATGACTATATCTTCTAGACTGCAGAATCTGAACCAGATCGTATCCTTATTATAGCCAGAATGAAGAAAACAATATCATTCATTCTCGCTCTGTATCTCTATAGCACACACGATTCCTGGTCGTCTTTGCATCTCGCTCCACACGAGCGCCTAGATCTCAGAGACTATAAGAGCTGGACGAATCAAATTTGGTATCCACACTCCAATGGTGATATAATTCTCTACATTTAGAATCACTGCCTAAGTGTAGTTCTGACTTCCATCAGAATAAGATCGTGTTTTTTTTTTAATTCTAAACATCTGGTTTCTTGTTAAAAGCAATTGAAACGGATAATTCAAGCCTTTCGTTTAAATTTCTTTACAAAGCAAACTCGTTTTGATACGTTTGTGGAAAGTACATGATAACCAACGAAGGAAAATTATTTGTAATGCAAATTTGCAAGAAAAGTATGATGAAAATATTAAATTCAAGCCCAATTTAAGCCCAATGAATCTAACAGCAATCTAATCTAACCCAATGAAAATAACAGAATCTAAAGACAAAAAGTAAGTTACTACAAGCTATTAAGTTTTCAAAAAATAATAAACATTATTCTTAAAAATTTTTTTTTAGAAAACAATTTCAGTTTGGTAGTCATATGCTGTGGAGAAAACCATATATTCACGGCTCCGTATGTTTCTTTTGTTCATTCAAAAGAATGGAATTGGGATGCCCAGGAAAATGGTTTACCCGAAAGAATCTGGTCAAAGCTTTAACCTTACTGCTCCTCCTTCAGGGGAGGAGATAGCTTCTAGGAGGAGATATCTTCGTCGAATGGAACAACGGATTCCAGTACTGACCACTCAGAAGAATATAGATATTGGACGTTGACGTTGACATGCAATGACTGCATCTTTCAAGTGGCGATGCAGTGAAACCAGCAGAAGGCTGTTACGCGCGGATCCCAGGCAAAACGCAGCCCTCCTCCCGCCCAACCGACCGAGGGGCGCTGCCGCATGACGCACGGCGCGTAGCCGAACCGAACGCGAACATGCAAGAAAGATAGCTGTTAGACTAACATTCGAGGAAAATTAGCACTAAACTTACTAAGAAACTAAGCATGCAATCAAAATACAACTACCACTACAATTACTAATTACTAGAAAGGTGTGTAAGGATTAGTAATTTAATAAGAGGAAGAGAATTAGTGGTGGATATAATATGGTAGAGGGAATTATAATCCGAGCAAAAGACCCTAAACGGTTCATGCAAGGAATAATTCGATCTACAAAGTGGAAGGAACAACGGTATAAAATTTCTAGTCAGTCTAGTAGGAATCGTGAAGTTTATGCGGCTCAACAGATCAGGGCTGTCTATGTCACCCCCGATCAAGTTGTGCATAAATATCACACCAAGCATTTTTCTACGGTTAATTAGGGATGGGAGGTTTACTAATAGTAGTCTACTAGAGTAAGATGGGAGTCTTACACCCGCATCCCAGTTAAGGCCCCGCAGAGCAAAGAGTAAAAAGTTTTTCTGTACTGATTCTATACGGTCCTGGTGTACTTTGTATTGAGGGCACCATACACAGGAGCCGTATTCTAAAAAATCGGACGAACTAGCGTAGTATAGAGAGTCTTTGTTATATAGGGGTCGTCAAATTGTTTTGACCACCTCTTTATAAACCCAAGCACGCCCATGGCCTTATTTACCATGGTAGAAATGTGTTCGGAAAACTTTAACTTTGCGTCTAATAAGACACCAAGATCATTCACCAGGGTAATTCTCTCAAGAGAACCGCCACATAGGGTATAGGTAGCCAACAAGGGGCTAGAACGATGAAATGTCATTACTTTGCATTTCGAGGCATTAAGGTGTAACAAGTTTGCACAGCACCATGACTGAAAGTTATTGAGATCGGATTGCAAGCGAGAATGAAATGAAATGTCCTTATACTGGACACAGAGTTTAACATCATCCGCATACATAAGTACTCGAGAGTATGTTAATACCGAAGGCAAGTCATTAATTAAGAGTGTGAAGAGTAAGGGGCCTAGATGGCTGCCCTGTGGTACTCCCGAAGAAACCTTTACTGGTGAAGAGAGGGAGTTTTTGAAGAGGACTCTTTGAGACCTGGAACAAAGATAGCTAGAAATCCATCTCAGGAGGTTGGGCGGAAACTCTAAAAGGTCAAGTTTATGTGCTAGAAGGGAATGGTTTACAGAGTCGAATGCTTTACTGAAGTCGGTGTAAATAACATCCGTCTGTAAGTTACCTTGGAAGCCTTTAATAATGAAAGAGGTAAACTCTAACAAGTTCGTGGTGGTTGATCGCCGCCTTATAAATCCATGCTGAGTTGGAGATATAAGTGACTTGCAGAGATGTTGCAAGTGCGGAGTTAAAACCTTCTCAAACATTTTAGGAATAGCGGATAACTTTGCTATACCTCTATAATTTTTTGCATCAGACTTGCTACCTTTTTTATGGAGAGGAATTTTAAACGATTCCTTCCAGATCGGGGGGAAGCAAGAAGAATCAATGGACAGGGTGAATAGTTTAAGCAAAGGTCCACACAGAGCCTCGGCGCAGTACCTGAGTACACAACCTGGAACCCCGTCTGGACCCGGTGAAAACACCGGCTTAACTAGTCGAAGATCATGAAGTAGAGAACATTCATTTAACAAGGGACTGAAAATGCCGTTCGACCTCGGTAAACCGTATGGGTACGGATGACCAGAGTAGCTTTCCTCAGAATAGGTGGTTTGGAAAAATTGGGCAAAAAGATCGGCAATTGCCTGATCATTATTTGCCGACGTATTACAAAATGATAGCGAGGATGGGTTTTGGTTTTTTAAATACAAATAAATAATTTAAACATAATTTTAACAAAAAATTACTTCAATGTGGGCCGGGCCATTTTTAAACTGAATATCAAAAATATATTTTTATTTATTTATTAAATTAACAAATTATCTGTTAATAATGATACTTAATTACAAAAGGAGGAAAAAAGAGTAGTTAGAAATTAGTTAAATTTAAGTGATTATAAATATTGCATGCAATTAGTTTAAGAGACAGTTCAGGGGATAGGATATGACAGAGGGAGTTATAATTATGGCATAAAACCCTAAAAGGTTCATGTTCGGCATAATTAGACCTACATATGGGTAAACGGATAGGCCTAAAAGTACGGGTAGGTCTAGATGGGACGGCCAAGTCAATCTGACCCAAGAGAGTATGGGAGTCAATAATCCCGAGAAGGAGCTTGTGCACGAACATTACGCCGTTGCATATTCTGCGATGGTGCAACGACGGCAGGTCAATAAGATTTAGCCTAGACCGGTAGGGTGGCAAGATTCTACCCGAGTCCCAGTTAAAGTTACGAAGGGCAAAAATTAAAAATTGCTTTTGCACGGATTCAATAACAACCTGCTGCTCTTTATACTGCGGGCTCCAAACACAAGAACAATACTCCAATATAGGACGTACTAACGAGATATATAGTTGTTTCGTAACGTACGGGTCGTCAAACTCCTTGGACCAACGTTTAATGAACGCTAAAACACCCTTAGCTTTATTGACTGTTGCAGCTATATGGCTTTTAAAACACATCTTATGATCAAAAAGGACTCCGAGGTCATTTGAACTCGAAATTCGCTCGAGGACATGATTTCCTAGAGCATATGAGACAAAATGTGGAGCGCGACGGTAAAATGTCATAAGTTTGCATTTAGAAAGGTTCAGAAAAAGAAGATTAGTTGAACACCACAGTAGTAGTTCACTTAGATCCAGTTGAAGGCGTGTGTGCAAATACCAATCAGAGTAAGGCAGACAGATTTTAACATCATCAGCATACATTAGTGTAGTAGAGTATGATATAACTTGAGGAAGGTCATTCACAAATAGAATAAACAGAAGCGGGCCCAGATGACTTCCCTGTGGCACACCTGAAGTAACATTAACAATATTTGATAACACATTAGAAAACAAAACACGTTGAGTACGGTTAGAGATAGGACAAAATCCAATCTAGAAGATTCGTTGGGAACCCTAATAAAGAGAGCTTGTGAATAAGCAGAGCATGGTTCACAGAATCAAATGCCTTGCTAAAGTCCGTAAAACTACATCCGTCTGCAAACCACTTTGAAAACCACGGTGGATTAGGTTAGAAAACTCAAGAAGGTTAGTCGATGTTGAACGATGTCTGAAAAACCGTGTTGCGACGGAGATATCAAGCTGCAACAAAGATGTTGCAGTTGCCGGGTTACCAGGAACTCAAGAAGCTTCGGGATGGCGGAAAGCTTTGCGATACCACGATAGTTTTCAATATTTGATCTTGAACCTTTTTGTGAAGCGGAATGATGAAGGACTCATTCCAAATTAATGGAAGACAAGACTTTTCCAAAGAGAGGTTGAAGAGAAAGGTCAAGGGTTTGCAAAGGGACTGGGCACAGTGTTTTAAAATGCAACTTGGTACCTTATCTGGACCCGCAGAAAACGATAAGTCCATAGATGACAAACCTTCCAGAACAACGTTTTCCTCGAAAATGGGCAGAAAAATGCTGTTAGCTTGAGGTAGCTGGTACGGATACGGAGTGGATGCGTTATAAATATGAGACGAGTACGTTGTTTGGAAAAAGGTAGCGAATAAATTTGCAATACCAACAGCAGAAGCTTCTGTTCTGTTCTGATAATGAAGGGACGGAGGAAAAGCGTTTGACTTACGCTTAGAGTTAACGAACGAATAGAATTTTTTAGGATCACTACGAAAGTTTCTACTACATTGTGAAAGGTAATGATTATAACACTGACTATTAACGGCAAGGAACAGGGAGCGAGCGGAGGAGTATAGAGCTAAGGCCGACGTGGAGCCCGACTTCTGGTACTTTTTATAGAGCCTGGATTTATTATTTTTTAAGTATGACAAATACTTGGTGAACCAGGGAGGCTTGGACGATACGGGTACGGTAATATCTGGAACAAATGTATTAAGGGCGGAGTAAATAGAGCTATAAAACGAGTTAACAGTTGCGTCTATGTTCGGTAATGAATAAAGAAACGACCAATCAACACGCGAGAGATGTAGATCTAAATCGATAAAGTTTGTTTTGCGAAAACACTTTATGTGGCAAGGAGCCATGGAACTGTCAGCACACGTTCTACGCTTACTGTTTACGAAGCAGTAAAACTGTTTAGGGTCCTGAGAAAAACGTATCCTGCATCGAGATAGGTAGTTCTTATAGCATTGAGCATTAAGAACTGAAAAGTTTTACCGAGCTATTACATAGCGAGAGTGAGAAGTAGGAGAACCCACTTCTTGACATTTTTTATAAAGTCTTGATTTTAAGTTTTTTAGACTGGATAACTCTTTGGTAAACCAAGGGGGTTTTCCAGATCTAATCGGACAAGAAAGCGGGACACAAGAATCAAAAAATGTGCCAAGAGCATTGTAAAAATGTTTGTGCCTTTTATGACATCAGTGCACAAGTACAAAGCGGACCAATCAAAATCCCTAATGAGGTTATTAAGCTTCGCAAACTCGGCTTTACGAAAGCAGAGGACACGTTCAGGTAGTCTACACGACCGATCCAATACAGTTGGTCCTATATCTAGCGACACCTCGAAAGTAGGATGGTAGGCGTCTTCAGGTATAGTGAGCGGAAGGGCTCGGGTTAACAACACTATGGTCGGATCCGATACAAAGCACAGATCAAGCAATCGACCCAAGGAATTTTTCACATGATTGACTTGAGACAGGGACAGGTCAAGCAAGCCGTCAACAAAGTCATGTCGTGACATGGGCACTAGGATACTAGACTCGTTTACCGAAGACCAAACAGTTCCTGGCAAGTTGAAGTCCCCAAGAACTATCATACGATCTTTATCAGATAGCGAGGAAGAAACAGCGGATAAAGCGGACAAGTGCTGTTCATAAATTGAAATATCCGAAGAAGGTGGGATATACGAGCAAGTAATGAATATAGCGAAAGCGGGAAGAATCAGTTTTACACACAGGAATTCCAGTTCCTGTTGAACTTGGACTGTGGAGTGTTCCGACGTGAAGTAAGAGTCCATTGCAATTAGAACCCCCCCTGCACGTCGAGACGAACGGTCCTTTCTAAAAGTGGTGTACCGACCTGCCAAAACCTCGGAACTAAGAATGTCCGGCTTTAACCAGGTTTCAGTAAACACAATAACGTGAGAAGCAAATGCAACACTATCCCGGAAAAGAATGCTGAGCTTACTACGCAAGCCTCTTACATTCTGATAGGTTACTAAGAGGTTACTAAGAGAAGTTAGTTTTTTGGAAGGGTGGAAGCAGGACGGGAAGATGAGGATGGCGCACTGGGATGATTTGTAAGTGTTATGGGGGGCCTATTTTTCTTCTTAGCCTTGAACTCCTTCACCACCAAATGCTCTGGCCAAAATTTGGCAGAGCAAATGGTGTCAAAGTGAGTTGGGGAGACACTTATCTTGAACGAAGCTATCTCCCTGGCATAAGAGAAATTAAACTTCTCCACCTTTAAACCCACTGCTTTTATTCTGCTTTGAATAAAAGCAGTTACATCATTCGATGTGAGGTCAGGGGCCAGCCGTGAGACAAAAACTTGTCGTTTTGGTGGGACTCCCACCAGTGGCTTGGGCACCACAGGCCTAGTACCTGTGGTGGCAATATCCGGAGGTCCGGAACGTCTATTTACTGGTGGGATCGGGATGGACGGGACAACTAGTGAGCTTGCGGACACCACGGACACGGACGCTGCAGACGTACTTGGCTGCTCATTCTCCGAAGCGATGAATTCGGCGACCGAATCTGCATCGCCAGCAGCTGTCGTTGCCCTTGGGGTGGCAAACGAAATCAGCTGCTGTACACTTTGAGTGGTCGGAGTCCGATTTTCGGCAACGAGCGGCTGAGTGACGGTTGGCACTTGCAGATCCCGCGGAGTGACCTTTTTACGCCTCGGAGACTCATTCAGCAGTTTTAAACCGCTAAACTGAGCCTCCATGGCTAGGAGCCGATCGTATTGGTTTTTAAAACCAACGGTCAGCTCCCTAAAGCCACTCCGCGTCTGCCTCATAAAAGCTACCATGTCTTTCTCAACCGCACGGCATGCCTCGCAACTGTAGTGCAAACCATTACGCTTTGAAATGGCATCACCCACAAGGCCAGAAAATCCAGCGCATTTTTCGTGCACTACGCTGTCGCAGAGCCAGCAGGGGATAATCGGCTGATCGTGGGTGATCTGCTTATTGCATGATTTTTTTGGCACATACAACAGAAAACTCCATAATAAAAATTTTAACAAAATTAAAATCAAATGATATTTCAAAACAAATGGCTATCAAACCAGTGTGCCAGACAAACGCTAATAGGAGGAGAGGAGAACAGTTGCAGCAGCAGCTAATGAGAGAGAGAGAGCTACTGAACAGAAAGTTACGAGAGCGAGAGAGAATGAACAGTTATTGAGGTTTAGGTGATAGGGAGAGAGTGATAATACAACAAAAGCTACAAGACGAGAGCGGACTGTAATGCAATGTAATGCGTACTCACTCACTGCAACAACACAAACACGACAAGCCGACGCCGAAAATAAAAAGTTAAATAATGTTTTAACACAAATCAAAAGGCATGCACTCGCGGAATAGAATAGGTTTCCAGATTTTAGGCTGGTTAGGAAGTTAATTAAAGTTTATTTAGGAAAACACCGGCTGTTTATTCAAAACAAAAGGAAAAAATGCGGAGCGCAAAAGAAAAACGCGTCTGATCACTACGAAAGAGAACGAACGAAGATATTGCAAGCCCCTTTCACAGGAACAATTGAACGATTTGGTGAGGATCCTGGAACCTCTAACAAGCCGAGCTTCTTGAATCTTTTTTAAGAGATTCCCTTTTATTGAACGAAAACGTCAACATAACTCTTTTCCGGAGGCGTCATTTGGCTCACGCACAATTTTATACGATGTAGAATGATATGTGCATTTCCCACTATATTTTCGGACTATTTAAGCAACTAGGTGAGGCTTACAACCCAAAGATTGGAGGTTATTTGTGGACAGCAGCAAGGAAAGTTTAAAAGCTGTTACACAATGGAAATCAGAAGCCGTCTCTTCCCATCAACCATGCTGTCCTATCAAACAATGATTGTTTGAATGTTTCAAAATATAAAATATAAAGATCACCAGTTGGAGGTCGCGTGCGCTGTTAAAAGTCTTATCTGGATGATATCTGGATTTCAAGGATGATATACAAAATACTGCTGCTTAATGTGCCTATGGGATAGCCGAGATAAAAAAGGGCATTACTCAAGAAAGCACTGGCCAAAACGGGACGAAAATACTTTGGGACATAAAAACGTACCAAATGCACCTCTCCAAAATAAGTGGCATAAAGTCGAATAAAGCAGATATCGAGCTGAAACTTGGCGTATTTGATATATATAGCACTCTAAATATTTGAACAAAATTTTAAATTCATTTGACCACGCCTACCCAAATAGCCCATATATGGCAACAATGCGTATACGTGATTACAAAGGAAATTCATGAGAACTATAAAAAAAAGTACTAAAATTTTAAGGGAATTCATTATTTTGTTTTCCAAAACAATTTTTAAGCGCATTGATAGCCACTGTGAATGCTTTTTTTCTAAATGTGCGCATATTTCGGTTGCACTTTTGCAGATTCGAAGAAATATAAATTGCAAAGCTTCTAACTTTCTTGTTCATTTCACTAATGTTTTCATTGGTTAGTGAACATTCCGTCAATTGGCCAACTATCCAGTTTGCAAGGGCGGTAGAGTTGCGGCCGTTGTCGATCCATACGCCCAGCAGCGTTGCATGACAGAACTCAAGCTGATCTAAAAGTTCAAAGTACCGCAAGAGCCGCGAAAAGCCGCAAACCGGATTATTACTTACTTTTAATACACACTTTCTACTTTATTTTAACATACATTAAATAACGCACAAACACGCAGAAGGTTATTTTTTACTCCACACAAGACGAACACATTGGTTTGGTTTTCTTTTTTTTTTTTGACAATACAAAACAATTAACATATATAACATATAACACATTTTAACATAAAATGTTTTTTGTTATTCAATCTACATACCCGGGCCTTTAAAATCCATATTTCACAATATTTTATTTTTGCAGTGTATGAATTTGCCAAGCGCTCAAAGTGAATAAAAATTTTCCGACAATTTTGTCGCAGGAATCAGCTGACTTATCAACTGACTTTGAAGCTTGATCAGAATGACAGGGTTGCATTTTTAGCAACAAAATGTATTGATTTTTAATATATAGGGATTCTACTTTCAATATATTGAAATATAATTAATATTTGCTTCGACAAAATTTTCGACTTTATGCCACTTATTTGGGAATTCCGCCCAGTGTGCTCTCGTGAAAGTCCGAGACCTTTTATTATCACCATTGTACATTTAGCTGGGACTGATAAAAAATTTGTAAGGCCGTGGAAAAGGAAGGAGAATCGATGAGTTATCTAAAAATAGTTTTTTCCACGTCTGTCGCTGGCAAAAGTTAAAGAAGGCGTGTTTGATGGTTTCCACAATCCGGAAACTACTTAAAGATGATGGATTTGAAAATATGTTATCTACGAATGAAAAAGCAACCTGGAAGTCATTCTGACAACAAATTTTCTTGGTAACAGCAAAAGTAATGATTACGTTAAAATCTTCCAAGACCTAATTGAGAACTATGAAAAAGTTGAAGCAAACATGTCGCTTAAAATCCATTTTCTGCACTCCCACTTAGACTTTTTTCCGCCTAACCTAGGGGACGTTAGTGATGAACACGGAGAGAGATTTGACCAACAATTCAAAGCTATGGAACGACAGTTTTTAAGGTGTCTGGAATCAGAATCTTTTAGGCAACTATGTGTGGACTCTCATAAGAGAATCTGACTCTAATGACAAAGAAAGACAGAAAAGAAACTTTAACCATTTAAAAAGTAGTAATCATCAGTAATCTTAAAAAAACTTGTGGAACTTGAAGTAACATAGCAAATAAAAAAGTCTTTATATTTAATTAAAACTTACTCAAGTCGGGTCTTCTGCAGAAGAGGCAGGCCATCGGTGAGCTTGATTTGCCCTAGGCAGAGGAGATCCAAAAAAAAAGGTCGCACCAATGAAGAGATCTATCCGCTGAGGATTGAAAAATGCAGGATCGGCATTGACATTGGGCAGCAAGAGAAGTAGACGGAAAGTAAAGGTAAGCTGCTAACAGAATCCTGAACAACAGAAATATCTTCTGCTTGAAGCGCTGGATCTGCAGGAGCAACACCTGGGGAGCTTTGCGTTGTGGATGGCAGAGTTTTGAAAAGCAAAAAACTATGATACCGCCGCATGCTCGACAATTCCCACTATTGCATGCAAGAGTCCGATGCCCCGTTTTTAGGCAATTGAAACAGAGCGAAAGCTTCTTTACTACTTTGTGGCGAAGCGTGTTGACAGATTTCCAAATATCTTGCAAGACTATATTCCATGACCTACTGAAGAGTTGGAATCTACAAACGCTTTCTATAAATGGGTTATAGAATTGCTTTTTCCCCACAACCTGAGCGCCACCTGAAAGTTCTCTATCGTCTAGAAGCGTTTCTCCAAGAACTCGAAAAACTCCCCAGCTTTAGGCGACGTACTCTCTTCCCATATTTTTTGCTTCTTAGAATCCAACTTCTGCAGTAGCATGTTGATCATCATGAAGCCTGAGATCTCCTCATTAGTTCCCAATGTCTACAACGCAGGCATATCTAAGTTGACTGCATCCGAAAACTCTCGAAGCCATTTAGCAGATGGTGAATCTACCCTCTTGAGCCCAATAATCTTCTTGATTTGTGCCTAAAAAACAAGTCGTTTGTTATTAAAACGTTTGTTGAGTATTGGCACTGGAGAGCTCTAACGATCGAACCGAATCCAAATCCGCATAAGCGGAGCAAGATCGAAGATGTTTGAACTTTTCGATGTCGCCGAGATCCGCATCCGCTTCAATCACCGATTCGAACATTGCCATAAAGACCGAAAATTCGACGAATCCACCGAAAAACATAGGTACTTTTGGCTTAGGAAGTCGCTGTTTGTGAGCCATGATGATGGTATTATGTCTAAAACGCAACTCAGCTTTCAATGATATGAACAGCGTATCAAAGTTTTCACTTAGCTCACTCCCAATCTCGTCTTGATCGAGCGCTTGCAACTCATTTTAGGCCTTAGTGAACTCCACTCGAATTTCAGCCAACATATCGGGGCGAACATCGATTTCCGCGGTACTCAAATTGTCTATTCTATTGCCCGTGAAGGATTTGCCAAGCCTGTTCACTCAATCATATAAAGAATGAACTTTACGCTTATAAAGACTCAACCTGTTATCAGCCATCACAATATTTCCGCACGCACGTGTATTTGGATCATTGTCCACATGCAGTTTAAATTTTATTATTGTTTATTTTTTTTTTTTTTTTGGTAGTTAAACTACACAGCAACGAATATATTGTTCCATTTATCTGTTTTAAGCGAAACGCGATAAACCATGTATCACGTCGGGTCACCAATGTTAGCGAAACTTCTTTAACAACTTTCGGACGAATTTTTCGAAATATAAAAACGACTATTGGTGGCTGAAAATTAATATATATGTTTGTAGGGGGCGGATTCGTGGGAGTCCAACGATGAGTATGCAGAAATGAAGAGGTCAGGGTGCAGTGGTTCTTCCAATATGTATATATTTGTCTTCCCAGAAGTATAGATATTCGTATTATATGTAGGTACACGGCCGGTTGAAACTGGGGAACATAACTGCCTCTACCTTACTTGCTATGAAAAAGGTGCGTGCCGTGTGGATCGTAAAAGCGCAAAAAAAGAGAGCGAGAGCGAGTTGGCACCAGAGCGCTCTTAACAGTTAACACGGAGTGCCAGAGCTGCCCTTATTTAAGCTTTGATAAACAAAAATTACGAGTACTCGATTTCAGTGATTTTTAACGGCTCTTTTCATAAAATAAGGTCTACGGTGGTCTACGGTCCCTACTTCAAAGAAAATCAAAGAAATGCCCCGCTACTCGTCCTTAGGTCGACTACACTGACCTTTCCGTCCTGCCCGGCGGTTGTTGCGACCACCCTCCCGACAAGCCAGTTTTAAGTTGGAAGGTTGTCCTCGGCGACGATTACGAGGTCGCCTAACTTGACGTTCGGCTGCTCCTGGTGCCACTTGCATCGTATTTGCACGACCAGCACAAACTCCCGGGACAATTGCTAACAGAACATTCGCCTGGCTGACGATACCAAGACTGAGACCCTCCTGGTCTGGGTTCCTGGGTGTGCAATGAGCAGGTGGTCAGCAGATGCCCGGGAGTCAACGTATCTCCGTCGCTTCGGTCTGGGCTTAGTGGTCCTAGCGGTCGCAAGTTTAGCACCGCCTCGATCCGCGGATGGGCGGAGAGCACAGAGCTGCTCTGCGGGTAAATTGTCCATCCTTTGGTTCTGGAGTCGATGCTTGTATTTAGAGCATTGAATACACGACCTGACTGTCGCCCGGCAGACCTCCTGGGCGTTTACTATCCAAACACGCTACCTAAGGATACTCACAAGTGCTCGTCGGCCGACGTGAAAATTCGTTTGATGCAGATAGCGAACATAAGTCTGCATAAACTTCGAGCGGTTTTTCGATAACAAAGGAAACTTGGCATTATATGACATAGGACTCATAACAACGAAAAGGAGCCCCAAGTCCCCGCCTCCTCATGGATAAGGGCACTCAAACACTGAAGACTCCACAAAATACGAAACCTGTGGAACCCCTAATTTTGAAGATAGAAGAAAACTAAAAACGCAGAACTATAGAAAATGACTATATCTACCAAGAAACAAATCAATTTGCAGTGGCTACGCAACGCCATCCACGCGCTTACTCATTCCCTCTCTTTCAAACTCTTTCATATGCTGCAGTGTGGGCCCTCTGGCGGAGGGGATCCATACTGACTAAGTATCAGGTATAAACGAAAATTCGCGGCCATAGCTACAACTCATGTTTCCCCTCGTTTTTTTCTAGGTTCCTTTTTTTTTAATTTTTTAAATCTTGTATTTTTGTACGGTTTTTTTCAGAGGTTGTATTGAACTTTGCAATTCTGAAAAGCTGGTAAATGCAGCTTTAACTCTAAAAAAAAAAACTCTTTGCAGCTTAAGCTTACCGTCTGGAAAATATTATGTGGAAAATGTGGTGTTGCATAGTATAATTTATACGACGTTTGGTACCGCTGTTCGTAAAAGGGAAAAATTGATTTATTGTCAACAAAAAATTTCATAAAAATCGGTCGAACCGTTCCCATATTTTTTAATTTGTCTCTTTTTTCTATTCTCACACCTACACCAGCCGTTTCATCTCGCTTCCCTCCGCCAGGGGGATCACATTGCAAGAGAAAGAATGTGTGTGAGAGAGAGGGAGAGTGAATAAGTAAGAGCGTGGAAATCGATTTGTAGATTCTGGCTATTATAATAATCCGATCTGATCCAGATTTGACAATCCGGTAGATATGGTCAAACTCTATGATTTTGCTTTCCCTCTGACAGAGGGATGCGAGATAGCAACACTAATACATACTGACTGAGTATCGGGCTAGGGCAAGGGCCGCGGCTTACAACGTTACCGCTAGTTTTTTATTTTTATTACAAAAATTCAAAATAATAACACTATGTAACACCATATTTAGGCTTCGAACCAAACGTACTTTTTCTGATAGACTTGGAGCAAATCTTTTAATACATTTTTTTTTTCTATGGTAAGGTTTTTTTTCTAATTTTGTAAAACTGGTATTTTTATACCCGATACTTAAAATGAGTATAGGGGTATATTAGATTTGTGATAAAAATGGATGTGTGTAACGTCCAGAAGGAAGCGTTTCCAACCCCATAAAGTATATATATTCTTGATCAGCATCAATAGCCGATTGAGCCATGTCTGTCTGTCCGTCCGTCAGTCTGTCCGTCCCTATTAGCGCCTAGTGCTCAAAGACTATAAGAGGTAGAGCAACGAATTTTTGTATTCAGACTTCTGTGATATGTTACTGCTACAAGTGTATTTCAGAACTTCGCCCCGCCCACTTCCGCCCCCACAAAGGACGAAAATCTGTGGCATCGCCAATCGTAGAGAATCGTAGAGAATAACTTTATCTTCTAGACTGCAGAATCTGAACCAGATCGTGTTATTATTATAGCCAGAATGAAGAAAACAATTTAATTTTTTCTCGCTCTGTCTCTCTCTAACACACAAGGGACGGACAGACGGACAGACAGACATGGCTCAATCGACTCGGCTATTGATGCTGATCAAGAATATATATACTTTATGGGGTCGGAAACGCTTCCTTCTGGACGTTACACACATCCATTTTCACCACAAATCTAATATACCCCTATACTCATTTTGAGTATCGGGTATTAAAATTATATCCACTGAAAACTAACCAAAAAATACAAAATAATCAAGCAAACAAAGTGCGAAAATAATTTTCAAATGATGTAAATAACAAGAATTACAAATAAATACCAAAAAACGAACAGGAACGTTGAGTCGCAGCTACGCCGTACAGAGGCGATTTAGACGAAAATAGGTGGCAAAAGTCGAAGATTTTTTTTAGCGCTTTGGATACAATCAATACACTCATCTAATAGAGAATTTTCCAGAGCTTTTAAAAATCAAAGCTTTCAAAATAATCAAATAATCAATAATAGTTTAGAAGATATGAGCACTCAAAATTGAAAATTGTTTCAGTGCGCATAATTTTTTTAAACTTTTATTCAAATACTGCATCTTTCAGGTGGAAAAAAAGTAAACTATGCAACGTATGATTCTGTTTTTGGTATCTTTTATTAGTTGCTTTAATTCTTAGGAAAACTTTTGAAAAATATGGTCAGTTGCATAGGCAGTTGTTTAGAAAAGTTTGTTTTGCAAACCATCTAAAATTTAGGATGTTTTTAAACTTTGACTGGACTTTTAAAAAATATATCCTTAAATATTCCCGAGAATTTTTTTTTAATATGTTCCTTGAACTATTTATTACCTAAGTCTAAAAGCCCTTTCTGCGCTTCGGAGCCGTTTGGCTTCTATACCGATTTACCTGTCACAACCTCGCACGAAAAACGGTCAAAAACTATGTGGGCCACACAGTGCACTATGGGCAAAAAGTCCGAAATTTTTGCATAAAGTATATTTTTCTATATTTTAAAAACTCAAAATTGAGTGTTTTTTCCAATTATGCATATAATGAATATACAAATTTTTCGAAAAAATTTTTAAAGTTTTCGGTTTGAAATTGCCGCGCAAACAAAGTCAGCTGACCAAGTGTTTGCTTGACTTTTGGAAATACAACCGTAATTATTCATCAACTTTGTGTTATTGTTGCGGCTTGTTCTTTAAAGTGAAGACAATTTGGATATATGGAAAATAGTCGTACAGGTATGTAGATTCAACGTTGTATGTTGGTTTATATATGTTTTGTATGCTTTGTCGTGTATCATCAATTGTTGTTCGAGTATTTTTACAGCTGAAATTTAGCAAATGTAGTTGTGTTCTGTGGAGCGTAACTTAGTCGCCGCGCGCTTGCGAGCAACTAAAATTGG
Organism: Drosophila lowei; assembly: GCA_008121275.1. NCBI lineage: Eukaryota > Metazoa > Arthropoda > Insecta > Diptera > Drosophilidae > Drosophila > Drosophila lowei. The sequence continues at coordinate 31,462,559 of CM017781.1, read as the reverse complement.
TATGTTTTTCGTTAAAGTATTCAGATTAAGGTGATAATAACATCTTTTGCCCCTTTTTGCCCGCTTTCGAAAAAAATGGCATATTGCAGCCGAGTATGAGTTTCGCCGCTTAACATTGCTGGAGGTTTGGGACAACAACGGACGTGATGACTCTGCCGTAACGAAGTGGGTGTTGGAAAAAATTAACAAAAATCAAGTCAGCAACTCACACGTTGATTAAAATGGAAAGCTGTGCGCAGTTTCATAGCACACGTTAAGAAATATTTGCCTAAATGCGACCGTATGATGTCAAGGTTTAAAGTTAATTATTCAAGGTGGCTTTCGGAGGCGATTATTATAACCTTGGATGAAGAGCTTACGGATCCATCCAATTTGTATTAAACGTATCCTATAGGCTTCAAATTCAAAAGTGGCACATTACCCAGGCCTAAAAAATCGAAATGATGTCTCGGAAAAAGGAAATTCAGGAAATGATGTGGACAAAAATGGGTCTACATGTAAGCATTCTCAAACAAAACGGAAGTGGTAATAGTAATGATGGAAACACGGCTAGAAGAGCTTTCGCGAATTAACAATAAACATATCTGTTAATAAAATTTTGAATTAATACATCGAAATTTTTATTTTTTTGCTTGGGTGTGGGAGGAGGTGTTGAAGGTGTGGTTTGATTAAAATATAGAAAAAAACAAAATTCTATATTAATATTTTACATTTTTGTGCAAAATTTGAATGCAACTTTTTGCCCAAAGTGCAGTGGGGAATCAGCCGAAAAGAGGTGGCAAAAGAAGATTTTTTTATCGCTTTGGATAAAATAAATACACGCATCTAATAGAGAATTTTCTAGAGCTTTTAAAAATTTTCAAAATAATCAGACTTTTAGTTTAGAAGATATGAGCACTCAAAGTTACAAATTGTTTAAGTGTGCAAACAATTTATTTAACTTTTATTCACATACTGCATCTTTCAGGTGGTATTTGTTTTTGGTGTCTTTTATTAGGTGCATTAATTCTTAGGAAAACTTATTAAAAATGTGGTCAGTTGCATAGACAGTTCTAAAGAAAAATTTGTTTTGCAAACTGTAGGGAGCATGAATCGACTTTGTAAGTGTTGGAAGGTGCCTTGCCGATCAGCTGCCTGGGCAGCTGACCGCAAGATTGACAATTGTCGAAATCAGCCGAGGTCAGGGTTGCTCCAATTTGACAACCTAGAGGGCGTAACCTCCCCATGCAAGAGTGCATGCAAACGTCAAGTGACCAGAGCTGGTTTCCGGCTTCGATCTTTTCCTGTGCGATAATCAAGCCGACGAGTTGTGTTTTTTTCAAACAGTGAAAAGTTTGCCATCCGCGCCTAATTCCACTAAATAAAGTCGAAAGTGTGTACAGTGCCGGAAGGTTTATAAGTGTAGCCGTTTTCTGCGGGAGCAACCTCTTCTGCGGGCGTTCTAACCCAGAGAACCGCCAGAGGCTGGATTAATCTGTGTACATCCACGGATACCGCTGCCACTGCGGTAAGATAAATGTCGATCCCCGATCTCCGGACGAATATTTAATAGAGGTAACTCGTATTTTCCGCAGCAAAAGATTTCCTGCGGAAATTTTTGACCAGCTCCTCGGGAAGACGCCGCCTTTCGCGCCCCAGCCTAGCGCGACCCGTGCTAAGGCGCCGTAAGGCACCCCACGTTTGCGGCACCAAAGAGTGACCAGCAAAGTGGAGTACTTCGACCCGCCTGGAAATCGCAGGCGTCAGCATACTGGTTCATCGTTTTTCCCGGATCCGCCGAGAGGCTCCGTAGATTCCACGTGCCGCATCAACAAGCGATCCGCAACCGAGACCGCGTCCACTGCTCGTGGGCTGATATTCTCGTTCCGTCGGCCGCTCCCCGTCCCCAACCGGCGCCCATGTCGCCCGGCGAGGAGTTTGTGCTGGCAAAACCAGGCGCATTCGAGCCCTGCAACGTTTAATGTTGTAAAGACTTTTTAAAGAAAATACAATCTACCGTTCCCGCTTCAACAGACCCCTGTATTAATAGAGTTTCGTCGATGTAGAATCCAGATCTCGGTCCGTGTTTCAAAAATGGCGCATTAAAGCCGGTGTTAAAGAAAGTTATGGCCCGAGAGCAGCCCAGCAGAATTAAAATTAATAAATACGCTCTTCGGACACCTGATTTCAGTTCCGCCTATCCTCTCCTAGGCCGGCAGTCCGATGCGATTCGCCAAACCCAGTTAGAAAAGTAATTAAGCTGCAGGCCATCCCGTCGAATCCAACAGAGACTCGAACCAATGAACAAGACTATAGAATCGTTCCTTTGAACAAACAAATGAAGTTCCTAAGATCTAGCTTTAAATATTAGTTAGGCCATTCCGTCGAATCCGACAGAGACTCGAACCCATGAATAAGACTCTAGAATCGTTCCTTTGAACAAACAAATGAAGTTCCTAAGATTTAGCTTTAAATATTAGTTGTACCCGTTCGAATTAAGAATTTATATGAAATATTGAAAAGAATTAGAGGAAATTGTAAGAAATCTAAAAAGTACCCGAAACAAAACAGAAATTTATTGGATTTAGAACTAACCCCGCCTGAGGGAAATCAAAGGTCTCGAAAGCACTAATGTAAACGAAAGAAAAGGATAACGTTCTATTTCAGCAGTCGCCGGAAGATCGATCTTTCGCCGATGGAGAAACCTAACTGCGTGAGTAAAATCCTGCGACTTTCGTTTGGTTCTAGTGGGCGCGCCCAATCCTAAGCTCTCGAAAAAAGAAAATAAGACTCGAATTTACGATAAAATCGCTAATGAATAGCAACAATCTTACACTTTCCTCACTATATCATATATCGCCAGTTGTATACAAGCAACCGAATTAAAAGAAAATTGAAATGAATTTGTGCCAGGAATACCCTGCTAACCTTAAGATACACCTTGATTATTAACTCCACCTCATATCACTTTATATACGCCTCAGAATCTCTCATATACATATACTAGCTGTAGATCTCTAGAATTAGAAAAATATGCTTTCACTGATTATATTAGTTTTAACCGTTTCTCGAACAAATATATAATGGAATTTAGATAAAGATACAAAAGGATGAACTCTGTGCCGGCGTGCGTGTGACCGCGATCTAGCTAAAGGGGCCATCTGAAACTTCCGGTTTTGAGGAAGATGGTCATAGGTTGGGTGGGCAAAATAAGCTACCACACTGACATCCGTGGGATAGCAACCGATATCTCCTCCTCTTTCCCTCACTCTTCACTCTCTTTCTACTTTCTCTCTCTCCTCTCTCCCTTCTCTCCCTCTCTCCCTCTCTCTCTCTCTCTCTCTCTCTCATCTTCTCCTCCCTTCTCTTCTGCACTCTTCCCTATTCTTTGCGAAGCGTTTTCTTTTATCTTTTGTCGTTCTACCGGTAGTTCTAGCACCGTAAAGTCGCAGCACGCTCAATTCTTAGGAAAAAAAATCGTTAAAATTATCGCGTGATAGTGTTGCTAAATGGAGATGATCTGTACGCGCAAGAACCACCACCCCAAAGCCGACGAGCTAGAGCCGGAACATTTAAAGCGTGCCCCGCCTTTGCAGATCGCCCCTCCTGTCCGTCTAGCGTAGACGAGCGTTACACGTTACAAAACCATCTAAAAGTTTGTCTGTTTTTCAACTTTGACTGGACTTTAAAAAAATAAATCACTAAATTTTCCCGAGAATTTTTGTACATATGTTCTTTGAATAATTTATTACCTAAGCCGTTTAGCTTCTATACCGCTATACAGCTCTTAAATCTCATATAAAATCATATTTTGACCGTTTTTCGTGCAAGGTTGTGGCAGGTAAATCGGTATAGAATGCGCTTTTAGACTTATGTAATAAATAACTTGTAGATGCAACATGTCATGTAGGTACGGATCATTTATCGGAGACACTGTCAATTAAATGTACGAACAACAAAAGCTGTATCTAAGGCAAGCCCGTTGAGACTTGACAGGATAAAGAATAGCATCCTCACGCCACCAAATTCACAACCGAACTCGTACACCGTTGACGAGGCTTTGTCGTTGTTTTGTATTCCTTACAGCAGCATAAAGTCTATGTTCTCCCCGAATACAAACATATTGCAGATGCCAAATTGATGGCAAAGCCGGAAGAAAACTTCGTGACGGTTGAATCAGCAGTAGTAAAACTTCAAGACCTGGTGCAACATACTACGAAACGGCTCATTAAATGCATACCTCACCATCAAATTGAGAGTCTGCTGCAAAATCTCACATTGATCAGCAAATGGGGCTGTGATGGATCTTCTGGGCAAAGTGAATATAAGCAAGCAATATCCGCAGACGATAAAACTATTACAGATTCTAACATGTTTATGGCTTCTCTTGTACCCCTGCGGCTTAAGTCGGATAATCGGAATATTGGAAAAATCCTTGACCTTCGTATGCTCATTATTGCTGTCCTATGTTATTCAAATACGCCAAGGAATCTTCGGAACTAATAAAGTCCACTGTAAGTGATATTAAAAATCAGATTTTAAATATAAGACCGTTTGTACATAAAATCAACGAAGAAAAAACCATTTGATTTAGTAGACTGACTATTGTTGTCATGTCGGATTATCAACGTAACATCTGGTGTCGGAAGTGTCAATTTTGAGAATGGTTAAATACAGATGCCTAAAAGTTGAACAGTTGAAGAAGAAATTAGCTGAGCCGGGTTTACCGACAAGCGGCTTGAACGCCGAACTGCAGCTACGGTTAAAAGCTGCAATGGAGAGAGCAGGCCTCAATGTCGAGGATTTAAGTTCTTGGATGAGCAAGGCTCCAGGTCGACAGTGGAGGAGAAGCAGCCGGTGGCAGACAATGTCCAAATCATGGCGATGTTGCAACAGATTATGCTGCAGATGAAAGGTCAAGGGGACCAACAGCAACAAATGATAATGGAAATAAAAGATCAAGGTGAAGCTCAATCACAGAAATTAGAAGCTATGACGAAGCAGATGGAAGAGAAATGGGTCAGCGTTGACAAGAAACTCCAGGAAAACTCAGAAGCTGTTTAGCGTCTGGATGAAGAGATCACCCGTCTTGATGAAGGAATTCGGCAAGTAGAAAATCGTCTCGAAGATCGGCTCGAGGAGCGATTCCGTCAATTGAATTGAAATTGGGTGTTCCTGTCAACAACATGAAAGCAGCTAAACCGAAGTTCTCTACACCTAGTTTTGATGGCACACCAACATTTGGCGTTTTCATGACATAATTCGAAATGTCAGCGTCGTGGAATAATTGGACGGAAGCTGACCGCACGACCGCTTTGGTTCTTTCCTTGAAGGGTCCTGCTGCTGAGGTGCTACAATCGATTCCCGACGCAGATAAATTGAATTACGAGGCTGTTAAGCGTGCCCTGGAGCGTCGATATGGAGGTGACCACATGCGGGATGTTAATCGCTTGGAACTGAAGGGCAGGGTCAAGAGTTCGCTTCAAGAGTTCGCGACAGACATAGAGCGACTCTCACACCTGGCTTACAATGATGCCCCAACCGACTTTCTGGAGGGATGCAAAATCATTAGTTTCATAAACACACGCCGCGTAATGATTTTGATGCAGTCAAGCATTGACCTGTGAAACATTACTATTTATATGCCGTCCATCCCCAAATGTGCATACTGTATAAGCTGAAGTAAATAATGGTAATCGACCGACAAGAACCCAATGACGAAAAATTTTTAAGGGAAGATGCTTCATTTGCAACAAAATGGGTCATATGGCGAGACGATGTCGCTATAGACAAAAAAGTCCGGGATCCTGGTCCATAGAGCGGAAATCATCACAGGAGCAAGGGCATATCAAAAATTTGGTACTAGATACCCCCGAGCTTAGAGACGTTCAGCTACAGCAGCGCCTCGATGAGGAGGCGATGAAGAAGCACGAACAGCAGATGCAGCAAGTGGAGTATCAGCTGTCTGAGGTTAGGCAATTGGCGGATCAGGAGAAGCATAAGCAAGAACAAAGTCTGTCCGAACTCGAGGGCTGCCAAAGGGAACTAGGCAGCATACAGTTTGCCAAGCTGGAGGAGAAGATCGCTAAGCTGTATGTCCAGACAAGAAAAACTGCAGCAGCTCTCGTCTCCAGCCAGGCGGAAGTGGAGTCGGAAACAACAAATGCGGCACTGGAGAATATCAAAAAAGATTATGCAGAATCTCGAGCAGAGTCCTCCCAGTTGGAAAAACGTCTCCAGCAAATTTCAACGCAGCTCAAATCCGAGCTGCAGGCAGAACGATCCTCGTCGAGCAACCTTCACATCAAGATGACCAAATTTAGCGAACAAATGATCAGCAGCCAGAAAGAGCTGACCAGCAAAGCCGATACCTGGGTCCAGGAGATGCTGCAGATGCAGCGCGAGAAGCAGGATCTGCACCAGCATCTGAAGGAGGAACTGTTCAAGATCCAGGCGGACCAACAGCAGTTGAGTAGCGGCACCCAGGAGACCATCAAGGACCTGAAGGAATGCCTAGAAATGCCAACACGGATCTCCAGTACAAAGAAAAAATGGCCCTAGAAGATTTACAAAAGATCAACGACCTGTATGCCACCAACGCCACTATATCCGAAACTAATACAGTGCTGTACACGGGGCTGGAGGTGCTCCAGGCACAAAAGAGCGAAACGAATCACATATTCGAGCTGTTCAAGATGAGGCGAAGCTACTCCCGAAGCTACAAACAAATTTGGACTTAATGATGTGGTGTATCGCATTCAAAAGAAAAAGACAACCGAAGAGCAAAAACTAAAATCGATACATCTCGAGAGACTAGCACCTTACCATGGAAGAGACTTGGAACTTGTTCGGGACGAACAAGATTAGGCGGAGGGCAGTGTAACGAATGGAGATTTAGTAGACTGACTATTGTTGTCATGTCGGATTATATTGAAAATAGTCAGTCTTGACTCGAAGTTGTTTGGAGCAACACATAAATCCTTTAGAAAATAAAGTTCTCAATTCGGAATACGAACTGTATAACCGTAACACTATCATTGATGGAAAAGTACTTAACGAACTTACTAATTCTAAATCGATCTTGAAATGCGCATTTTGCAAAAAAAAACAAGGAATTTCAAAATTTTTATGATTCCATAATTGAAGAGAAAAACTTAGAATATGGCATTTCCCCATTGCATGCAAGAATTAGATGTATGGAGTTCATTTTAAAACTTGCATATACCATTCCGCGAGAGGGAGAATCTTTTGACAACAGCACGCCAGCCAAGGAAATACAAAAGACTAGGAAAAAAATTATTCAAGAAAAATTCTTTGACAAACTTATACTGAAGGGGGACTCCCCAAACAAGGATTTGGAAACACAAACGATGGAAACTCATAACGGATATTTTTTGAGAAAAACAAAATTACTGCAAAAACGAGGGGGAACGTTGTGAGTTGCTGCTGCGACCGCAACTCTACATTTATACCCGATACATAGTCAGTATGGCTACATTAAACGACATAGAGTGCGTGCGAGAGAGACAGAAAATCAGTCAGAACGTGTCGACGGGCGCTGCGTAGCCACTGCAAATTGATTTGTTACTTTTGGCTATAATAATAATCCGATCTGATTCGGATTCGGCAAGATTCGGCAATCTGGTAGATATGGCCATTCTCTATGATTGTGCGTTTTTAATTTTCTCTTATCTTCAAAATTGTGGTTGCCACAGATTTTCGTTGTTTAAGGCTGCGGAAGGGGGTGGGGCGAAATTTTGTAGCAGTGAGCTATCAACAGTGAGTTCTGCAGTGAAAAATTACAAATAGTTTAGTGAGAGCTCGACAGTCAGGTCTAATAGTCTCTGAGATCTGTGGATGCTCCAGATTTTCGTCCTTTGCGGGGGCGGAAGGGGGTGGGGCGAAATTTTGAAACAAACTCGTCAAGGTCCGATATTATAGGAATCTGGATAAAAAATTTGGTTGCTCTAGCTCTTATAGTCTCTGAGATCTAGGCGCTAATGTTTTGCGCTATGCAAAGCCGGCTATGATACGTGTGTGTTAGAGAGAGACAGGGCGAGAAAAAATGAAATTGTTTTCTTCATTCTGGCTATAATAATGATACGATCCAATTCAGATTCTGCAGTCTAAAAGATAAATTCATTCTCTACGATTCTGCGTTTTTAATTTTCTTGTATCTTTAAAATTGTGGATGCCACAGATTTTCGTCCTTTGTGGGGGCGGAAGTGGGCGGGGCGATGTTTTGAAATATACTTGTAACAGTGACATATCACAGAAGGCTGGATACAAAATGTCGTTGCTCTAGCTCTTATAGTCTTTGAGCACTAGGCGCTAATGGGGACGGACAGACGGACAGACGGACAGACGGACGGACGGACAGACGGACAGACAGACAGGGCTCAATCGACTCGGCTATTGATGCTGATCAAGAATATATATACTTTATGGGGTCGGAAACGGTTCCTTCTGGACGTTACACACATCCATTTTCACCACAAATCTAATATACCCCAATACTCATTTTGAGTATCGGGTATAATAACTAACTTATATTATCAAAAGATTGGGTGTTATTTTATTTGAACATCAAAGCCTACCAATTGGAGAGATATCAGAGGAAGCCGAAGAAACAAGAAACAAAGATTTAAAAAAATACATTAATAAGATAATAATAAGATAAACCAAGCTCTTTCCAATATGTTGGAAGCCTCTTCAGATCCATATATTTCATCCATTAGATATGTGAGATCACAAAATACATCGGCAAGCAGTTATTCTTCAGAAATGCTAAGTTTATTAGATATTCCTGCCACTTAACAGGAATTGGAGGATTAATTTATAGAAGCAAACAAATTCAACCAACTTTCAGAATGAACAAAAAATGAAAAAAGATTTTTCTTTCAAATGCAGTTTGTTTCATGAAGAAATTTGTATTCGTTCAGAAGTTATTAATTTAGCAAGCTGAAAAGGCCGAATGTCCCACTGTGCGCCGCGACTCTACACTTACACCCGATACTCAGTCAGTTTTTTTTCGGCTTCTACGCATTGATAGGGCGTATTGGAAAATAAAATTAGCAATGAGAAAATGAAATCATTGTCAAAAACACGTTGGAAAGCACATTCGAATGCGACGATCGCTGTTTACGATTCATGTGATGTCATACTAGAGCTCTAGAAAGCATTGCAGATGACAAATCACGAAATACTGACTCTCTTTATGAGGCGTTGTGTATCGCGAATAAAATGCAAACATTTTATTTTGGTTGCATTTTGATATTATGGAATTCTATTTTGACTGTTATGCGTTTAGTGAGTAAGTCATTGTAGAGTGAACAAGCAAATTTGCAAACGTGTGCTTTTTTGTACAGATCATTAGAAGAGATCTTGGGATCGTTCCGTGAAAAATTCGATGATTTGGAGTTAAAAACCAAACAAATTTTACCTGATGGAGATTGTGCAGAAATAGTCGCAGAAAAAAACAAACAAGTAGAATATTAACCTCGCGAAAATTTCAGGAAAAGAGGTTTTCTGGTAATCATCGACAATCTTTACACCGAAATTAAAAGACGAGCGAAACTGTACATGGAAGTTTTGCAGAGATTCGCATTTCTAATTAACTTTTCTTTAAGCGTTGAAGACATTCACAAAGCTATAGATAGCTTAGTTAGTTTTTATTCTAGAGATTTGGATGAATTTTTCAATGAAAATCCCAAACCTACATGCACTCAAAGTACACCGAAGTAGAAAAAAGTCATGGACATTTGTGTAGAGATCATCGGTGAGCTCCCTACAGATGAGTAGGAATCCGCTCCAGAAACTCCATAAACAAACACGCCTCACATCGTTGTATTGAGTAATCAGGTATAATATTTATTCTTTGTTCAAATAGGTTACACATGAGTTTCTTTTTATATCTTATTACGCACGTCTTCTCGCTTCCGAAGACGAACTCTTACTCTACTATCGATTTATCTTCCTCTCATACCCTTGATTATCCCAAGCGATAGATCAATACTCATTAGCTGGTTAAAGGGCCGTCCTGATTCATCATTCGACCCGAATGATTGAGACCACATCTGCATATACTCTGGTCTTCAAAGGCCCTTTACCATCACCCACTTTCTCAACTATGTACCGGCCATGTCTTAGTTTACGCGTCACAATATAAGGACCCAAGAATCTTCCCTTCAGCTTCAATCCGGCTCCAAAATGGGTACGCTTAATAGCTACCATATCAACTTGGTACTTTTCTTCTGGCTTCCGGGACTTGTTGAACGACTTGCAATTTTCATTTTGTATCTGCACTATGTTATCTTTAGCTATCTTGCGAATTTCTTCGAGTTCAAATGACCTCGAAGTCCTATTTGATCACAATATGAGTAACACAGCTATATAGCCGCAACAGTAAATAAAGCTAAGGGTGTTTTAGCGTTCATCAAGCGTTGGTGCAAGGAGTTTGATGACCCGTACGTAACGAAACAACTGTATATCTCGTTAGTACGTCCGATATTGGAGTATTGTTCTTGTGTGTGGAGCCCGCAGTATAAAGAGCAGCAGGTTACTATTGAATCGGTGCAAAGGCAATTTTTAATTTTTGCCCTTCGTAACTTAAACTGGGACTCGGGTAGAATCTTGCCACCCTACCGGTCTAGACTAAATCTAATTGACATGCCGTCGTTGCACCATCGCAGAATATGTAATAGGGTAATGTTCGTGCACAAGCTCCTTCTCGGGATTGTTGACTCCCAAACTCTCTTGGGTCAGATTGACTTTGCCGTTCCATCTAGACCTACCCGTACTTTTAGGCACCTAAACTTAACAAACTTTTAACTTCTCTTCTTTCCTCCTTTTGTAACTAAGTTCCATTATTATCAGATAATTGTTAATAAAAAAAAATAAATAAATACTAATTTTGGTAGGGTTGTTACAGGCAGCTACCATCACAGTAGTGATTCTCACACCCACGCACTCACGAGGATCTGGACACATTAGTTTTATCGTTCATGGATATGGAACAAGTTCAACCAAGTCAACATTGTGCTAGTGATCCCGCTGAGCAACACTTCGTTCATACTCACACCCGCAGAAACGATGGCGTGTACATCGTCCAACATCCGTTCAAGGATTCTGCTCCGCCGATGGGGTCCACATTGCCGCAAGCCCTAACTATTCCTATTTCTAGTACTTCGTGGTGGTCAGACTCGGAAATTGTACTGCACGGACTTGGAACACTTATGTTTGCAATCGCACTGCTGAGATTCTGGAAGCTTGCTCACGTAGTTCCTGGCAGCACATTCGCACTGGGGACAATCCCGCGGACTGTGCATCACGCGGCCTTTTACCAAAAGATCTTTTAGACCATCAACTGTGGTGGAATGGACCACCGTGGCTTTCCCAATCACGTCTCACTTGGCCACCTGCTAAGGCAAAGTGCGCACTGTCGCCCCAAGTTAATCTACACATTTCCGATGAAGGAAATGATCTTCATTGTATGATCAACAAGGCTAACTCATGGTCACATCTCTTGCGGACAATTAGCTATTGCTTTCGTTTCGTATATCGTGTTCGTTGCAAGGACCGCCTGACATCGTTTTTATCGTCATCGGAGATTCAATATGCCCGCTATAGGTTAATCAAACATGTCCAGATGGAGTTCTTCCAAGTGGAGTGCAAGCAGCTGAGCACTGGACAACCACTTTTCAAAAATTCAAGCTCATTCGCTACACTCCATTTATTGATGACCAAGGATACGAGCACACAACTCATGGCTGATCTTCCCGCTTTTCGAGTTCAGCCCACCCGCTGCTTTCTACATTCTGGATGGGATTACGCTGGACCAGCTACCATCAAGACATCGGCACGTTGGACACCGAAGTTTGGGAAAGCTTGGTTTGCTATTTTAGTTTGTCTGTCCACCAGAGCCATTCATATCAAGACGAGGAAATTGCGAGTTTTCTGACGAGTCAGGTAATCAACTGGCACTTCATTACGCCGTCTGCCCCGCAGTTTTGAGCGATCACAGCTTGGATCCCCTTACCCCCGCTCATTTTCTTACATGTCAACGTCACATGTCGGTGCCAGAGCCGTCTTTGTTGGACGTCAACATAAACAGACTGCAGCGTTGGAGACAACTGTAAGCCAAGGTTCAAGGGTTCTGGAAACGTTGGAGTCTTGAATACCTTGCTTCCTTGCAACCTCGCACCAAATGGCACCAGGAGACCAACAATATAACCGTGGATACTCTTGTGGTACTGGTACTTAATTTATATTATAACTTGCCCTATTCATATGCTCATCATGGTATTGTCCCGCTCAAACACCTATTTTTACGCGCTTATTTGTTTTGTTATAGCTTGTGTCTAAAACCTTACTGTAACGTTCTCACATGTATAGCCAAAATCCGCAGTTGCACACGCATATATCGATGTGTACCGTTTTACATTGGACCGTCGCATCGCATGATCTTTCATGGCCCGAACAGGCTTTTTGAAAAAAAATTTGCTCTGAAATCCAGGAAACATCAGAGGCTCTAGGCTACACAATCGTTCGTTCTCTTTCGTAGTGATTAGACGCGTTTTTGTTTTGCGCTCCGCATTTTTTTCTTTTGTTTTGAATAAAGAGCCGGTGTTTTCCTAAATAAACTTTAATTAACTAATCAGCCTACAATCTGGAAACCTATTCTATTCCGCGAGTGCATGCCCTTTGATTTGTGTTAAAACATTATTTAACTTTTTATTTTTCGGCGTCGGCTTGTCGTGTTTGTGTTGTTGCAGTGAGTGAGTACGCATTACATTGCATTACAGTCCGCTCTCGTCTTGTAGCTTTTGTTGTATTATCACTCTCTCCCTATCACCTAAACCTCAATAAGTGTTCATTCTCTCTCGCTCTCGTAACTTTCTGTTCAGTAGCTCTCTCTCTCTCATTAGCTGCTGCTGCAACTGTTCTCCTCTCCTCCTATTAGCGTTTGTCTGGCACACTGGTTTGATAGCCATTTGTTTTGAAATATTATTTGATTTTAATTTTGTTCAAATTTTTTATTATGGAGTTTTCTGTTGTATGTGCCAAAAAATCCTGTCGGAAAGAGATCACCCATGATCAGAGGAGTATCCCCTGCTGGCTCTGCTATAGCATACTGCACGCAAAATGCGCTGGATTTTCTGGCCTTGTGGGTGATGCCATTTCAAAGCGTAATGGTTTGCACTACAGTTGCGAGGCATGCCGTGCGGTTGAGAAAGACATGGTAGCTTTTATGAGGCAGACGCGGAGTGGCTTTAGGGAGCTGACCGTTGGTTTTAAAAACCAATACGATCGGCTCCTAGCCATGGAGGCTCAGTTTAGCGGTTTAAAACTGCTGAATGAGTCTCCGAGGCGTAACAAGGTCACTCCGCGGGATCTGCAAGTGCCAACCGTCACTCAGCCGCTCGCGGCCGAAAAACTGACTCCGACCACTCAAAGTGTGCAGCAGCTGATTTCGTTTGCCACCCCAAGGGCAACGACGGCTGCTGGCGATGTGGCGGCAGATTCGGTAGCCGAATTCATCGCCTCGGAGAACGTGCAGCCAAGTACGTCTGTAGCGTCCGTGTCCGTGGTGTCCGCAAGCTCGTTAGCTGTCCCGTCCATACCGATCCCACCAGTGATTAGAAGTTCCGGACCTCCGGATATTGCCACCACAGGTACTAGGCCTGTGGTGCCCAAACCACTGGTGGGAGTCCCACCAAAACGACAAGTTTTTGTCTCACGGCTGGCCCCTGACCTCACATCGAATGATGTAATTGCTCTTATTCAAAGCAGAATAAAAGCAGTGGGTTTAAAGGTGGAGAAGTTTAATTTCTCTTATGCCAGGGAGATAGCTTCGTTCAAGATAAGTGTCTCCCCAACTCACTTTGACACCATTTGCTCTGCCAAATTTTGGCCAGAGCATTTGGTGGTGAAGGAGTTCAAGGCTAAGAAGAAAAATAGGCCCCCCATAACACTTACAAATCATCCCAGTGCGCCATCCTCATCTTCCCGTCCCGGTTTACCGAGGTCGAACGGCATTTTCAGTCCCTTGTTAAATGAATGTTCTCTACTTCATGATCTTCGACTAGTTAAGCCGGTGTTTTCACCGGGTCCAGACGGGGTTCCAGGTTGTGTACTCAGGTACTGCGCCGAGGCTCTGTGTGGACCTTTGCTTAAACTATTCACCCTGTCCATTGATTCTTCTTGCTTCCCCCCGATCTGGAAGGAATCGTTTATAATTCCTCTCCATAAAAAAGGTAGCAAGTCTGATGCAAAAAATTATAGAGGTATAGCAAAGTTATCCGCTATTCCTAAAATGTTTGAGAAGGTTTTAACTCCGCACTTGCAACATCTCTGCCAGTCACTTATATCTCCAACTCAGCATGGATTTATAAGGCGGCGATCAACCACCATGAACTTGTTAGAGTTTACCTCTTTCATTATTAAAGGCTTCCAAGGTAACTTACAGACGGATGTTATTTACACCGACTTCAGTAAAGCATTCGACTCTGTAAACCATTCCCTTCTAGCACATAAACTTGACCTTTTAGGGTTTCCGCCCAACCTCCTGAGATGGATTTCTAGCTATCTTTGTTCCAGGTCTCAAAGAGTCCTCTTCAAAAACTCCCTCTCTTCACCAGTAAAGGTTTCTTCGGGAGTACCACAGGGCAGCCATCTAGGCCCCTTACTCTTCACACTCTTTATTAATGACTTGCCTTCGGTATTAACATACTCTCGAGTACTTATGTATGCGGATGATGTTAAACTCTGTGTCCAGTATAAGGACATTTCATTTCATTCTCGCTTGCAATCCGATCTCAATAACTTTCAGTCATGGTGCAGTGCAAACTTGTTACACCTTAATGCCTCGAAATGCAAAGTAATGACATTTCATCGTTCTAGCCCCTTGTTGGCTCCCTATACTCTATATGGCGGTTCTCTTGAGAGAATTACCCTGGTGAATGATCTTGGTGTCTTATTAGACGCAAAGTTCAAGTTTTCCGAACACATTTCTACCATGGTAAATAAGGCCATGGGCGTGCTTTGGGTTTATAAAGAGGTGGTCAAAAGAATTTGACGACCCCTATATAACAAAGACTCTCTATACTACGCTAGTTCGTCCGATTTTAGAATACGGCTCCTGTGTATGGTGCCCTCAATACAAAGTACACCAGGACCGTATAGAATCAGTACAGAAAAACTTTTTTGCTCTTTGCTCTGCGGGGCCTTAACTGGGATGCGGGTGTAAGACTCCCATCTTACTCTAGTAGACTACTATTAGTAAACCTCCCATCCTTAATTAACCGTAGGAAAATGCTTGGTGTGATATTTATGCACAACTTGATCGGGGGTGACATAGACAGCCCTGATCTGTTGAGCCGCATAAGCTTCACGATTCCCATTAGACTGACTAGAAATTTTATACCGTTGTTCCTTCCACTTTGTAGATCGAATTATTCCTTGCATGAACCGTTTAGGGTCTTATGCTCGGATTATAATTCCCTCTACCATATTATATCTACCACTAATTCTCTTCCTCTTATTAAATTACTAATCCTTACACACCTTTCTAGTAATTAGTAATTGTAGAGGTATTTGTATTTTGATTGCATGCTTAGTTTCTTAGTAAGTTTAGTGCTAATTTTCCTCGAATGTTAGTCTAACAGCTATCTTTCCTGCATGCTCGCGTTCGGCTCGGCTACGCGCCGCGCGTTATGCGGCAGCGCCCCTCGGTCGGTTGGGCGGGAGGAGGGCTGCGTTTTGCCTGGGATCCGCGCGTAACAGCCTTCTGCTGGTTTCACACGGGCCACTTGACGGTGCAGTAACTGCATCGCCTCTTGAAAGATGCAGTCATTGCATGTCAACGTCCAAAATTGGGGTACTTTAAAAGGAATGATGGTACGTGGACCAACTCCAGTGAGTTCCTACAAATTCTACTCGATACTCATTTCCCCGGGTGTATAACCATCGAGCCGGCACACCTCCCTAGAGAACGCTCTGTAACTTCGATGGAGAACTTCCTCACAAAACGGAACATAAACTGGGCCTAAACAGCTTCAACCCGTTCAAATTGCCAGGTTCGGACCAGATCATTCCGGCCCAACTTCAACTGGCTACAATGTATCTTCAGGAAGATCCTGACATTGGGTACAATACCACAAACTTTGCTAAATGCAAGGATAGTCCTCATGCCCGAAGCGGGACAAGCCTCACATTCAACTCCAAAAGACTTTTAGACCAATCAGTCTACCGTCCTTCCTTCTCAAAACTTTAGAGAAAATTGTTGGGCTACAACTGAGGACAACTAAAGATTCTCAGATGCTGTTAGGAGCACAGCTTACCGAAAAGAAAAATCCACTGAAACGGCACTTCATGAAGTAATCTCAGTGGTAGAGAAAACTTTGCATCTCAAAGAATACTCATTCATAGATTTCTTCGATATCGAGGCACCTTTTAACAACGTCGTACCGGGTGCCATTACGGAAGCCCTGACTGACTTGGTCAGTAATTGCTCATATGCAGGACGTTGACATCATCGATGTGATCGTCCGCCCAGTCAAGGTATGTCAACAGAGGCACTCCGCAAGGTGGTGTCCTGTCCTCTCTTCTGTGGAACACAGCAGTCAACAAGATTCTGTGCGACCTGGAAGGGTGGAGCTGCAAAGTCGTGGCTTACGCTGACGACGTTGCAATTATCTTCTCGGGAAAATACCCCCAAACACTGCGAATTAATGACCGCAAAGCTAGCGCAACTGTCGGAATGGACAGAATCGCGCGGCCTGCAAGTAAATCCCTCAAAAACGGAACTCGTATTATTCACAAACAAATACAAGGTCTCTCCCCTCAGCGAGTGCCAGTAATTTAGGGTTGGTAATTGACAAGAAGCTTAATTGGAACCTGAATGTCAAAGAGTGAAGAAGGCAACGACTGTACTCTAAACATGCAAACAAGCTATGAAGTATGAAGTGTAGTCCAATGGATATATCTAGCAATTGTTAGACCAATACTACTCTACGGAGTTACAGTGTGGTGGCCGGCCCTATCAAAAAGTGCAATCACGTAACAGCTGGGCAAACAGCTGGGCACCCTATGCATCAGTGGAGCTCTTCGCACTACTCCAAATGATGCGCTAAATGCCATTTTATGCCTCCGGAGCTTTGATCTTGCAGGAAAGGAGCTTCGAAAGGACTTCGACCAATGGGTATCAAAGCATACAGATCACTCATCCATACTAAATAATAGTAATATCGTCTTAACAAAAATAGACTACAGAGTTCCAAGAGAGTACACAGATACCCCTTTCAATAAAATCATCACTCTCAAAACGAATGGCTCGAAGGACTTTCATGGGGCCATAAACATATTCACAGATGGATTGAAGCAGGACAACAAGGTCGGAGGAGGAATCTATTTCGAGCAGCTAGACATAAGGCACTCCTTCAGGTCCCAGATCACTGTAGCTTCTTCCAGGCGGAAGTCATAGCAAATAGGGAAGCTCTGAACTGCCTTCAAGCAGTTACCGTTATGGCTACTCGGTTAAACATTTATAGCGACAGCTAAGCTGCTATCAAATCGCTTAATGCGTTTGACTCGAACTCGGCCGCCGTGGCAGACTGCCGCAGATCTCTTCTTGAGATGGCTCACCAATTTGCTATCAGCCTTATAGAGGCCCCGGGCCACCAGGACTTTAAGGGCAACTGTATAGAAGACGAGTTGGCCAGATCTGGTAGTACAATCCCCCTTCTCCAAGTTAAGGAGGATATTCGTATGCCAATGACCAGTTGTAAGCTTATCATAAAAGAGCAATACAAGCGACTAATAGACGATATGTGGCAAATGTCGCATAACTCAACATAGGCCGACCATAGACAGGGAGCGCACCTCTGATCTCTGCAAACTTGGCAGAAAGAGGTGCAGCGCAGCCATACGTTCCCTTACAGGACATTGGCTATTAAGCATTCATGCAAACAGGCTGGGTGCCCCATATAATAACTTTTACCGTAGCTGCAGAGACGAGGAAGAGGAGGAGACGGTGGAACAGCTGTTCTGCTCCTTTGCAGCTCTCAGCAGAAAAAAGGCTACAACACTTGGGACATTTCAGAAATGTCTACATTATGTCGCAGAAAGATTGCAAACTTTGTAAGAGCACCTGGATGGGATAACTGCTGACATCAGGTTTCACAACGCAGGAAAGGAAGGATGCCAAGCGTTTCAACGGTCCTAAGTGTGACCGGTTCCTAGCGAGCCTGGTAGCCGCCTCTACCTAACCTAACCTAGTCTTAAACATTCCAATTACTTATATCTAATTAATTTTTCTTAAAGTTATTTTAATTAGCAAAGAAATATTTTTGTCTTTGTCGATACAGCGGTCGATGCAGCAGTTAGATTTAAATAGATTTTAATTAGAAATAAATTTAAATGAAATAAGAAAAGATGTTGAAGTCGTTACCGCCTAAGACCTGGCCTAGAAATAAACTTGGAGAGAGTCGCAATATCGAATTAATTAGAAACGGTCGTGTTTTTCGTTCTCCCCGCGAGTCCCCGGTGTCCCAAGCCTAATTAAAGGCATTTAAACTAACAAAACTTATTCCCGCAAAAGTCTACATGGCGCCCTAGCAGGGACCTTGGGATTAGCTTTTCGTTTTATTGCAAATTTTCCTTTGGACCAGAACGCTGTTCGCGAATAACCTTGTGTCGCGTCGTAAAAACAACCCTTCACAAAGGAGGGGACGACAGCGCCAGAAGACCATCGGAGAAGGAAGAGCATAGTGAAGAGCCACACCAAAAACCATAAGAAGGCTGAATATTGAGTTGCCATCGTCCAGGGAAGTGGATTCATTCGACGATCAGGTAACAAGGCCAAAGCAATAGCGGCTAAAATAATAGCGAAAATACCTATTGGCTTGGCAGTGAACAGTACATGAACATGTGCCCAAACGTTTGAATATTTGTGTGTCGCTGAGTAAACAAGGAAGAGTATCAGAACGCGCCAACGCTAAAGTTTACAGCTTATTTCGATTCTTGGATTGCAATACTTCGTCTTTCGTGTCGAGAAAGCATTGGCCCATTGCCTTGCTCTGTCAAAAAATCTTTAATGCTCATAGCATACGGTTCTCTTTACTTTCGCATTCGGTCTTCAAACTCACAGCTTACAGCTTGGCATTTCGTTTCGTAGCTTGCTTTCGTAGCTTCGTTTGTCATCTCGGCCTCTTTAGCTGGCCTCGCTCAGCTTGCGTTGCGTTTCGTTCGAGTCAAGAAGCGATTTTGGTCTCTTAAACTTGTGGAGGTAATTAAAACATTGAAGCATCATTCGTCTTTGGCGTGGCTCAGCATGCTTTCGCGGTTCGTTCGTGAGGAAAGCTGCTTAAACTCTGTTCTCTTATATTTGATGAGTTAAGTGAAACATGGTTTGCCGCTTCGTTTTAGGGTCAAACGTTGTTCTCACTTAGGTAATTCTGTATCGTGTCGAACGTGATTCGAACTTGATACGTCGAGCCGTTTATACGTTGCTATTTCAAAGAAATTATGCGTGGATTTGTAGATTCACTAGAAACTATACACCGTTGTCCCTCCATTTTGTAAATTGAATTTACATGTTATGTTATGTTATGTACGGATTATAATAACCTCTGCCATTTTATATCCAACGCTAATTCTTTTCCTCTTGCTAAATTTCTAATACTCACATACCTTTCCCGTAATTAGTAATTGTATTTTATTTGTATTTTGCATGCATGCTTAGTTCTTTTAGTAAATTTGTTCCAATTTTCCTCGCATATTAGTCTAACAGTTATAACAGCGTTCGGTTCGGTTAACGCGCCGCGCTTTATGCGGCAGCACCCCTAAGTCGGTTGGGCAGAAGGAGGGCTGCGTTTTTGCCTGGAATCCGCGTGAACAGCATTTTGTTGGTGTTACACGGGTCACTTGATGGTGCACTAATTGCATCGATACTTGATAGATGCAGTCATTGGATATCAAAGTCCAGAATATATCATTGCGGATTTGTCGACAGATCCACCTGAAGCCCTAGCATTCTTTCTGCGGCCTAGCCGCCCAACTAAATCAAAGAAAACTGGACAACCTTCTGAAGATTGATCGGGAAATGCTGGAAGTCCAGAAGGAGCAGCAGAAATACAGGATGAGCACCCTGAAACAAAACGAACGATACTCCAGCAAATTTCCAGCAGCCAAGGCCAAACCAACTTTCAAACAGAGCTACTGGAAGGGGGAGTCCAGAGTTTAAGAAGGGAGTCCAAAGAGTTTATTGTACATATATGGATTGTTTTATTATAGCCAATAAAATAGCCAATTACTAATCTTAAATTGTTGAACTTTTACAATACAGACCAAAACTATGTTGTTGTATTCTCATCAGCTGCTTTTTGATGGATGGTAAATGGTGGATGGTGACAGTGTGAATCGGGGTTTCACATCTGTCAAAAAATTCCCCTGGGATGGGCTCAGTGTGCAGAGCCTAGAACGTGCTTGGTTTGTGATCAGTGGGTGATAGAAAACTGACTTAATTTGGTGGTCTATTCAAGTGGCGAGAAGTGTTATTAATAGTTTTTCGGACACGTCAAATCTACATAATTACTTTAAGAAAGTTTTCGACTAAGCGCCGGATTATATTCCCTGTATTCAAATTTAATTTCTTAGTAATAAGTATTAATTGTAATATTGGATCGTATGGGTAGATTAAGTTGGCTGACTATTGGCATGTCATGGCAGATTGCCGAGAAACAGTCAGTCGGAGCTCACAGTTTGTTTGGAACGGAACCTAAATTCTCTCAGCAATAAAGCCTTCCTAAAAAATAGAAAACAACTCTCTCTTTCTGTTTTTCAATCCGGAATACGAATTGTCGAAACTTTACAATTGGTGTCAGAAGTGGAAATTGTGAGAATGGTTAAGTACGTAGCTAAAAGTTTAGCAGCTGAAAAAGGAATTGGCTGAACGGGGCTTACCGGTTTGAACAGGCCGGAGAGAGCAGGCCTCAATGTTCAGGATTAGGAGTTCAAGGATGAGCAAGTAAACCAACTGGCGGCGACCAATGGTCAGTTTGTGGAGATGATAAAACAGATGATGTTACAAATGAAGAACCAAGCAGAGGTACAACAGCAACAAATTATGTTACAGATGCAAGGCGAGCTGATGAAGAGTCGAGGCGAACAAAAACAACAAGCTATGTTAAAGTTCAAGGCGACCAACAACAACAGGTTATGTTGCAGATAAAGGATCAAGGTGAAGCCCAGTCACAGAGTTTGGAAGCTTTGCCGAAACAGATGGAAGAAAAATTGACCAACGTTGACAAGAAAATCCAGAAAACGTTAAGCGTCTGAATGAAGAGATAACACAAATAACAAATCGTCAGGACGAGGGGATGCAACATCTGTGCAAATCACTTATATGTCCAGCACAGCATGAATTTAGAAAGCGGCGAACGATGATCTCTTTCATCGTGAAAGACTTAAGGAAACTTTCAGACGGATGTTATTTGAAACGACTTCTAGCACATAAACTTGACCTTTTAGGGTTTCCGCACAACCTCTTGAGATGGATTGTAGGGGGGCATGAAGCGACTCTGTAAGTGTTGGAAGGCGCCTTACAGATCATCTGGCAGGACAGCTGGCTGCAGAGGTGATAATTACACAGACCCACAAAAAAAAAAAAGTGTGCGCGGCTGACCAGAGTATCATATCCCTATGTATTTTGGGGTCCTGAACACGAATCCACGAACCCACTCGGGGGCTTTCGGGGTCAATAATTACGAATTTGAAGTCAGTTTAAAAAAATTCAAAATGGCGGATCCAATAAGGCCGAATTCACTTAAAACGAATAACTCCTCGGCCTTGCTACATCTACATCTACATCTTCCCCCTTTAAATAGATCTTTTAAAGAGAAAAGAACTCAATACATCTCGAAACAAGAAAACTGACATCAAATTCGTAATCAGCAACCCCAAAAGCCCCCAAGTGACGAGTTTCAAGCAAATCCGATGAATTTTTCAAATGAATTTCCACCATGTTTCGACCATATTGGTTTTTTTAAGTTAGAAAAAAAACCTGACGTGATGGAGCAAATCTGACCTTGGGTTCGTGTTCAGGGCCCCAAAATACATAGGGATATGATACTCTGGTCAGCCGCGCACGACTTTTTTTTTTGGGGCTGTGTTATTGAACGGCCAAAATCCGAACAGCTGGGGTCAGGGGTGTTATTATTTGACATTCTGAGGGCGTAATCTCCCCATGCAAGAGTGCATGCAAATGACAAGTGACAAGAGCAGGTTTCCGGCTTCAACCTCTTCCCGTGCACGATCAAGACAACCAGTCGCGTTTTTTGAACAGTGAAAAGTTTGCAATCATCTCCGAATTCAACAGAACAAAGTTGAAAGTGTTTATAGACCGGAAGGTCTATGAGTAGAGCCCTTTTCTGTTGGGACAACCGCTTCTATTGGTGTTCTAACCAAGTGAACCGCCGGAGTCTGGATTAATCTTTATACATCCGCAGATACCGCTGCCATTGGGGTAAGATTGATACCGATCCGCATTCTCCGGAGGGTTGGCTAATAGAAGCAACTCGTATTTTTCGCAGCAAAAGATTTCCTGCGGAAATTGTCGATCAGCACCCCGAGAAGACGCCGCCTTACGCGCCCCAGCCTAGCGCGACCCGTGCTACGGCGCCGTATGGTCCCCCACGTTTGCGGCACCAGAGAGTGACCAGCACAGTGGAGTTCTTCGACTCGCCTGGAAATCACAGGCGGCAAAACGCTGGCCCATCGCTTTTCCCGGATCAGCCGAGAGGGGCTGTAAATTCCACGTGCCCGCATCAACAAGCTATCCGCAACCGGGACCGCGTCAACTACTCGTTGGCTGACGCTGTCTCGTCCCGTCGGCCGCTCCTCGTCACCAACCGGCGAGGAGAGTGTGCTGGCCAAACAAGGCCCTTTCGAACCTTGCAACACCTGATTTCATCTCAGGGATTTGAAGAAATCTTGATCTTCGACTCACCATTAGATAGAGCCCCGTAGCCATCTAGTTTCATCGACGCATAACACGGATCCCCGGTCCGATTGAGTATTCGCCATAAATCATGGTTTAGAGAAGATTACGGTACGTAATGCAGCCAGGTAGGATTAAATGTAAATAAATGCGCCCTTTCGAACGCCAGATCCAAGTTTCCATCGACAGGAGATAGCCATGCAATCCGATGAGATTCGCCAAGTCCCTTGGGATACCAAATCGGAAAACTGATCAAGCTGCGAGCTAATGCCGTCCCAGAAGCACGTCCGCGGAACAAGACCCGATGATCGTTCCTTTGAACAGAGTTTATAATTCCTAAGATTTAGCCTTAAATATTAGTAAGGTCCCGTCGTATTAAGCGTTGTTATAAGAAACTGAAGAGAAATTGAAGAAATTATAAGAAATCGAAAATGTCAATAAGACAAGAAAATGCTCGGATTTAGGCACAATCACGTAGACGTGAAGTAAAAAGACTCGCGGAAGCACTAATAGCCACAAAAAGAAAGATTAATATGTATTCGACAAACACTCCCATGCGGTTATCAGGGTATAACGTTCTATTTCAGCGCTCGCCGGAAGATCGATCTTTCGCGGATGGATAAGTCTGCCTATGTGAGTAACCACCCTGTTTAACGTAAAATCCTGCGACTTTCGTTTTGCTCTCGTGAGTTTGCCTGATCCTGGTTCTCTTGTTAAAAGAAAACTCGAATATTTGATTAAAAGCCGCTAATGAATAGCTCTAGCCCTTATTATTTCTCACCTTTATTAAATCTGAATTGTAGTTTAAAAGAAACGAATCAAAGAAAAACGAGGGGAAACGATGTGAGTTGCTGCTGCGACCGCAACTCTACATTTATACCCGACACATAGTCAATATGGCTCTCCTCCGGCAGACGGCGATAGAATTGAGCGACAAAGAGAGTGTGCGAGAGAGACAGAAAATCAGTCAGAAGGTGTCGTCAGGCGCAGCGTAGCCACTGCAAATTGATTTGTTTCTTTTGGTTATAATAATGATCCAATCTGATCCCGATTTGGCAATCTGGTAGATATGGTCATTCTCTATGATTGCGCGTTTTTAATTTTCTCGTACCTTCAAAATTGTGGATGCCACAGATTTTCGTACTTTGTGGGGGCGGAAGTGGGCGGGACGAAGTTTTGAAATATACTTGTAACAGTGACATAGTCTTATAGTCTCTGAGCACTAGGCGCTCATAGGGACGGACAGACGGACGGACAGACGGACGGACGGATGGGATCGGAAACGCTTCCTTCTGGACTTTTCACACATCCACTTTTACCACAAATCTAATATACGCCTATACTCATTTTGAGTATCGGGTATAAAAAATGAATTTATGCAAGGAATACCCTGCTGACCGTAAGTTAAGCCTACAATTATTAACTCCACCTCATCTTATATTATGTACACATCTGAATCTCTCATTTATTTAATGCCTAGAAAGTATGCCTTCGCTGATTATCGTAATTATAATTGTTTCTTGAGCAAATACAAAAAAAAATGAAGTTTAGATAAAGATAGAAAAAATGAACTCTGTGCCGGCGTGCGTGTAACCGCAATCTTTCATAAGGGGCCATCTGAAACTTCCGGTTTCAAGGAAGATGGTCATAGGTTGGGTGGGCAAAATAAGCTACCACACTGACATCCGTGTGATAGCGACCGATGTCTCTCCTTTTCTTTCTCTCTCTTCTCTTCTCTTCTCTTCTCATCTCTTCTCTGCCCATCTCTTCTCCTCTCCTTTTCCGATTCATTTTCTTTTATTTTTTTCGTCGTTCTACCGGTAGTTCTAGCACCGTAAAGTCGCAGCACGCTTAATTCCTGAAAATCGTTAAAATTATCGCTGTGATAGTGTCACAAGTGGGAGACAATCTGTAAGCGCAAGAACCACCACCCCAAACATCTGCAGCGTGCCCCGCCTTTGCAGATCGCCCCTCCTCTCCGTCTATTGTAGACAAGCGTTACACGTTACAGGATTTCTAGCTACAATTGTTCGAGGTCTCAAAAGGTCTTCAAAAACTCCCTCCCTTGACCAGTGAAGGTTACTTCTGGAGTACCACAGGACAGCCAACTGGACCCCTTACTTTTATACTTTTTATTAAGGAAGGATGCGGTGGTTCTCTTGGGAGAATTACCCTGGCTGATGATCTCGGTGTTATATTAGACGCCAAGCTAAAGTTTTCTTGCTTGGGATTATAAAGAGTTGGTCAAAGGAATTTGACGACCTCTATATAACAAAGACTCTTTTAATAACCTCTGCCATATTATATCCATATATATATATACAAATTGTTTTCCCTCTAATTAAATTACTAATAATCACATACCTTTCTCTTAATAGAATTGCAAGGACATCTAAATCTTTCTGTGAAGTGTCTTGTGCTGAAAACATTGCACATCGCTTTAAATTCTAGGCATATACGTATGATATACGTAGTAGAGCACAAAGAAATTGTGACATATACAGATATATGTGAACTTCTATTTGTACGCAACAGTTATAAATACATTTATCGTTTACTGCAATCACTGTCGTGATTTATAGTGGTTTGTTGCGTAAATTCTACATAAGTATTATGGCAGAAAACTGTAAATCCGTTTTGGAAGTTTAAGAGTAAGCTTAAAAGTCGAGTAAAAAGCATTCGCCGCTTAAAGGATCGATTAGACCAAGGGTCGATTCCGTTAAAATTACCGCAGTTACAATGTTGATTAGATTGTTTGAATGCTTCATTTAAAAAGGCGAACCATGTGCAAGATCAAATCGAAGAGATAACTGGTGATGACGCATGTGCAGCCGAGTTGGAAGAGCTGTCGATTGTAACTAAGGGAAAGATAATGTCGCTTTTCGGCGCCTTTGATGCAGCAAGCGATACGAAGCCACTGTCTTCTTCAGCCCCACCACGTGCTAGACTTCCGAAGTTGGCATTACCCAAATTAAGTGGTAAACATTCGGAGTTTAAAAATTTCATTAGCCTTTTCAAGAGACTAGTCCATAGCGACAATAGTATACTGGTGATCGAACAATTTAATCATTTGATTTCGTGCCTCTCTGATGAAGCATTAGAAACAATAAAGGCGTTTCACCGAGGCCAATTATGAACAGGCCATAGCCGGCCTAAAACGAGTATACGACAACGAGTATTTTGATTTTCAGGATATTTCCACATTGTTCAATCTGCGGAGAATATCGCATCAGTCCGCATCGTCCCTAAGATATCTGAACGATACTGTGTCGTCGATTTACTGATCTTTACTGTCGATCGGAGATAATAGAAAAAGTTCGAATGCAATGCTCATTCATCTCGTTTTGAACAGAGTCGACCCAGTGACGAAACAAAAGTGGGATGAACAGTTTATGAGAAGTTGCCGCTTTGGTCCGACTTCGGGAAAGTCTTGAATCGCCGATACCAGCATCTTTCTGCTGAAGAATCGACAAAGCCAAGGCAAGACAAAGTTATGCCAAGCAAGCAACATAATCGCAGTTCATTTGCTTCTTCTTCCACTTCCACCAACAGTAGAACGCAGCAAACTTGTAGCTATTGCAATTCATGAGACCATGTAGTGTCAAATTGCCCTCCAATTTCGCGTCTCTCGGTTATGCAATGGTTTGAGTTTTCCAAGTCGGCATCCTTATGCATTAATTGTCTGCGAAAAGGCCACGCTGTTGTAAAATGCAAAGCCAATAAATGTCGAGTATGTAACCACTCACATCATACATTATTGCATCGATACACAGTGACTGCTAATAGTCTCCCGTTGCCACCACCCCCAGAAAGTACTTCTTCTCCGTCAAATCAAGATCAACCATCCACGTCACATGCGACATCGTCGGACAGGGTAATTCTGGCTACGTCGATCGTAAGTATCCGAACTAAGAGCGGTGAACACATTTTGGCCAGAGCTCTGCTTGACTCTGGATCTCAAACCAATTTTATTAACCAGGACCTCGCTCATCGCCTACAGATCCGTAGAGAGGTGTCGTGTATTAACTTGCTTGGAATTGGTGAATCTAATTCTCAAGTAAAGAATAAAATACACAGTGGTGAAGTCGCGAATAAATGGTAGTGAGCTCTCCTTTGATTTTTGGATCCTGAAATCAATTTCAGATTATCACCCTGACCAGTCATTGAATGTGACTAACTGACGAATCCCAGAGAACCTACCACTGGCAGATCCTTATTTCTACAAGCCACAAAGAATAGATATGCTGATAGGAGCAGAACCGTTCTTTGAATTATTAGCTGTTGGTCAAATTAAGCAAGGTCCTGACTTTCCAACTCTTCAGAAAACCCTTCTTGGCTGGGTTGTTTCGGGAAAATATGTTTCCAAGAGCTGCTAGTATCCATCGATTGGACATTGAAAAGTTTTGGTCACTGGAAGAAATGCCATCTACCAAGAAAATTGCCACACCTGAGCACCAGTTATGTGAAGAACACTATCGGAAGACGACTCAGGTACTGTCATCAGGTCGGTTCGAAGTAAGGCTTCCGTTTAAATCAGATCCAAGTTGTTTAGGCCACTCCTTTGAGGTTTCTAAACGGCCGTTATTGTCGCTTGAAAGAAAATGTACTTGGAATTCATGGAAGTGTACATCTCCTAAGGTCATATGTCTCCTACTGACAATACGATTCCTTCTACTCCACACTACGTAATCCCTCATCAGTTTGTCCTGAGGCCGCAAGGTACGTCTACCAAGCTCCGTATCGTGTTCGATGCTTTGTCCAAGACGTCCTCACAGGGGACCTTGAATGATGGTCGGACCTACCATTCAAGAGGAACTAAACTCGACACTGCTCCGTTTCCGTCTGCACAGGTTTGACCTGACTGCCGATGTTAAAAAGATGCATCGCCAAGTGATGGTGAATAAAGCGGATCGGCAGTTTCAGCTCATAGTGTTGTGATGGACCTATTTCACGCTGAGGTAAACTCAGTCACGTCCAGGGGTCAATCCACAAGAAATTTGTAGAAATGGATGGAACTTTAAGGGAGCCGTCGGGGTTGGCCTGTCGTAGAGAGGATGGATCGGGGCTTGGGCGGGCGTTGCTAGTGTTGTGTATCGAATGGTGTATGTGGGCGTGAAGTGAGGTGGTGTCGGTGCCTCGGCTTCTTTGAAATGCCTTACGCGGTTGATATTATTTAGATAATTGGATACTTTATTATCAATACTTTTAGCAATTTCTTAAGTTCTTAGGTTGGCACAACGTCTGTGCTTGGGGCCGGGTTTCTGCGTAAGCTCCTTGATACGACGTCTGTGCTCGGGGCCGTGTTTCTACGTAAGCTCTTGGTAATAGTTTGGTACAGCGTCTGTACTCGGGGCCGGGTTTCTGCGTAAGCTCTTGGTTATAGTTCGGTACAGCGTCTGTACTCGGGGCCGGGTTTCTGCGTAAGCTACCTTCTGGTTCTGGCCGGCGTCTATTTATACGTCTACTATTGCTGTGCCAGCGAGATCGAAAGTGCACTTCCGCGTCGGGTCGCATTTCGCCGTTTTGGTGACTTGGCGGATTTGCCGTTGGCGGGCAACGTGAGCTTTCGTGGTGTCGTCTTCTCGCGGTTGACGAACCCGGAAGACTGCACCTGATCGGTCGCTTGGCCTGGAGTGGGGGAAGTCCGCGTGACCTGGTGTGTTTGGTCAGCGCTTGTGGAGTCGGCGCGTGTCGAGTAGCCGTGTGGAGAGGGTGTTCGTATGGCGAGTAATATATGTATTATTATACGTTGGGAGAGGCGTTGTAGCGAACCCTTTTATGTTCGTTACAGTGTGAAAAAGAGACCCTACTGAATCCTTTGAGATTATACAAGCTTAACACTGTAACCTATGGGACTGGACCAGATCCATTCTTGGCTATCCGGTGTTTGAAAAGGTTGAGTGAGTCTGTGAAGCTCTCATTCCCTACAGCTGCTAACGTTATTGGATCCGACTCTTACATCGGTGACTTGTTGACTGGTGCTGCATGCTTAAAGGAGCTACGGGCAATTAAGTCCGAAGTGTCTCAGGTTCTTCAGACCGCAGGGTTTGAGTTGACTAAGTGGTTTTCAAACTCACCCGAGATCACCGCATCCGAGAGCACAGCCAAACCCATAACAATCTCGGATTCAGAGTCGACAAAAGCGTTAGGAATCTCATGGTTATCTAATGACGATGCCTTTAAGTTCAAAATTGACAATTCAGTTATGGGTCTCCGAGCGACAAAACGGAACATACTATCGGTGATTTGGACGTTGACATGCAATGACTGCATCTTTCAAGAGGCGATGCAGTTACTGCACCGTCAAGTGGCCCGTGTGAAACCAGCAGAAGGCTGTTACGCGCGGATCCCAGGCAAAACGCAGCCCTCCTCCCGCCCAACCGACCGAGGGGCGCTGCCGCATGATGCGCGGCGCGTAGCCGAACCGAACGCGAACATGCAAGAAAGATAGCTGTTAGACTAACATTCGAGGAAAATTAGCACTAAACTTACTAAGAAACTAAGCATGCAATCAAAATACAAATACCACTACAATTACTAATTACTAGAAAGGTGTGTAAGGATTAGTAATTTAATAAGAGGAAGAGAATTAGTGGTGGATATAATATGGTAGAGCGAATTATAATCCGAGCATAAGACCCTAAACGGTTTATGCAAGGAATAATTCGATCTACAAAGTGGAAGGAACAACGGTATAAAATTTCTAGTCAGTCTAATGGGAATCGTGAAGCTTATGCGGCTCAACAGATCAGGGCTGTCTATGTCACCCCCGATCAAGTTGTGCATAAATATCACACCAAGCATTTTCCTACGGTTAATTAAGGATGGGAGGTTTACTAATAGTAGTCTACTAGAGTAAGATGGGAGTCTTACACCCGCATCCCAGTTAAGGCCCCGCAGAGCAAAGAGCAAAAAGTTTTTCTGTACTGATTCTATACGGTCCTGGTGTACTTTGTATTGAGGGCACCATACACAGGAGCCGTATTCTAAAATCGGACGAACTAGCGTAGTATAGAGAGTCTTTGTTATATAGGGGTCGTCAAATTCTTTTGACCACCTCTTTATAAACCCAAGCACGCCCATGGCCTTATTTACCATGGTAGAAATGTGTTCGGAAAACTTTAACTTTGCGTCTAATAAGACACCAAGATCATTCACCAGGGTAATTCTCTCAAGAGAACCGCCACATAGGGTATAGGTAGCCAACAAGGGGCTAGAACGATGAAATGTCATTACTTTGCATTTCGAGGCATTAAGGTGTAACAAGTTTGCACAGCACCATGACTGAAAGTTATTGAGATCGGATTGCAAGCGAGAATGAAATGAAATGTCCTTATACTGGACACAGAGTTTAACATCATCCGCATACATAAGTACTCGAGAGTATGTTAATACCGAAGGCAAGTCATTAATAAAGAGTGTGAAGAGTAAGGGGCCTAGATGGCTGCCCTGTGGTACTCTCGAAGAAACCTTTACTGGTGAAGAGAGGGAGTTTTTGAAGAGGACTCTTTGAGACCTGGAACAAAGATAGCTAGAAATCCATCTCAGGAGGTTGGGCGGAAACCCTAAAAGGTCAAGTTTATGTGCTAGAAGGGAATGGTTTACAGAGTCGAATGCTTTACTGAAGTCGGTGTAAATAACATCCGTCTGTAAGTTACCTTGAAAGCCTTTAATAATGAAAGAGGTAAACTCTAACAAGTTCGTGGTGGTTGATCGCCGCCTTACAAATCCATGCTGAGTTGGAGATATAAGTGACTTGCAGAGATGTTGCAAGTGCGGAGTTAAAACCTTCTCAAACATTTTAGGGATAGCGGATAACTTTGCTATACCTCTATAATTTTTGCATCAGACTTGCTACCTTTTTATGGAGAGGAATTATAAACGATTCCTTCCAAATCGGGGAAGCAAGAAGAATCAATGGACAGGGTGAATAGTTTAAGCAAAGGTCCACACAGAGCCTCGGCGCAGTACCTGAGTACTCAACCTGAACCCCGTCTGGACCCGGTGAAAACACCGGCTTAACTAGTCGAAGATCATGAAGTAGAGAACATTCATTTAACAAGGGACTGAAAATGCCGTTCGACCTCGGTAAACCGTATGGATACGGATGACCAGAGTAGCTTTCCTCAGAATAGGTGGTTTGAAAAATTGGGCAAAAAGATCGGCGATTGCCTGATCATTATTTGCCGACGTATTACAAAATGATAGCGAGGATGGGTGTGCGGACGTTCTACGCTTACTGTTTACGAAGCAGTAAAACTGTTTAGGGTCCTGAGAAAACGTATCCTGCATCGAGATAGGTAGTTCTTATAGCATTGAGCATTAAGAACTGAAAAGTTTGACCGAGCTATTACATAGCGAGAGTGAGAAGTAGGAGAACCCACTTCTTGAAATTCTTTATAAAGTCTTGATTTTAAGTTTTTTTTAGACTGGATAACTCTTTGGTAAACCAAGGGGTTTTCCAGATCTAATCGGACAAGAAAGCGGGACACAAGAATCAAAAAATGTGCCAAGAGCATTGTAAAAATGTTTGTGCCTTTTATGACATCAGTGCACAAGTACAAAGCGGACCAATCAAAATCCCTAATGAGGTTATTAAGCTTCGCAAACTCGGCTTTACGAAAGCAGCGGACACTTTCAGGTAGTCTACTCGACCGATCCAATACAGTTGGTCCTATATCTAGCGACACCTCGAAAGTAGGATGGTAGGCGTCTTCAGGTATAGTGAGCGGAAGGGCTCGGGTTAACAACACTATGGTCGGATCCGATACAAAGCACAGATCAAGCAATCGACCCAAGGAATTTTTCACATGATTGACTAGAGACAGGGACAGGTCAAGCAAGCCGTCAACAAAGTCATGTCGTGGCATGGGCACTAGGATACTAGACTCGTTTACCGAAGACCAAACAGTTCCTGGCAAGTTGAAGTCACCAAGAACTATCATATGATCTTTATCTGATAGCGAGGAAGAAACAGCGGTTAAAGCGGACAAGTGCTGCTCATAAATTGAGATATCCGAAGAAGGTGGAATATATGAGCAAGTAATGAATATAGCGAAAGCGGGAAGAATCAGTTTTACACACAGGAATTCCAGTTCCTGTTGGACTTGGACTGTGAAGTGTTCCGACGCGAAGTTAGAGTTCACTGCAATCAGAACCCCTCCAGCACGTCGAGACGAACGATCTTTCCTAAAAGTTGTGTACCGGCCTGTCAAAACCTCGGAACTAAGAATGTCCGGCTTTAACCAGGTTTCGGTAAGCACAATAACGTGGGAAGCAAATGCAACACTATCCCGGAAAAGAATGCTGAGTTTACTACGCAGGCCTCTAACATTCTGATAAGTTACTAAGAGGGAAGTTAGTTTTTAGAAGGGTTGAGGAAGTTGAGGTTGACGTTGAGGATGAGGATGGCACACTGGGATGATTTGTGAGAGTTATTGGGGCCTATTCTTCTTCTTTGCCTTAAACTCCTTCACCACCAAATGCTCTGGCCAAAATTTGGCAGAGCAAATGGTGTCAAAGTGAGTTGGGGAGACACTTATCTTGAACGAAGATATCTCCCTGGCATAAGAGAAATTAAACTTCTCCACCTTTAAACCCACGGCTTTTATTCTGCTTTGAATAAAAGCAGTTACATCATTCGATGTGAGGTCAGGGGCCAGCCGTGAGACAAAAACTTGTCGTTTTGGTGGGACTCCCACCAGTGGTTTGGGCACCACAGGCCTAGTACCTGTGGTGGCAATATCCGGAGGTCCGGAACTTCTAATCACTGGTGGGATCGGTATGGACGGGACAACTAACGAGCTTGCGGACACCACGGACACGGACGCTACAGACGTACTTGGCTGCACGTTCTCCGAGGCGATGAATTCGGCTACCGAATCTGCATCGCCAGCAGCCGTCGTTGCTCTTGGGGTGGCAAACGAAATCAGCTGCTGTACACATTGAGTGGTCGGAGTCCGATTTTCGGCAACGAGCGGCTGAGCGACTATTGGCACTTGCAGATCCCGCGGAGTGACCTTTTGCGCCTAGGAGACTCATTCAGCAGTTTTAAACCGCTAAACTGAGCCTTCATGGCTAGGAGCCGATCGTATTGGTTTTTAAAACCAACGGTCAGCTCCCTAAAGCCACTCCGCGTCTGCCTCATAAAAGCTACCATGTCTTTTTCAACCGCACGGCATGCCTCGCAACTGTAGTGCAAACCATTACGCTTTGAAATAGCATCACCCACAAGGCCAGAAAATCCAGCGCATTTTGCGTGCACTACGCTGTCGCAGAGCCAGCAGGGGATAATCGGCTGATCGTGGGTGATCTGCTTATTACATGATTTTTTTGGCACAGACAACAGAAAACTCCATAATAAAAATTTGAACAAAATTAAAATCAAATAATATATCAAAACAAATGGCTATCAAACCAGTGTGCCAGACAAACGCTAATAGGAGGAGAGGAGAACAGTTGCAGCAGCAGCTAATGAGAGAGAGAGAGAGCTACTGAACAGAAAGTTACGAGAGCGAGAGAGAAAGAACAGTTATTTAAGTTTAGGTGATAGGGAGAGAGTGATAATACAACAAAAGCTACAAGACGAGAGCGGACTGTAATGCAATGTAATGCGTACTCACTCACTGCAACAACACAAACACGACAAGCCGACGCCGAAAAATAAAAAGTTAATTAATGTTTTAACACAAATCAAAGGGCATGCACTCGCGGAATAGAATAGGTTTCCAGATTGTAGGCTGGTTAGGAAGTTAATTAAAGTTTATTTAGGAAAACACCGGCTGTTTATTCAAAACAAAAGGAAAAAATGCGGAGCGCAAAACAAAAACGCGTCTGATCACTACGAAAGAGAACGAACGTGACATCAAAGTTGTTTGACCCCCTTGGTTTGCTAAGTCCTATCGTCATAAAAGGAAAGATTGTATTGCAGGAACTTTGGCTTAATAAACTAGATTGGGATGAGCCGATTCCGCTGCATTTGGAAACAGCATGGAATAGGTTGAAAAATACACTGTTGCAATTGGAAGACATATCCATATCTCGGTTTGTGTATTCCAATCCGATGTCACCAGTTCAAATACATGCTTTCGCTGACGCCTCCAGAACGGCAGAAGGTTTAAAAATATCGTTGTTGACTTCCAAATCCAAAGTAGCGCCGCTCAAGACCAAACGATCCCAAGGCTTGAGTTATATGCCACTCACCTTCTCGCAAATCTCTGTCTCAGAATCAAGCCCTTATTAAACGTCCCCATCGAACGAGTTGTTTATTGGTTGGATTCAGAGGTAACTCTTCATTGGATCCGGTCTCATCTATCTTCGTTGTCGACTTTCGTTTCGAATAGAGTGGCTGAGATTCAAGAGTGGTCAGATGATGCTACGAGGCGGCATGTACCCACGAAACACAACCCAGCAGATAATGTCAACGAACTCGTTCAGTCAATTTGGTTCAAAGGACCATAATTTCTGAAGGATGAAGAAGAAAACTGGCCCAAGAACTATCATTTTGAGCTTCGAAGAACTTCCGAGGATCTTCAGCTGGAAAATAGGAAGACTGCGGAAGACCCAAGTATAAACTTTGAAAAAACTGTCCCACCGACCGAATATAATGAAGCCTTTTATAAAATTGTCGAGATCGACCAGCATCACGAGTATCAAGGAGAAAACGAAAAGGTTAGGAAAGGATCTACAATTGGTCCTAGTCTTCAGCGGTTGAACCCATTCATCCATGAAGACACAGGGTTTTGGGAGCCAAAGCTCCTATATCATACGATGCCAAGTTTCCTCTGCTTTTGACTAAGCGCTCGCAATTCGTGCGAAGCTATATTCGTCATCTGCACCATTCGAATTTTCATGTCGCCCCACGGAGCACTTGTGAGCATCCTTCGACAGAGTGTTTGGATGATGAACGCTCAGGAGGTCTGCAGTTATACAGCACGTACGTGCATGCGCTGTTTTTAATGCAAACCTCGATTGCTGACGCAACTCATGGGGAATTTACCCGAAGATCGACTCCGTGCTCTCCGCCCATTTTCAATTTACGGCGTTGATTTTTGTGGACCACTGCATACGACATTGAAAATTCGCGGAAGGCCCACATACAAGTCATAGATTGCGCGTTTTGTTTGTTTCGCGTCCAAAGCGGTTCACCTAGAAATAGTTTCGGATCTAATCACTGGCTGTTTTTTATTAGCTTTCCAAAAGTTCGTAGGGCGCCGAGGATATCCCCAAGTCGTTCATTGCGACAACGCGACGAACTTCGTCGGAGCGAGCCGCCACCTCAACGCTTTGCGGATCAGGCTCGAGGAGCAAGGGGATGCAATTCGCGAATTCGCATCAAGGAGCAGATGCGAATTTGCCTTCATACCGCCGCGAGCTCCTCACATGGGAGGTCTATGGGAGGCAGGTGTAAAAACTGCCAAGAGCCTACTCCTACGGACGGTAGGCAGCGCGCTCCTAACCGCCGAAGAGCTCGCCACAGTACGAGTACTGCATTTAGGCGATAATGAACTCGAGGCCGCTGGGAGCCATCAGCCAAGATCCAAGCGACGGCGAGGCCCTAACACTCGGGCACCTTCTGACAGGCGGGTCGCTCATCGCCCCCCCCAGCACTGCGGACTCCGGACCAGGAGAGTCTCAGTTGCTTGCGGCGATGGCAACTTGTCTCGTCAGTCAGGAAAGCGTTTTGCAGCGATGGTCCCGCGAATATGTCCTGAGGCTACAAGTTCGGGGCAAATGGCACCAGCGGCAACCCAACCTAGAGAAAGGAGACCTCGTGGCCGAGGACAATCTGCCGCCGCAGGAGTGGCTCGTCGGGAGGGTCATCGCCACGCACGCAGGAGAGGACGGTCAGAGTCGTCGACCTCAGGACTAGCACCTGAGCGGTTTTTCGGCGGGCACAATTGAAATTGAAGAAGATCGAGCGCACATATTATTTTCGTCCCGCCTAAATAAATATCAATTTACAGCCACCCAAAAGTTTTCGATCCTTCGTGTTAGAAAAACTCTTCTGATTTTTCAGAACTTTCCCACTAGTTTGTAACTGGTTTTCTGATGGTTTTGTGATGGCATCGACTCATCGAGTCCGATTTATAGCTGCATTTATCAGCTTTTCAGAATTGCAAAGGTCAATACAACCAGTTGTAAGATACTTAAGTTATGTCAAGAAACAGAAGCACTACCTCTAAAAACAGTAAAAAAAATACCAGATTTGAAAAATTAAACGAGGGGGAACGTTGTGAGTTGCTGCTGCGACCGCAACTCTACATTTATACCCGATATATAGTCAGTATGGGTTCATTTAACGACAAAGAGTGCGTGCGAGAGAGACAGAAAATCAGTCAGAACGTGTCGACGGGCGCTGCGTAGCCACTGCAAATTGATTTGTTACTTTTGGCTTGTAGCAGTGAGCTGTCAACAGTGAGTTCTGCATTGAAAAATTCCAAAAGTTTTGTTGCAGTGAGAGCTCGACAGTCAGGTCTAATAGTCTCTGAGATCTGTGGTTGCCACAGCTTTTCGCACTTTGCGGGGGCGGAAGGGGGTGGGGCGAAATTTTGAAAAAAACTCGTCAAGGTCCGATATTATAGGAATCTGGATAAAAAATTTGGTTGCTCTAGCTCTTATAGTCTCTGAGATCTAGGCGCTAATGTTTTGCGCTATGCAAAGCCGGCTATGATACGTGTGTGTTAGAGAGAGACAGAGCGAGAAAAAAGGAAATTGTTTTCTTCATTCTGGCTATAATAATGATACGATCCAATTCATATTCTGCAGTCTAGAAGATAAATTCATTCTCTACGGTCCTGCGTTTTTAATTTTCTCGTATCTTTAAAATTGTGGATGCCACAGATTTTCGTCTTTTGTGGGGGCGGAAGTGGGCGGGGCGATGTTTTGAAATATACTTGTAACAGTGACATATCACAGAAGGCTGGATACAAAATGTCGTTGCTCTAGCTCTTATAGTCTTTGAGCACTAGGCGCTAATAGGGACGGACAGACGGACAGACGGACGGACGGACAGACGGACAGACAGACAGGGCTCAATCGACTCGGCTATTGATGCTGATCAAGAATATATATACTTTATGGGGTCGGAAACGCTTCCTTCTGGACGTTACACACATCCACTTTTACCACAAATCTAATATACCCCAATACTCATTTTGAGTATCGGGTATAATAAAATGTCGGTTTGGCTCACAGCGCAAAAAACAGTTCTTGCGTTTTCACAAAACGCAAGATTTCTCCGTTTTCAATACGGAAACATTTTCCTCGCCGAACAACAAAACGAATCTTAATCGCAAAAGGAAAAAAGTAGATGACTATTGATGCATTAAAATAAATTTGACACCTTTACCAGGGCATTTTAACTTGTGCCTTCTTTATAAAGTTTTTTTTTAGCCCAATCTCAAATTTGGCTCTGAAATAATTGGTCAGGGCAACTACACTTGGCACTTTTCGTGGTAACACGAAATGCGCTTTCGCGCACAACAGTACAAACGTTCGCGTAACAGCTCCGATCGTACTCATAACATGCGCGTCACAAAACAACTGGGTAAAGAAAGCTGTTTCCCGGCATATTTAATTGACTTCAAAATACAAGTGCAACAAATTAACTTTCAGGTAACACCCAGATGGGGTTGAACTTTTTCAAACCATTTTGAAAGTATATTTGTCGATCCGAAATGACTTCACAAATCTGAAAGCCCATTCAAAATTAAATTTTAATTTTGCATGCTGTTACTCTCAGTTTGTCAGACATGTCAAATACACAGGTATTGCATCTAAGATGTCTTGATCTTCTTAAATCGCACAATTTCTGCTTGCTATTAAAACAAGCAATTGAACAAATAAAAGGCATTTTTATTACGCTGTATATTCACGAAACAACCAGGTCAGCTAGTTTTGTTGGCTAGAAACGATGATAAAATAAAACATCGATGTACGAACTGTATATGATTAGTGAGTATGAAATAATGATTTGTTTTGCCCCAACAAGCAAGTTAGACTGCAACAACACAAACACAAAATAAAAAATAAAAACTTTTAATTTAAAAATATATACTTTATTAATTATAAATGTATAAATCCAAAATTTACACAATAGAAAAAGATTGTTTACAGCTTATTAAGAAAAAAAGTTTAGTTTTGTAGCTTGCCTACATTTACATACAACTTTGTGTAAAAAAATTTAGCGGCTGTGCAAAACTATTCAAATTGAAAACGAGGAGACAAATCGTACTTCATTACGAAAATTTAAGGTCACACATCGGCTAACTCCAGGTAAAACCATTACCCTTCATGAAAAATATTTTTAAAAACAACATTATGTAATATATATATACACCTAGCCCTCGCTTAACACGAACTCTTTTTAACACGAACTCGGTCTTACAGGATTGTAAATGTGATCTTTTCCCCCTGAAAAACTCGTTCTTCAATGATTGCAAAATATCAATACATTTTTTTTTTTATGCCTGAGAAATTTTTTTCATTTATCAATACGCCTGGGGGCGTCTAAATAAAGGGGAATCCTACATTTGAGCTGTCAGATCTCAGAATCAGAAGTGTTCAAGTAGGTGAACAAATCTTGAACTTTTCAGACACGTACAGTAGAAAACATTAATATTCGGTTTCTTTTTTTTACACTTCAAACGCGAATAAAATGTATAAAACTACAAAAAAATAATAAAATTTAAATGGTAGAATAAAGCTTGCAGTATTATCTTTTCAGAGATGTATATTTATTAATGATTTTTTTTTTAATTAAAAGAGAAAATATAGTTAAACAAAAACAAAGACCAAAATTTGCGTTACTTTAATAGTTGGTTTTTTCTTATACGACTAAAAAAATCTCCTTAATCTAGAAAAAAGGTAATTTAATATTGGGTATGATACCCATTATTTCGTAATGTGTCGCTTAGGCGTTTGGCATATTTTTGATGACTTTTTGGTATATTCATGGCCAATTTTGGCCCACTCTTCCTGTAGCCCTTCCTTTAACGCGAATATGGACGATATTGGCGTTTTGTGTACATGGCGGTCCAGCTAACTCCAAAAATTTTCAATAGGGTTTAGATCAGGCGATTGGGGCGGCGTTTCCACTACTTTAGGACAGTTATATAGCAGCCAAGACCTTACTTTATGGGCCTTATGCTTCGGGTCATTGTCCTGATGCAACTTGAACGTGTTGCCAATGCTCATTTTCTCCGCCGACTGCTTACAATTTTCTTTCAATATTTTCTTCTTCGGCTTCTTTTTCGGCTTCAGGAAGAGTGAGCCAAAATTCTGCAAGCTTTATTCTACCATTTAAAATTTTTTTATTTTTTTGCAGTTTTATACATTTTATTCGCGCTTTATTAATGTTATCCACTGTATGTAAATAAAAAATTAAAGATGTTGTGGTTAGTGACAAGGTGGTAAAGCTTGATTAAATCAAAATATAAGCTCCTTTAAAAGTGTTACAATGTGTGTACTCCTTGAAATATTAAACTTTGCTCATTTAATTGAAGGTGAAGGTTTCGAAGTCATGTGATGTGAAAGAGTTGTTTGAAGATAGAAGCATTGATGACGAATTATTGCTTGAGATTGCTGTAAATGAAGCAAGCAATAAAGCAGCAGCAGTAAAGAAACCGAATTGAATTCTACGAACGTAACCCCTTATTTTGTATTGAATCCGTGTCTCGTCTAACACGATTTCGCTTAACACGATCTTTTCTAGGAACGTAAAAAACGTGTTAAGCGAGGGCTAGGTGTATTGTTTTTAAAGGAATGGTTTTACCTGAAGTTAGCCGACGTATATATACATATAGATGTATATGTATACATCCAAACGTATGCTTGCGCTTATTTGTATGGGCGACAAAAAATGTGTCGGAATGTGTCCTTTTGCTATAAAACAATAAAATATAAAGTTTCAGCCCGATTCGACAACGTTGAGAGGTGCCGACTTGATGTCAAAGCTCAAAACACGATATTTGGCCAATGGTTCCTATGGCAGGTCCATGCATCATGGGCAGGTCTACTATATATCGCTCTGATCGGACTGCATTTTTTTTATGATTTAAAATATTAAAATATAAATTAGCCCCCAAAATTTCAGCTCGATTTGTTAATATATTCAGGGTTGCACAGTTGCAGGAAATGTGATGAAAATGGGGTCATCGAAACCTTAGAGCATCTCATCTGCTACTGCCCAGCTCTTGTACGGGCAAGGAGTAAATACCTGGGCGCCCCGGTGCTGGCATCGCAGGAAGATGCCTCCAAGAGGACGTCGCAGGAACTGCTGGCTGCAGGCGATATTGACTAGCATATTCTTTTACGACGTTTAGCAACTTTTGCAACTCATCTATTTTTTGGTTATTATTTGGTTATAATCGTGCATAAGTTTAACAGCACATTCGGCTGTAAAATTTTTAGACCGAGACCTTTGAAAATTAAACTTTTATAAATAAGCGCAACCCTAATGTACACATACATATTTACATACATATGTACACACAAACATGGGAAAGATAGATAGATGGGCTACCTTAAGTGGCCTTTCGCTCAGACTAAAAAGCTGAAAGACAGCTAATTTAATACTTACCACAGTTTGAAATATAGTGCACAAAAGCAGTGTCTCAGGAAATGTAACTACATTGTTTAGGTAAAAACTGTTACAACCTCGTACTTCATGGGAACTCTCTCGACCTCAAAATCAGTAGGTAATGGCTACTTAGTGACATTAATAGAGGGATAACAAATCCGATGTAAGGATAAAGCTTTTACCGAACATCATCAATAAATCCCCGTTAAATCGAATAAACTTCTCCGAAACCACTTCGTTTTAGAATCGTTAACAGCACAAATCTCGGATGTACGTACGTCTCAATGGATACAAGTCTAGCTAGAAATACCAAATAGTTAAAGAATTAAAAATGAAAAGTTAATTTTGGAGCCGTACCAAGTGAAGTATTATTCTTTGACATTTTAGCTGTTAACTTTTTCGTTATACATATGTACTTATGTAGATGTATTACGTATTATGTACTCAAAATATAGAAAATGAAATTAAAGCTAGGTAATGTTTTATTTAAAACTGCAACCTAATAATAAGAATATTTTTGAGAGTAACACAGAATAAACCAAACTTAACTATTCCCCCAAATGCGCATAAACATTAGTAAAAAATGGGAAGAAATAGATATTTAATTTTCAGCTATTCTGAAACGATGGAATGTGGACATGATTTAAACAATCGAATACATATTGTTAAGGGCTTTGCACCACAGAATATCTTGGGGTAACGGTAGGTTGTGATCGTATGTAAGTGCTTTTATAGGATATGCACACTAATAGGCTCTGCACACTGAGCACATCCCGGGGGAATGGTGGGATTTTTTGACAGATGTGAAACCCCGATTCACACTGCCACCATCCACCATCCACCATCTACCATCCGTCAAAAAACAGCTGATGAGCATAAAATTACAAAGTTTTGTTCTGAATTGTGAAATTTTCTCAACTTTAAATTAATAAATTGGCTATATTTTTGACTATAATAAAACAATCCATATATGTACAATAAACGTTACTATTTGGACTCCATTAAAAATTGCAGCAGCTTTGTTTGGAAGTTGGTTTGGCCTTGGCTGCTCGCAATATGCTGGAGTATCTCTCGCTTTGTTTCCTGGTGCTCATCCTGTAATTTCTGCTGGTCCTTCTGGACTTCAAGTATTTTCCGCACAATCTCCAGAAGGTTTTCCAGTTTAATCCGCTTTGGTGCGGCGCCTTGGTTGCAGAAATAATACTAGAGCCGTAGTTGGATCTGTCCCGGTCGACATAAACGGAACTATTTCGGGACACCCGCGAATCCGTCAAATGTTTGTAGCGAGATTATCAATATATGCAGTCCATTTCGACTTGCGTGTATTGTTTGTTTATTTAATGGCTGCAAAATACTACTCATAAAAAAAAAGAAAGCAAATACATATGTACTTATGTACCACCTATGTACCAATAAGGTACATATATACCTTATTACCACCAATTTCAGGTCTCTCCATTTTGTATTGTGTCTGTTGTTTTTTTTCTTTTTTTAGTTTTCAACGATTTAAATTTCGAATTAAGATTTGAAATCTGTCTGGGCGCGAACTATTTTTTATTGCCATTCATTGCTTTTTAGGGTTGCATTTGAAAATCATCGGCTAACTATCGCATAGAAACGTGCGGTTTAGGAACATCCAAAATGGATGGTAGACTAACTGGGAAATTTTCAGAACGGCAAAACCTTACGGACCATCCCCGAAATGGATGGTGGATGGTCGTCAGTGTGAATAGCCTATAAGCCCCATCCGGGGGAACGGTGGGAGTTTTTACAGATGTGAAACTCCGATTCACACTGGCAATTCCGATTCCGATTCAACAAGTTCATAGTATTTGCGCGGAAGATTTATTATATTTTTGTCAAATGGATGAAGACTTAGCAATTATTTTGGCTGTGGTTCATCAGCAAAATATTTTCTTGCACCAACTTAAAATGTTGCTGGAAATGAATAATGGTGATGATGATTATAACTTTGACTAGGATGAGGTGCCAACACAAAAATAATAGCGGAATAATATTGTGCTGTTGCGTTTCACATTATATATTACACAACAGCGCGAAAAATAAAAATTGGGATCTTGCAACATATGAGCAGCGAGAACAGCCCGATAGCAGCAACAGTTCTGCTGACTATAATCAGTCAGCAGAACAGATACGATCTTCAATCGCAAAATATTGTGTAGACCGTATATTAAAATCTTATTTATTTGTATCTTTTAACAATTGCAACAGATCATTTTGAAATTTGGTTTGGGTACTGAACAGGGTCTGGACGAGCTTTTCCTGCCTTTCTCCAGTTCGGTATTGAACATATCTGAATATAAATACTCAAATATAATAAATAACATATATATCTATTAAACTTACCACTGGAATTTTCTGTTCCTTCCATTTGATATTTATTTTGAAACTTTCTGCTCTTGTGCTCTGTTTTGTACTGTAGTTATGTTGTTGTTAATATTGATAAAATCATTATTTATGTTTTCGCAGTGAAATTCATTTTCATTGTGAATGCCAATTTTCCAGAGTTGCATTTGAAAACCGTCAGCTAACCATCGCATAGTGAGGTGCGGTTTAGTAACATCCCAGATGGATGGTGGAATAACTGGGAAATTTTAGGAACGTCAAAACCTTACGGACCATCCCGGAAATGGATGGTGGATGGTCGTCAGTGAATAGCCTATTAATGGCCTATTTCCACCCAGCGCATCTACGGGGAACAGTGGGATTTTTTGACAGATGTGAAACCTCGGATCACAAGATAAAATGAATAAATTGGCGCTTTATAGGCTCTGCACACTGAGCACATCTCGAAGGAACGGTGGAATTTTTTGAAAGATGTGAGACCTCGATTCATACTGGTACCATCCACCATCCGTCAAAAAGCAGTGGATGAGCATAAAATAAAAATGTTTTTGTCTGAATTGTGATATTTCACAAGATGAAATGAATGAATTGGCGATTTTATTGGCAATATTAAAATGATACATAGAAGTACTATATAGTATATATATATATATACGGATCCCACGCAAAACACAGCCCTCCTCCCGGCCAACCGACCAGGGGCGCTGCCGTCTGAAGTTTATGCGGCTCAACAGATCAGGGCTATCTACGTCGCCCTTGATCAAGTTTTGCATAAAAATCACACCAAGCATTTTCCTACGGTTAATTAAGGATGGGAGGTTTACTAATAGTAGTCTACTAGAGTAAGATGGGAGTCTTAC
The DNA here is from genome assembly GCA_008121275.1 of Drosophila lowei. Lineage (NCBI taxonomy): Eukaryota > Metazoa > Arthropoda > Insecta > Diptera > Drosophilidae > Drosophila > Drosophila lowei. Next base: position 31,418,776 of record CM017781.1, on the reverse strand, counting down.
ACCCGCATCCCAGTTAAGGCCCCGCAGAGCAAAGAGCAAAAAGTTTTTCTGTACTGATTCTATACGGTCCTGGTGTACTTTGTATTGAGGGCACCATACACAGGAGCCGTATTCTAAAATCGGACGAACTAGCGTAGTATAGAGAGTCTTTGTTATATAGGGGTCGTCAAATTCTTTTGACCACCTCTTTATAAACCCAAGCACGCCCATGGCCTTATTTACCATGGTAGAAATGTGTTCGGAAAACTTGAACTTTGCGTCTAATAAGACACCAAGATCATTCACCAGGGTAATTCTCTCAAGAGAACCGCCATATAGAGTATAGGGAGCCAACAAGGGGCTAGAACGATGAAATGTCATTACTTTGCATTTCGAGGCATTAAGGTGTAACAAGTTTGCACTGCACCATGACTGAAAGTTATTGAGATCGGATTGCAAGCGAGAATGAAATGAAATGTCCTTATACTGGACACAGAGTTTAACATCATCCGCATACATAAGTACTCGAGAGTATGTTAATACCGAAGGCAAGTCATTAATAAAGAGTGTGAAAAGTGAGAGGCCTTAAATTGTGAAGAGAGGTAGTTTTTGAAGAGGACTCTTTGAGACCTGGAACAAAGATAGCTAGAAATCCATCTCCGGAGGTTGGGCGGAAACCCTTAAAGGTCAAGTTTATGTGCTAGAAGGGAATGGTTTACAGAGTCGAATGCTTTACTGAAGTCGGTGTAAATAACATCCGTCTGTAAGTTACCTTGAAAGCCTTTAATAATGAAAGAGGTAATCTTTAACAAATTCGTGGTGGTTGTTCGCCGCCTTATAAATCCATGCTTAAAGTTGATTGAAGTTGATTGTTGGACCTGGACTTTGAAGCGTTCCGACGTGAAGTTTAAGTCCACTGCAATCAGAACCCCTCCTGCACGTCGAGACAAACGGTCCTTTCTAAAAGTTTTGTACCGACCTGCCAAAACATCGGTACTAAGAATGTCCGACTTTAACCAGGTTTCGGTAAACATAATAACGTGGGTTAAAAATGCGACACTATCCGGGAAAGAGAGTGCTAAGCTCACTACGTAATAGGCTATTCACACTGACGACCATCCAGCACCCACCATCCATTTCGGGGATGGTCCGTAATAGGCTATTCACACTGACGACCATCCACCATCCATTTCGGGGATGGTCCGTAAAGTTTTGACGTTCCGAAAATTTCCCAGTTAGTCTACCATCCATTTTGGATGTTCCTAAACCCCACGTTTCTATGCGAATGAAATGGTTAGCCGATGGTTTTCAAATGCAACCCTAAAAAGCAATGAATGGCAATAAAAAATTGTTCGCGCCTAGACAGATTTCAAATCTTAATTCGAATTTTAAATCGAAAACTAAACAAAGAAAAAAATACAGCAGGCACAATACAAAATGGAGAGACCTGAAATTGGTGTTAATAAGTAAACATTTGTAGATATGTATATATGTATTTGCTTTCTTTTTTTACGATTAGTATTTTGCAGCCATTAAATAAACAAACAATACATGTATGTCGGATGGGACATGTATTGATAATCTCGCTATAAACATTTGGCATGATAGTACTGCGGACTTGCGGGGTCCCGAAATAATTCCGTTAATGTCGACCGGGACAGATCCAACTACGGCTCTAATATTATTTCTGCAACCAAGGCGCCGCACCAATGCGGATTAAACTGGAAAACCTGGAGGAGATTGTTCGGAAAATGCTTGAAGTCCAGAAGGAGCAGCAGAAATTACAGGATGAGCACCAGGAAACATAGCGAGAGGTACTCCTGCAAATTGCGAGCAGCCAAGGCCAAATCAACTTTCAAACAGAGCTGCTGCAATTTTTAAGGGAGTCCAAAGAGTAATGTTTATTGTACATATATGGATTGTTTTATTATAGTCAATAGTATAGCCAAGTTACTAATATAAAATTGTGAAAATTTCACAATTCAGACCAAAACTTTGTAATTTTATGCTCATCAGCTGTTTTTTGACGGATGGTAGATGGTGGATGGTGCCAGTGTGAATCGGGGTTTCACATCTGTCAAAAAATCCCGCCGTTTCCCCGGGATGTAAAGCGCTTTTTTCCATTTTTTAAGTTGGCAATGCCTCCTGAGTGCCTCCTGTTATAGTCCGTTTGTAAACTGCCGAGCTTTTCAGACATCTATTTAAAATTCCAACACAGGCTGAGTCGCCTCAGTAACCCACCACATGTCAGCTACATATGTGAGGTTTGAGAGTGAGATTACGACAAACAACGACGACGTGTTCACTTATTACACTAGGCAACAAAATAGAACCTTTTATTTCCACTGTGAACCAAACCGACTTTTTCTGATAGATTTGAAGCTTTACAGATTTTTAATGCATTTTATTTTTGTTTTGCTTTTTTTTTTGGATTTTAAAAACTTTTAAAACTTCATTTATCAGCTTTTGAAAATTGTAAAGTTCAACACAACCAGGCGTAAGATACTTAAGTTATGTGAAAAAATGAAAACATAAAAAACGAGGGGTAACGTTGAGTCGCTGCTTGCGCCAAGACTCCAAATTTATACCCGACACTCAGTCAGTATGGCAGTCAGAGGGAATGAGTAAGCACGTGGAAGGAGTTGCGTAGACACTACAATTTCATTCGTTCGTTCTGGCTATAATATTGAATCGATCTGATCCAACCTAATCGGCAATCTGCTATATATGGTCATTCTTTATAATTCTGCGCTTTTGGTTTTTTCGTAACTTTAAAATTTTAGATTTTGAAAGAAACTTGATTCAGTGTGATGTCACAGAAGTCTGAATAGAAAATATCGTTGCTCTAGCTGTTATAGTCTCTGAGAACTTGGCGTCAAACAAGACGGACAGACAGGCATTGCTCTATCGACTCGGCTATTGATGCTGATCAAGAATAGATATACTTTATGGGGATGGAAACGCTTTCTTCTGGGCATTACACACATCCATTTTCTGCGCAAATCTAATATACCCCTATACTCTTTTTGAGTATCGGGTGTAAAAACAAAGGGACTTGTCCATTTTATCTAACCTATATCCCACAAATATGGGGCTCAACCTACATACAAAGTGACATGTCTACTATGTATGTGGTTGAGGTGCACAGTAATTACATATATTTAGCTCTAGCGGGGCAACAGAGCTGTTAGCAATCCAGCTACGAAGGACTGTTAGCAATCCAGCTACGACGGACTGTTAGCTCTCGCTCTCCTGTTTGATCTCGCTTTCGCTCTCACGATCCACAAGGCTGTCAAGCAGCTTTAACTTGTAAGTTAGAATTAATTACTATTCCAGCCCACATCAACCGGCCGGCATACAAGACGAATCACAGAAATATACGACATATATACATTTATCGACACCACCCGCATTTCATATTTCCACGGCTACTCGGAGTAATTATACAATCCATAAATCTTCGTTGGATACCTACGTATCGATCCGTCCTCCTATAAACAACATACATTCGAGATTGAATGCTGTATATAGAATATTCTTTTATTACAACGGCGTAACCAGATGAATTTATTATATGATAATGCGTTAGGACATTTTTAGAAATTAGAGACAGTGTTAGGTAAGGTATAGAACTATGTATACAAAACGACTTTTTATGGTTCCCCCAATCACGATCTGGCAACGACGCATCGTCAGACGCAGTTGTTGGTTTCGAGAGTGATCGAGGATTAGCAGTTCAGTTCGTGGTTCCACACACAATTAGCAAATTATGAAATTTTGATGTCCAAAATAAGATTAAACGAGCAGAATATTAACACATTCTACATTGGTGACTCCGCAATTAACAATACAAGATACAAAACATATCAAAAAGATGGAAGAAGCACGGGCTAGCTTAGATGCATCTCTTTCGCCAGACTCTGGTGAAAAACAGGGCCACAACAATAATATGCCAGCAGTAGAGACAGTCGGCGCCTGCAAGCTGCCGCCGTTTTGGAAGCATAATGCGCAATTATGGTGTTTACAGGTTGAGGCACAATTTCCACAAAAAAGTTTCGACTCCACATACGACTGTAAATACTAAATTCCTTATTGATTCGGGTTCGGTCATATCACTCATACCGATAAAAATACTTAAGAGTAAGCCATACAAACAAAGCAGCTTTAAATTATACTCAGCAAACAAATCAGTCATCGACACATATGGTACAGTAAACCTTTCGTTTGATCTCAAGCTACGCTGGAAGTTCAGCTGGTCTTTCATAATTGCCACTTTTCAGTCAGCAATCATTGGAGCTGATTTTTTTAATTCACTTTGGCTTGCTCCTTAATCTCAAAGGCCGGCGACTCATAGATCCCACCACCTCATTGTCTGCGCAAGGACAACTAACTGAAGCAAATCTGAACCACGTTTCTACAATTAATTCTTAACACTCAAAAGGAATAAGTCAATCATATGTGAATCTACTTACACGTTTAATCGAGATAACCCGACCAAACACGTCTTCAGCAATGAGCGTTAATAATGAAGTAGCTCACTACATCAAAACTAGTGGTCCTCCAGTTTTCGACAAACCGAGGCGGCTTGCAGGGGAAAAGCTGGATGCGGCTCGTCGTGATTTCGACCTTCTCCTGCAAAATGCAGTAATTCGACCTCAAAGCAGTCAGTGGGCCAGTCCCATTCATCTAGATCCTAAAAAGCCCAACGGGTGGCGTACTACAGGCGATTATAGGAAACTAAATTTTCGTACCATTCCGAGCGCTGCCCGGTACCTTGTAGTGTCCAGTCTTCGCCAGTGAGTTAGGGCCAGAGCCTATTTAGACTCTAACTTTCTGACCTCATGTTAATAGGAAGCTAGGTTCGAAGGCGCGCATTCTTGCTGTGCTCGGGTCCAGCTCGTCGGATTGGTCGGGGTTCTTTCTCCCCTAGCTACACAGTTTTCCTGACACAAATCAATATAATGCGCTTAAAAAAAAATAAACAGGATCTCGACGTTAATATCAATAACCAATAAAAAACTCATTTCTACTCTGCGCCGATACGCATTTCATAAAAACGAGGGGTAACGTTGAGTCGCTGCTTGCGCCAAGACTCCAAATTTATACCCGACACTCAGTCAGTATGGCAGTCAGAGGGAATGAGTAAGCACGTGGAAGGAGTTGCGTAGACACTACAATTTCATTCGTTCGTTCTGGCTATAATATTGAATCGATCTGATCCAACCTAATCGGCAATCTGCTATATATGGTCATTCTTTATAATTCTGCGCTTTTGGTTTTTCGTAACTTTAAAATTTTAGATTTTGAAAGAAACTTGATTCAGTGTGATGTCACAGAAGTCTGAATAGAAAATATCGTTGCTCTAGCTGTTATAGTCTCTGAGAACTTGGCGTCAAACAAGACGGACAGACAGGCATTGCTCTATCGACTCGGCTATTGATGCTGATCAAGAATAGATATACTTTATGGGGATGGAAACGCTTTCTTCTGGGCATTACACACATCCATTTTCTGCGCAAATCTAATATACCCCTATACTCTTTTTGAGTATCGGGTGTAAAAACAAAGGGACTTGTCCATTTTATCTAACCTATATCCCACAAATATGGGGGCTCAACCTACATACAAAGTGACATGTCTACTATGTATGTGGTTGAGGTGCACAGTAATTACATATATTTAGCTCTAGCGGGGCAACAGAGCTGTTAGCAATCCAGCTACGAAGGACTGTTAGCAATCCAGCTACGACGGACTGTTAGCTCTCGCTCTCCTGTTTGATCTCGCTTTCGCTCTCACGATCCACAAGGCTGTCAAGCAGCTTTAACTTGTAAGTTAGAATTAATTACTATTCCAGCCCACATCAACCGGCCGGCATACAAGACGAATCACAGAAATATACGACATATATACATTTATCGACACCACCCGCATTTCATATTTCCACGGCTACTCGGAGTAATTATACAATCCATAAATCTTCGTTGGATACCTACGTATCGATCCGTCCTCCTATAAACAACATACATTCGAGATTGAATGCTGTATATAGAATATTCTTTTATTACAACGGCGTAACCAGATGAATTTATTATATGATAATGCGTTAGGACATTTTTAGAAATTAGAGACAGTGTTAGGTAAGGTATAGAACTATGTATACAAAACGACTTTTGGCGGTTCCCCCCAATCACGATCTGGCAACGACGCATCGTCAGACGCAGTTGTTGGTTTCGAGAGTGATCGAGGATTAGCAGTTCAGTTCGTGGTTCCACACAATTAGCAAATTATGAAATTTTGATGTCCAAAATAAGATTAAACGAGCAGAATATTAACACATTCTACATTGGTGACTCCGCAATTAACAATACAAGATACAAAACATATCAAAAGATGGAAGAAGCACGGGCTAGCTTAGATGCATCTCTTTCGCCAGACTCTGGTGAAAAACAGGGCCACAACAATAATATGCCAGCAGTAGAGACAGTCGGCGCCTGCAAGCTGCCGCCGTTTTGGAAGCATAATGCGCAATTATGGTGTTTACAGGTTGAGGCACAATTTCCACAAAAAGTTTCGACTCCACATACGACTGTAAATACTAAATTCCTTATTGATTCGGGTTCGGTCATATCACTCATACCGATAAAAATACTTAAGAGTAAGCCATACAAACAAAGCAGCTTTAAATTATACTCAGCAAACAAATCAGTCATCGACACATATGGTACAGTAAACCTTTCGTTTGATCTCAAGCTACGCTGGAAGTTCAGCTGGTCTTTCATAATTGCCACTTTTCAGTCAGCAATCATTGGAGCTGATTTTTTTAATTCACTTTGGCTTGCTCCTTAATCTCAAAGGCCGGCGACTCATAGATCCCACCACCTCATTGTCTGCGCAAGGACAACTAACTGAAGCAAATCTGAACCACGTTTCTACAATTAATTCTTAACACTCAAAAGGAATAAGTCAATCATATGTGAATCTACTTACACGTTTAATCGAGATAACCCGACCAAACACGTCTTCAGCAATGAGCGTTAATAATGAAGTAGCTCACTACATCAAAACTAGTGGTCCTCCAGTTTTCGACAAACCGAGGCGGCTTGCAGGGGAAAAGCTGGATGCGGCTCGTCGTGATTTCGACCTTCTCCTGCAAAATGCAGTAATTCGACCTCAAAGCAGTCAGTGGGCCAGTCCCATTCATCTAGATCCTAAAAAGCCCAACGGGTGGCGTACTACAGGCGATTATAGGAAACTAAATTTTCGTACCATTCCGGAGCGCTGCCCGGTACCTTGTAGTGTCCAGTCTTCGCCAGTGAGTTAGGGCCAGAGCCTATTTAGACTCTAACTTTCTGACCTCATGTTAATAGGAAGCTAGGTTCGAAGGCGCGCATTCTTGCTGTGCTCGGGTCCAGCTCGTCGGATTGGTCGGGGTTCTTTCTCCCCTAGCTACACAGTTTTCCTGACACAAATCAATATAATGCGCTTAAAAAAAAATAAACAGGATCTCGACGTTAATATCAATAACCAATAAAAAAAACTCATTTCTACTCTGCGCCGATACGCATTTAGAAACCGCTTAGAAAAAGTGTAGTTCGTCTTCTGTTTGATGGAGGGAACAGCGGTGATATATGTCCCTAGTCTTTACCCACCCAACCATGACAAACGCGTTTACATTCGGGCGTTGTCCCAATTCAAAGATCCAACATCTTCTAGTGCGTTTTGAGGGAGATAAGCATAAGTACTTGACAGACGGAGATAATATTTAGTTTAGGCAGACATATTCATGATTACAAATTCCTTTTATTTTTATGTTAAATGTCCCTAGCCATAAGAGATTGTATTGATATATATATATTTTTTTTACATAAATTACAGATATAATCCGATTCCTTACATTTACAAATAAACAAAAATATACAGACTTCCTTCTTCTTGGATCAGCAAAAAAAAAACTTAATTATTTGAGCATTTGAGGGGGAAATATTCCTTCAAATCAGTATATATATATCTACTTTAACAAACTTACGCCTTATACACTTTGTAAGGAAGCGATCTTGGGCTGGGGTACATATCTCAGTCTACTCCAGGGTCGAAATTACAGCAATATTTATAATTTGCCGGGACTCCGAGTTCTGGGCCGTCGATGGGGACAGGGAGGCAATCCCCAGACGGGAGCGACCGAGATGAAAGGGAACAGTACGGGGCGTGGCAGTGGCAATCGCCGGACAGCACTTACGTGGCCCTGTCGGACTAAGAATTACTACGAGGGTCGGAGATATCGACAGACACCGCCGAGAGGGCTTAGGCAATCGCCGGATAGCGCTCTCGGGATCCCGTCGAACTAAGAACTACTACGGAGGTCTGTGCTATGCGGGGATACCAACAAGTATCACCGAGAGTGTCTAGGCTATCGCCGGATAACACTTACGGGACCTTGTCGGACTAAAAATTACTACGAAGGTCTTTGCTATGCGGGGATACCGACAAATACCACCGCGAGTACCTAGGCTATCGCCGGACAGCACTCACGGGGGCCCTGTCGGACTAAGAATTACTACGAGGGTCGGAGATATCGGCAAGCATCGCCGGGAGGGCTTAGGCAATCGCCGGATAGCGCTCCCGGGATACTGTCGAACTAAGAACTACTACGAAGGTCTTTGCGATGCGGGGATACCAACAAGTATCGCCGAGAGTGTCTAGGCTATCGCCGGATAACACTCACGGGACCTTGTCGGACTAAGAATTACTACGAGGGTCGGAGATATCGACAGGCATCGCCGAGAGGGCTTAGGCAATCGCCGGACAGCACTCTCGGGATCCCGTCGAACTAAGAACTACTACGAAGGTCTTTGCGATGCGGGGATACCAACAAGTATCGCCGAGAGTGTCTAGGCTATCGCCGGATAACACTCACGGGACCCTGTCGGACTAAGAATTACTACGAGGGTCAGGGATATCGACAAGCATCGCCGAGAGTGCTTAGGCAATCGCCGGATAGCGCTCTCGGGATCCCGCCGAACTACGAACTACTACGAAGGTCTGAGATATCGACGAGCGTCGCCGAGGGCACCTAGGCAATCGCCGGATAGTACTCACGGGACACTGTCGAACTAAGAATTGCTACGGGGTCGGAGATATCGACAAACATCGCCGAGGGTGCCTAGGGCAATCGCCGGATAGCACCTACGGGACACTATCGAACTAAGAATCACTACGGGGAGTCGGAGATATCGACAAGCATCGCCGAGGGTGCCTAGGCAACCGCCGGATAGCACTCACGGGACACTGTCGGACTAAGACTTGCTACGGGGGTCGGGGACATCGACAAGCGTCGCCGAGGGTGCCTAGGCAATCGCCGGATAGCACTTACGGGATGCTGTCGAACTAAGAGTTACTACGGGGGGTCGGAGATATCGCTAAGCATCGCCGAGAGTGCCTAGGCAATCGCCGGATAGCACTCACGGGATACTGCCGAACTAAGAATTGCTACGGGGGCCGGAGACATCGACAAGCATCGCCGAGAGTGCTTAGACAATCGCCGGATAGCGCTCTCGGGATCCCGCCGAACTAAGAATTGCTACGGGGGTCGGAGATATCGACAAGCATCGCCGAGGGTGCCTAGGCAATCGCCGGATAGCACTTACGGGACGCTGTCGAACTAAGAATTACTACGAGTACGGGAATACCGACGCATATCGCCGAGAGTACCTAGGCAATCGCCGGATAGCACTCACGGGACACTATCGGGCTAAACATTACTGCGAAAGTCTTTATCATACAGGGCAGGCATCGCCGAGAGGGCTTAGGCAATCGCCGGACAGCGCCTTCGGGACCCTGGGAACTACTGGGGTACTGTGGGGTCACAAACTACTGGGGGGAATCATGCGGGGAACGCCAACAGTTGTCACCGAGAACGCCTAGGCAATCGCCGGACAGCGGCCTCAGGATCCCGTTGGGCTACGAACTACTGGAGGGAACCACGCGGGGCCCCGACGGGCATCCGGGTTGAATACGGATCACCACGTGGGTGCAGACAAAGAGGGAGACTCGGGCAAGAGGCGTGAGGAAGGGCAGAGAAGATGAAGCCCCGGGCATCCCGGTTCCCTAGTGTATGGATTGGTGGTGGTCAGGCTATGTTTTGGTTATATTCATTATATTTCATTTTATTCCTCTTTGGTTCCCTACCTATCGCACCGCTCAGCAGCCCGTATGCACGTCCTGAGACTCGCTTACCCCTGAACTCCCGCGCTTGTGCTTGTTGAAAGCCTCCTCTTTCCCGGGATTGCAGCGCCGGTGCAGGGTCCCCTCTCCGTAAACGTAGTATCGATGCCGGATCCTTCGCGCACTGCTGATCGCATTAATCTCCAAGTAGTCCGCCACGTGTGTTCTTTTTCTTTTCGCGAGCCACTCGGATTTTTACCCGTCAACGCGTCCGATTCCTCTGACTGCCTCTCATCTAACTGACTTCCTTTCCACGTTTTCCCAACTTCAGAGCCGGCGTTCTGCTGGCTCTGCCGATCCAGCGTCGGCGTGGGCGGCTAGCGTCGTTATTTCCCCTCTCTTTTTCCACTGCTGGGGCGTCGTTGCTGGATTTGGTTGCTGTTCTCAGCGGTCCTCTTCTGCCGCTGCTGCGTTGATGCTGTCGGCTTATCTTGTCAGCGCTTCTCCTCGGCCGCTGCTGCGTCGATGCTGTTGGCTTATCTTGTCAGCGCTTTCCTCTCTGCCGTGGCTGCGTCGGTGCCGGCGGCTCGCTGGATCCCGTTGTTTTCCTCGTCTCTCTTTGGCCGCTGCTGCGTCGTTGTTGTTGGGTTATCTTGTCAGCGCTTCCCTCTCTGCCTGTTGCTGCGTCGATGCCGGCGGCTCGCTGGATCCCGTTGTTTTCCTCGTCTCTCTTTGGCCGCTGCTGCGTCGTTTGTTGTTGGGTTATCTTGTCAATGCTTCCCTCTCTGCCTGTTGCTGCGTCGATGCCGGCGGCTCACTGGATCCCGTTGTTTTCCTCGTCTCTCTTTGGCCGCTGCTGCGTCGTTGTTGTTGGGTCTTGGTTCTGGAAAGCCAGTGGCGTCCGCCGTGATCGCGACTTGCCCCCTTTTTAAGAAAATAATAAGCTACGTGGGGCTTAGAGACCCCTCGGGCCGTATAATATAAAATTAATACCAAGTGGCCTTCGTGGCCTTCCCCCCTCCCCCTTAACCTAAAACTGAACAGTCAATGCTTAAACCTAGAAAATAAAAAGTCAAAAATCTTAATTCTAATGAAATAAGTTCGGGTCCCTCCAATGGGAAAATGCCGGCAAGATGATGGGTGGAAAAAATGTGGGTGGAAAAAATGTGGGTGGAGCGTACGCTCCCTCACACCCCCTCCATACTTCGGGGGTGCCGAAGAGTGACTGTGACAGCCCGGCTACGGGTAATTTTGACGCGAAAGCAGGTGCCGTCATGGACCTCCAGTCGCCGGACTCCCAGTCGGTAGGCTCGATCGCGTAAGAATACGGTGATGTTGGATATGAGGTCCCGGGGCAACCGCCGCCCTGGCGCGTTGGTCCGCCATTCGGGGGGAGCCTCTGCCCATTCCGGGTCGTCCTGCACCGCGGCTACCGTAGGGTGGAGTCGGAGGATTTGCAGCAGGTCGGCCATCTCGCCATACTCCAGCGGGAGGCTCTCTTCGGAGCCGAAGTCGCGTACTTCCTCATCGGGACGTTGTGGGGGTAGTCCGGCGTGGGCGGCAAAGAGGGGGGGGGCGGGATGTCAGCTGACCCCGATGGGTTGGCTGGTGCCCACTGCTGGTTCGCTTGTGGCGCGAAGTCCAGGTCCATGAGGGACCCGGAATCGGACCCTCCGTCGTCGCGTTGGGGTCCTGCTCCTTCCCCTGCATCGCTCGCGTTTGATACGTCAGAGTAGTGTGGCCCAGCACCATCACCGGATTCGTCCTCGTTGCGTACAGCTGGAGGGGTGACTACTCGACCTTGACCGGCCAGGTCCCACTCGGCCCAAAGGGGCGAGTCCCATTCGCTTCCGCGGGCCACTGGGTGTCCGCTCCCTTCGTACTGCAGCGTGGACGCCAGGCTTGGAGCGTCGCGCAGGATCGTCTCGTGCTCGTCGGTGTCCGTGGTCGCATTGTCGTCGTCTATGGCAGCCCCGTAACTCCCGAGCCAAAGGCGATTCAGGGCGGCGACGTCGTGATTGGGCGCCGAGCGGACACCTGCGGTTGCGAAGCGACCATCGGGCTCCACTTCCTCTTCGGCGTCGGTCCCCGGGTCCTGTGTTTGTTTCTCGATCCACCCTTGGATGGCTGCCGCGCGCTGACCCCATGGCATCCAGCCCGGTTGTCTAAGAGTCGCCTCTCCGACCCGCCTCAACTGGGCTTGACGGGAGGTGGATGGCCCATCGGGGTTGACGATCCAGCCGCGAGTCCGGCTTGCAGTCGGTTCGTCGGCAGGCGCCGGGACTTCAGGCTGCTGGTCTCCGCTAGGGTGTCCCGTCGTATCACCATTTGCCCCTAGGGGCCGAGCTTGCCTTCCATCTCTTAGACGCTTCATGTCTTCTGTCGATTCTAGGGAGAAAATGCCTGTCGGTTAGAGCCTGCCTGTCTTAACTAGAAGTATTAATACCCTCCCTATCCCTGCTTGAGCGGTGCGAGTAAGAAGATGTTTACATTGGATGTAGTACTTATCTAATCCCATAAGGGGATGTATACGTAGCCTACGGTTTCGTGGGTCGCGCCCCTTACGGGGCGAGGACGTTACGGTAGCGCGCTACCGCAAGTGGCCCTTGCGAAGTCGGCAAGTCATTCGGGTCTCTCCAGCGTCGTCGGGTTCTCCTCGGGGTGTTCCACTCCGTGGAAGGCCTTTAAGTCGGCTAAACTCGCTGTTTTCCTTTGTTTGCCTTGTTGAATCTGTAGTCGAACTATGTTGGGAGATAAGAATTGGGTTACCTTGTACGGCCCGTCGTACTTAGGGGCCAACTTGGCCGCGAAACCGTCGGCGGCTTTGGATAGGTGATGCTGCCGAAGGAGGACTAGGGTTCCTAGTTCGGGTCGCCACTTGCGCCGTCGGAGGTCGTATGTTCTCTTCTGCTCTTGGGATGCCCGTTGGGTGTTCTCCTGTACGACCTTGAATACTTCCTGCAGTCGTGTCGCCTTCCCGTGGGCAGGCTCTGGTTCATTTCCTAATCCTGGGGTCACTTCGTCGTACAAGGCTCCTGGTAGCCTTGGTTCTCGTCCGAGTACCAAAAAGGCCGGGCTGAAGCCCGTGGTGTCCGACGTGCTGCTGTTTATGGCCAAGCTTAACTCGGGGAGGAGATCGTCCCAGGTCCGTTGGTCCCCGTCGGCGTATTGTGCAATCATTGTCTTGATGGTCCGGTTTGCCCTCTCCGTCGGGTTTTGCTGAGGGGTATACGGCGCGGTGTGCTCGAGTTCCATTCCCGCCACCTCGCAGAATTTCCGGAAGGACCGACTAGTGAATTGTGTTCCGTTGTCGCACACAAACTTCCACGGGACCCCGAATCGGCAGAGTATCCTCTCTCGGAACGCCTTCTCCAAGTGGGCGGTTGTGGCTTTCCGGAGTGGCACAAGTTCCACCCATTTGCAGAATGAGTCGAAGAACACGAGGAGCATCGTGTTGCCGTGCGTTGAGCGGGGTAGTGGGCCTACGAAGTCCGCGCAAAGGATGTCGAACGGGCCCTTAGCCTGGCGCGTATACATGTGACCTGCGGGTTTGTTCTGGCTCACCTTAAATTTTTGGCAGCTTTCGCAATGTTTCACGTATCGGGCCACGTCCCTGTAGAGTCCTGGCCAATAATATCGTTGGGTTACCCGAGTGGTGGTCTTCCGTATTCCTAAGTGTCCGGCGGTCGGGTGATCGTGGCATTCTTCTAACACTCGTCTACGATGGCCACTGGCGACGCATAATTTCCACTGGTGAGATTCTTCTTCGATTGGTCGGTGTCCAGGCTGCCGGTAGATCTGTCCGTTCTCGATTATAAATTCTCTGCATTCCTCGGGTCGTGCCTGGATACGTTTGAGCAACCTTTGTATCCAGGGGCAGGTGGGCAGGTCTTCTAGGGTTCGCTGTATGGTGTCGATAGGTTGCCGGGAAAGAGCGTCTGCTACGATGTTTTGGCTTCCGCGTCGGTAAAGCACGTCAAAGCGATACTGTTGGAGTTCCAGAGCCCAACGAGCGATGCGACCGGTCGGGTTATTGATCGAGTTTAACCACTTCAAAGCGAGATGGTCGGTGATGACGTCGAAGTGGTAGCCCTCCAGGTAGCATCGTAATTTCCTGATGGCCCAGACGATGGCTAAGCATTCCTTTTCCGTGGCCGAGTAGTTTTCTTCTGCTTTCAAGAGCCTTCGACTAGCATAGGCTATGACCCTCTCCTCTCCGCTGATCTGTTGCGTCAGGACTGCCCCTAGACCGTAGTCGCTTGCGTCAGTTTGTAGAGCGAACCTCTCCGTGAAATCCGGGCAGGCTAAGACGGGTGCTTGGGTTAACTTCTCCTTCAACTCCTCGAAAGCGGCCTGCTGTTCGTCACTCCAGATCCACCTTTTCTCCTTCTTCAAGAGGCTAGTCATGGGTTGTACAATCGCCGCGAAGTTTGGGACAAACCTCCGGTACCACGATGCCATTCCTAGGCAGCGTCGAAGCTCCTTTATTGAACTTGGTGGGGCCAACTTCCGGACGGCGACGATCTTATCTGGGTCGGTGTGTATACCCCGCTCACTAATGACATGTCCCAGATATACGATGCTTTTCTGGAAAAAGCTGCATTTCTTTTGGTTTAATCTTAGATTGGCTTCCCGCAGTCTTCGGAAAACCTCTCGCAGATGGTCGACGTGTTCTTCCAGTGCCGCTCCGATGACAATGATGTCGTCGAGGTAAGCAAAGGCGTTGGGTTCCATCTGTGGTCCGATGACGCTGTCCAAGGCTCGCTGGAACGTAGCCGATGCTGAGTGTAGTCCGAACGGCATCACCTTCCAATGGAAGAGTCCTCGGCCCGGAACGGTGAAGGCGGTACATTCTCGGCTCCCCTCGGCCATAGGGATCTGCCAATACCCGTTCTTGAGGTCCAACGTCGAGATGTAACGCGCGTTACGGAGCCTCTCGATGATGTGGTTGATCCTGGGCAGTGGGTAGGCGTCGGGTATCGATTGCGCGTTGAGCTGTCGGTAGTCTACGCACATCCGCATCTCGCCTGTCTTCTTTCCCACCAGTACGATGGGTGCGCTGTGTGGGCTTTTTGAAGCTTCGATCCGCCCGTCTTGCAGCAACTCGTCGACCTGAGCATTGATGATTTTCTGCATGGCCGGATTCTTGGGGAAGTACCTCTGCTTTATCGGCTTGTCGTCTTTCAGAGTGATGGTATGCTCAGCTATGGGAGACACGCCCTTCAATCCCTCGAACTTGGCCAATTCTTGCTTCAAGAACTCGGCTACCCACGGCGGGAGGGGTGGTTCGATGATGGGGGCTGTCGGTGGCGAGATTTCTTCGAGCGGGGCACATGTTATGACGGCGAGGTTCACGGTGATAGGGTTAGTCGAGTCTGACCTTCGAAAAGGGTTGCGTTGTCGACCGGCCGCGGCATCGGCTAAAGGGGCGAGTTGATAATCCGTTGGGGGGTTAGACGCGAGGTGGTCTACCTCGACCCGTCCATGTCCTTCAGGGCCGTCGTCTTCCAGGCGTAACGGGTCGTGTTGTGGAGCGAGGCTGGTTTCCTGCGGGGTCGTTTGCACTGGCTGCGCCGCACGGCTGGGCATGTCTGATTTGGCTCGCGTCGATCGGGTTATATTTTTAGCGCCGCCGGGTCCGTCTCGGTCGGGGCTTTGACCTTGTATCGTTGCTGGGTCTGGCGTGGTCGAGGCTTAGAAGCGTTGTCCTTGTATTGCGGCTGGGTCTGGCGTGGTCGAAACTTGGAAGCGTTGTCCTGATGTCACTGCTGGTTCTGGCGTGGTCGAGGCTTAGAAGCGTTGTCCTGTTAGGGATACTCTGGGTGGTTTTCGAGGCAGACGGACTGGCCCTGGGTGCGTCCAGCGGTGTCGCAGTCGTCTCCGGCGTGGTTTCGTTACTCTGGGTGTTCTTCGGGGCGGACGGACTGGCCCTGGGTGTGTCCAACGGTGTCGCAGTCGTCTCTGTCGTAGCTTCGTTGATGATTCTGGCGTGGTCGTATCGAATCGTGGGTTGGGTTCGGGTGGCGTTGCTGGGTCTGGCGTGTTCGCGATCCTGGTGCGTGGTCATGGTTACGTTGCTGGGTCTGGCGGGTTCGAGATTCTGGTGCGTTGTCACTGGTACATTGCTGGGTCTGGCGGGTTCGAGATTCTGGTGCGTTGTCACTGTTACGTTGCTGGGTCTGGCGTGGCTGGGATTCTGGTGCGTTGTCACTGGTACATGGCTGGGTCTGGCGGGTTCGAGATTCTGGTGCGTTGTCACTGTTACGTTGCTGGGTCTGGCGTGGCTGGGATTCTGGTGCGTTGTCACTGGTACATGGCTGGGTCTGGCGGGTTCGAGATTCTGGTGCGTTGTCACTGTTACGTTGCTGGGTCTGGCGTGGTTGGGATTCTGGTGCGTTGTCACTGGTACATGGCTGGGTCTGGCGGGTTCGAGATTCTGGTGTGTTGTCACGGTTACGTTGCTGGGTCTGGCGTGGTTGGGATTCAGGTGCGTTGTCACTGGTACATTGCTGGGTCTGGCGTGGTTGGGATTCTGGTGCGTTGTCACTGGTACATGGCTGGGTCTGGCGGGTTCGAGATTCTGGTGCGTTGGTTTCGTCCGGTGGGTCGCTGTTGGATTGGTCGAGGGGGTAGGAGCAGCGGATGCCGTCGCTGGACGTTCGTCACTAAAAGTAACCATGCGGGGCCGAGTCGAGGATGATGTGGGGATCGGGTTGGTTTCCCGGATCGCCCGCTGGGTCAACTGCAAGTACGCTCGGCCGCATTGTATTATGGTCTGGACGCCGCAAAGAAAATCGAGCCCCAGTATGATAGCGTCCACTACCATGGGTAGGACTAATAGAATCACCCGCGTTTCCTGTTGATCCAGACGTACCTTGACCGAAACTGCTTGCGTCACCTCCTTTGCTGTACCGTCCGCCAGGCGGACGGTAGTCCTTATATTCCGTGCGTTCCCTCCGGTACTTACTTCATGAGCGATGCGTTGACTGACGAACGACCGCGTCGCTCCTGTGTCGAGGGTAGCTGTGAGCGGTACTCCTTCGATGGTTACTAGCGCGGCGATCCTGCCTCCTTCCAAACTTAAGGGATGAGTTACTCCAGGGGGCCCTGGAGGTATGTCTCCGATCGGTTCCCTGACGAGCGGAGACTCGGTCCGTTTCCCGACTCGGACAGCCTACAGCAGTCGATCGTCCGGATGCCGCGGCGACCACACTCCCAACAGAATAACACTCGCCGATTCCTGCATGAACTGCTGAAATGACCTTCCTCTCCGCAATTCCGGCAGGCCCGGCGTGTGTTCACCGGCCGGTCTCCATCCTGGGTCACTACGCGGCTTGCCGTCTCGGCGCTCAGGAGGGCCCGGTGTCGTCTGGAGGGGCATGCTGCGGGGTGGATAATCCGGGTCCTTGGTATGATGGCGTTCTGGTTTTCGTATCTGGGCGGTCGTAAGCGTGGCGGGTTTGTTCGCGGTCCCGCGTTGTCTCGTACGCTACTATCAAGTGGGTCAGTTCTCGCAACGTCTCGAACTCATGCCTACGGGTGAACAGTTGGTATTCCGGCCGAAGGTTCTCGTAGATCCTGTCCAGCTCCCTGTCTGGAGTATACTGAGCTCGTTGCATCATGAGTCGGAGGTCGATCAAGTAGTCCTGAAAGGCTTCTCGGGGTCGTTGGTGACGGGAGCGGATCGTATCTTCCAAGCGCTGAAAGTATCGCGGGGTAGGAAGAACTCCAAGAACTCCTTCCGGAACTCGGTCCATGGCTTGCCTTGCATCTGGAACGTCCTAAACCATCCTTCTGCCTTGCCAGTTAGTAGCCCGGAGATGGCTCGCGGCAGTTGTGCTGGGCTCCCGCCATATGAGTCGACCCTTTCTTCCAACCGTTCGATGAAAGCCAGCGCATCCGAGTGTCCGTCGAACTTCAGGCCCCAATTGCGCAGCTTATCGGCTAGGGCGGCGAAGGAGATTTCTTCCCTTCCGGGTCGCGAAGTTCCGGCTTCCTCGGGGAAGCGGTGCTGGTAGTGATTATCACCATGTCGTCGGTCGGTCGTGGCTTCAAGCCGGCCAGAGTCACTGTACCCAGGACCTTGAGCTGCGCGCGGGAACTCGGGAATTACGATGGATAGGGGCTGTTCCGCACAGATCCCTTCCTTCTGCTCACGTTGATTCGGTCCCGGCGACGGGGACGTGTTCCTCGGATTCCTCGGGCTGGGCGCGCTGTTGAAGACCGTTCCGAGCTCTTCGATCCGCTTTTCGATCGCCGTCGGATGCTCGCCGCGCGAGATGAAGGCCGAGATCCGGCTGCGCAGTTCGTCCACGGTCCCGGTTTCACCGAGGCCGAATTCGACGGCGATGGCCTGCAATTCGTCCTTGCGCCGATACGAAATCCACTGTACCCCCATGTCGAAGCACGGTGGTCGAACTGGCACTTCGAGGTCTTTCGCGTTTCCGACGGTAGTATCACGTATTGACCCTCCGGTAGAATCTTTTTCTTAGGTAACGCACTGAATACCGGAGTCCTTGGGGTTAGTCACGGAAGCACGGCGTATGCACGGTTAACACGGTTGTCCAGTGGGGCGTCCTTGGAGTCCTTGCTGCTTTGGGGTCCTGGTCGATGGTCGTGGTTGTCGTTGGTCTTTATAGTAGCCTGTGGATCGACCCTTGATAGGCCGGTCGATGGTCCTTGCTATCGTTGTCCTTGGAATTGTCCTGACTGTTGATCCTTGCTGGGCCGGTCAATAGTCTTTGCTATCGTTGTCCTTGGAATTGTCCTTGTGGTCCTGGTCGTGCTGGGTTCGTTGATTTAAGCGCTAGATCTCGTCCTGTGTTGATGGCTGAACGCTGACCGATCACTTTGAAGGCCGGGCACTGACTGTCCCTCTTCTGGGTCTGGGTCCGAAATATATAGCCGGGCTGGTTGGCCTTCGGGCGGATTCCGACGCTCGCTCGGCCTCTACCGCTCACGACTCGCTGCTTCCTTCTGCTACTCGTTTTCTGATCAACTGTTCTACTTAGCGCCCCAAAACATAACGGAATCCCGGAGTCCCTGCTCGGGCGCCATCTGTAAGGAAGCGATCTTGGGCTGGGGTACATATCTCAGTCTACTCCAGGGTCGAAATTACAGCAATATTTATAATTTGCCGGGACTCCGAGTTCTGGGCCGTCGATGGGGACAGGGAGGCAATCCCCAGACGGGAGCGACCGAGATGAAAGGGAACAGTACGGGGCGTGGCAGTGGCAATCGCCGGACAGCACTTACGTGGCCCTGTCGGACTAAGAATTACTACGAGGGTCGGAGATATCGACAGACACCGCCGAGAGGGCTTAGGCAATCGCCGGATAGCGCTCTCGGGATCCCGTCGAACTAAGAACTACTACGGAGGTCTGTGCTATGCGGGGATACCAACAAGTATCACCGAGAGTGTCTAGGCTATCGCCGGATAACACTTACGGGACCTTGTCGGACTAAAAATTACTACGAAGGTCTTTGCTATGCGGGGATACCGACAAATACCACCGCGAGTACCTAGGCTATCGCCGGACAGCACTCATGGGGGCCCTGTCGGACTAAGAATTACTACGAGGGTCGGAGATATCGGCAAGCATCGCCGGGAGGGCTTAGGCAATCGCCGGATAGCGCTCCCGGGATACTGTCGAACTAAGAACTACTACGAAGGTCTTTGCGATGCGGGGATACCAACAAGTATCGCCGAGAGTGTCTAGGCTATCGCCGGATAACACTCACGGGACCTTGTCGGACTAAGAATTACTACGAGGGTCGGAGATATCGACAGGCATCGCCGAGAGGGCTTAGGCAATCGCCGGACAGCACTCTCGGGATCCCGTCGAACTAAGAACTACTACGAAGGTCTTTGCGATGCGGGGATACCAACAAGTATCGCCGAGAGTGTCTAGGCTATCGCCGGATAACACTCACGGGACCCTGTCGGACTAAGAATTACTACGAGGGTCAGGGATATCGACAAGCATCGCCGAGAGTGCTTAGGCAATCGCCGGATAGCGCTCTCGGGATCCCGCCGAACTACGAACTACTACGAAGGTCTGAGATATCGACGAGCGTCGCCGAGGGCACCTAGGCAATCGCCGGATAGTACTCACGGGACACTGTCGAACTAAGAATTGCTACGGGGGTCGGAGATATCGACAAACATCGCCGAGGGTGCCTAGGCAATCGCCGGATAGCACCTACGGGACACTATCGAACTAAGAATCACTACGGGGGGAGTCGGAGATATCGACAAGCATCGCCGAGGGTGCCTAGGCAACCGCCGGATAGCACTCACGGGACACTGTCGGACTAAGACTTGCTACGGGGGTCGGGGACATCGACAAGCGTCGCCGAGGGTGCCTAGGCAATCGCCGGATAGCACTTACGGGATGCTGTCGAACTAAGAGTTACTACGGGGGGTCGGAGATATCGCTAAGCATCGCCGAGAGTGCCTAGGCAATCGCCGGATAGCACTCACGGGATACTGCCGAACTAAGAATTGCTACGGGGGCCGGAGACATCGACAAGCATCGCCGAGAGTGCTTAGACAATCGCCGGATAGCGCTCTCGGGATCCCGCCGAACTAAGAATTGCTACGGGGGTCGGAGATATCGACAAGCATCGCCGAGGGTGCCTAGGCAATCGCCGGATAGCACTTACGGGACGCTGTCGAACTAAGAATTACTACGAGTACGGGAATACCGACGCATATCGCCGAGAGTACCTAGGCAATCGCCGGATAGCACTCACGGGACACTATCGGGCTAAACATTACTGCGAAAGTCTTTATCATACAGGGCAGGCATCGCCGAGAGGGCTTAGGCAATCGCCGGACAGCGCCTTCGGGACCCTGGGAACTACTGGGGTACTGTGGGGTCACAAACTACTGGGGGGAATCATGCGGGGGGAACGCCAACAGTTGTCACCGAGAACGCCTAGGCAATCGCCGGACAGCGGCCTCAGGATCCCGTTGGGCTACGAACTACTGGAGGGAACCACGCGGGGCCCCGACGGGCATCCGGGTTGAATACGGATCACCACGTGGGTGCAGACAAAGAGGGAGACTCGGGCAAGAGGCGTGAGGAAGGGCAGAGAAGATGAAGCCCCGGGCATCCCGGTTCCCTAGTGTATGGATTGGTGGTGGTCAGGCTATGTTTTGGTTATATTCATTATATTTCATTTTATTCCTCTTTGGTTCCCTACCTATCGCACCGCTCAGCATCCCGTATGCACGTCCTGAGACTCGCTTACCCCTGAACTCCCGCGCTTGTGCTTGTTGAAAGCCTCCTCTTTCCCGGGATTGCAGCGCCGGTGCAGGGTCCCCTCTCCGTAAACGTAGTATCGATGCCGGATCCTTCGCGCACTGCTGATCGCATTAATCTCCAAGTAGTCCGCCACGTGTGTTCTTTTTCTTTTCGCGAGCCACTCGGATTTTTACCCGTCAACGCGTCCGATTCCTCTGACTGCCTCTCATCTAACTGACTTCCTTTCCACGTTTTCCCAACTTCAGAGCCGGCGTTCTGCTGGCTCTGCCGATCCAGCGTCGGCGTGGGCGGCTAGCGTCGTTATTTCCCCTCTCTTTTCCACTGCTGGGGCGTCGTTGCTGGATTTGGTTGCTGTTCTCAGCGGTCCTCTTCTGCCGCTGCTGCGTTGATGCTGTCGGCTTATCTTGTCAGCGCTTCTCCTCGGCCGCTGCTGCGTCGATGCTGTTGGCTTATCTTGTCAGCGCTTCCCTCTCTGCCTGTTGCTGCGTCGATGCCGGCGGCTCGCTGGATCCCGTTGTTTTCCTCGTCTCTCTTTGGCCGCTGCTGCGTCGTTGTTGTTGGGTTATCTTGTCAATGCTTCCCTCTCTGCCTGTTGCTGCGTCGATGCCGGCGGCTCACTGGATCCCGTTGTTTTCCTCGTCTCTCTTTGGCCGCTGCTGCGTCGTTGTTGTTGGGTCTTGGTTCTGGAAAGCCAGTGGCGTCCGCCGTGATCGCGACTTGCCCCCTTTTTAAGAAAATAATAAGCTACGTGGGGCTTAGAGACCCCTCGGGCCGTATAATATAAAATTAATACCAAGTGGCCTTCGTGGCCTTCCCCCCTCCCCCTTAACCTAAAACTGAACAGTCAATGCTTAAACCTAGAAAATAAAAAGTCAAAAATCTTAATTCTAACGAAATAAGTTCGGGTCCCTCCAATGGGAAAATGCCGGCAAGATGATGGGTGGAAAAAATGTGGGTGGAAAAAATGTGGGTGGAGCGTACGCTCCCTCACAACTTATTGGTGTATAGGCATTGTGGTTTCAGCCACTAGTGGTAATCACAGTAATTAGTTAAACTCATCGGTGTATCGTCGGGCCCAAGATGACTTTGACGGATTCAGTTATATACGCTGTGTAATTTAGAGGTTGGTCAGTTTAAATGTATATATATATATATAAAGAGAAACACATTATCCCAAACTCATATTGCTCAGTTTTCAAAATCTTCAGTTACTTTACAAATTTACTCATTGGAGGAAGCTATTTAGTTACTACATTAATCAACACAATGATAAACGAGATATGAATATGTGGATCTAAACAGCTGGTTCTTAGAGCAGCAGCATATAGATTTTTATGTGATAATGATAAAGGCAAACGGGAACTTGCACTTGAAATTTAACTTGAGAAACACGGGAATCAAAATAAAACAAAAATCTGCTGACAGCAATAGTGGTTCTGAGGCAATGTGGTTTAGGCTAGCCTAATTACTCAATCCTTTGTAAATTTTCGTAGGTTGGTGACGATTATGTCCTCCGGCTTTTTGAGATCGGCAGGTTCAAGCTAAAGTTCAGACATCCAGCAGTGGTGTATGGTGGTTGGTCTTTCACGAGCCGTAAATGATTTCCGATATCGAGCTAGCCCAACGTCAACGGTTCAGCCTTCACTTTGCCGCCGTGGATGTGCACTGCACTAACTCCCAAACGGTCAGCTTTGTTGTTTTTGTAGTTGATACCGTAGATTGATTGGCCGGCTTGGCTGTATTAAGATTTTCCAGTACTCCTATCCCTAAATAAAAAACTGTGTCAGAACCTTATCTTTCCACGGTGGACTAACGTACCTTTGCTTCTCTCAAGAATTTCACTTTATTTTCACTTTTCCCTCGGGTAGTTCAGCTAACGCCACTCTTCGGATTTATTAATCCAAATAAATAGTGGATGATTGGATAATAGCGAAAAATTGGAAGTTATGTAACTCCACGTGTCTTCACCATTCACTCTGCGATTGCTATCACGAAAATCTATATATACGTGTGCCGTAAGTGAAACTATGCAGGGGAATGATTTCACATGAAGAAAGTCTATTCGCCTGTACCTATTGCATTCCTAAGCTGAGCTTTAAGCTTTAACATAACTGGGCAATCGGATGATCTTCTGGATCTCCTGCATTCCACCAATTTCTTCGAGCTATGCTAGCGAGGGCGGTATGAAAAGTATTTTTCTAGAAAGTGTACCTAACTTGTTCGACCTTTTCCTTTTTCTTTTGATTTTCGAATAGTTGGACACTACAACCTCACTGCGAAGACATCATCCAGCGTTTGTACGGATGCAAAGTTTTCTCGACAATCGACTTATTGCGTGCCTATCACCAGATTACTGTCGCTCCCGAGGATATTCCGAAAACTACTGTTACGATTCCTTTCGGACTGTTCGAATTTATTGGAATACCTCCGGGCTTACGCAATGCAGCATAAACTTTCTAGCGTCATATCTGTTGTCCACTCTGTGGACTACTCTTCGTTGACTGCTACATTGACGACATCATCGTATTCTCAAGCTTCCACGTGTAACTTCTTCCAGCAATATTTGAAATTCTACGTGCAAACAAAGCCGCCGACGCCCTCTCACGCATCAACGTAATCAATATGCCAAGCAATTTCAATTCTCAGATTATCTTTAAGGAGCAGAACAAAGGAGACGACATTCAGCAGCTGGATAGTACCACTTCGTTAAACATGGAAACTCAGCGTTTTGAGGAACATGACATATGTATGGAGCCCAGAAAATCCTATGGAACAGCATCGCTTCATAGAGCTTCAGCCAGCATACCGTGCCATCAAGCCAATACCCACAGCTCACCACAGGAAGCCCCAGATTTTCTTATCCAAGAGATTCCAAAACTGCACTCACGTATTCAAACGAATTGTTCGACGTTTAGACGACAAAGTCTTCATGATCGAGGTGAATGGTCGGGATAAAGCCATTTCAGTGGAGCTGCTCAAACCCGCTTTTCTTGCAAATAACGATACCCCAGTAAACCATGCTGAGCTACAGGAGAGAAATTCATCGCTAATACCGACGCAATGATAATACTATCATCACCAGAAGCATTAGCGTTTCCTTCTATTCAGCAGTTTTAAAATTTCAAATATGTTGTGACTTGCTAAATTTGAATCAGTGCTGCATGCACTAAAAGCCGAAAAGAAGAATGTTTGCTTTTTGGATAAGTTTGTGTTTTAAAACGACGGTGATCGGCTAAATCGAATATGGCTGCGTGCTTTTGAGGAAATCGATTTTAACGAGAGTGATAAACTTTTCCTACAACGATATATCCGTAATCTGAAATAAATTCGGATTGTAGAATGATACAACTGATTTGATGGTACATATCTTTCGTAATTTAGGGTCCCGAAATCTGTTGATGGATCTTGAAGAAGAGGAAGACGAATGACGATCAAATCGACGACGACGCAGAGAACGATGTGCAAAACAGCGATAGCGATGACGAAGATGAGTTTCGTTCAGCTATAAGCAACGCCGCCGAGAAGCAAAAGAAGAATTTGCAAAGAAGCAAAGCGCCAACTGCTACATTAGAATCAAAGAACAGTGATACCACCTATGTTAAAGGTTTGAGCATAGGGCTATAGAGATTTTCAGTCAACTTCGCGATATTGAGGACTTTATTCGACTGTTTAGTGGCGACGATACATTGGCAGTGGAAGTGTGGGTAAATGTTTTGAGGATATGGCATCTATAATGAATAGACAAACGGTCTTGCAAAAATGTATATTATGAGCGCGGTGTGCAGGAGTATCTGCTAAAAATTAAATAAATTGAATCTCGTGGAAATTTAGACAACATTGCATGGCAAATATAAGCATGTAACAAGTAAAGATTTTTCTGCGCAACGAAAGACTCATCCTTTATTCGCCGCTCGCTGAGAATGCTATTGGCGAATTCGTCGCAGCCGGATGTTGACAGAAGACTACCACACATGAGCACGCACCTTTCTTCGATCAGAACTAACGCTTCGTTGCGCATCTCGTAGTTAGTCTCAAGATCGAAATTCGAATTTGTCGTTCCATCTCGTCCTTGTATTTGTCCCACAATAAGGTCGGGTTCGACGGCTGACATGTGGCAATGATGATCGCAAACAATGTACGAATTTTATTCGCTGGCGCAGAAACAATTGCAGTGGCGAGCGTTGAGTCGCAATGTGTATCGTTTCGAAAAAATTCAAACGTTGGCAAGCCTCCCAAAAAGCGGCGCACCGCACACTATCCACAGTAAGCAGGGAATCGAAAGTCGAATGACATACATGAATCTGAAATGAAAATAGCCGCCAAATTGGCTCGTTATAGCTCACGTAACGTCTTTATCGTTTGCATTCGGATCGGTAATGCCAACCATCGCCATGTCGCTCTCTTTGTTCACATGGAAACATATTTGATGAAGTTGCAGTACTCAACATTTCAGTGGGTTGAGGACATTTTCGACAAAAGCAGACAATATGGAACGATCGATAACGACATCATTTTCTCTCACTTTCATCACGATTGACCTGCCGTTGTCATCTGGAGAACGACGCCGATACAATGGATTTCCGTCGATTCCACTGATTGTGTCACTTACCAAAGGGCGGAGATAACGCTTTGTGCACTTTCCGTTTTCCCTGCACGGTCGTCTGGGTTGTGGATTCCGCAAGGGCCATGGATCATGTTCGTTATCCCAACGGAATGTAACTCCGGACCAGTTTCCGGATCTGGTATTTCGGCAGAAATTATCGAATCAATATGACCTGGTCGAATCTTTTCGAACATCCAAAACAGAATGTATGTATGTGGTAAGCCACGCTTCTGCCATTCAAGCGAAAACATCCAACAACGGAGTTCTGATTAATCCAAATTATTCTGATTAACGATATAATTCATGAATACTCTGATCTTTTCCTTGAATACTCGAGCAGTAATGTCATAAGCTTCCTCAGCTCCTCCACAGAAAGAAGAAGTTGGCTGGATCCTCTCCCCACAATATGCCCATATTGGGCTAAGTACCGGTCGAAAGTCCAGGTTGACGATACGCAAGACTGGATGCTTCCGGGGCAAGACGTTTGGATGACAGCCAATGAAGTCCAGTGAATATCCCGATTGAGGTCCAAAAGTAGATAGAGGTGTCTCTTTCAGCACGCGAAAGAACGGCCGGATCGAAGCGTCTGCAGGGACTCGACAATATTTAAAGAGCCGACGACGAGAATGACGGTTGATCAGCAACAGAATTCGACCCAATCGAGCTGCATGGACTCAATCGATGCCCTGTTTTGAGACAGTTACACTCAGGGAAAGCCTCTTGGCTTCTTTAAACTTTGGACTTTGTGGCGAAGTTAGTCTCTTAAGTTAATGTAAGGTTTGTGTAAGGTTTCTTGCTCGTATCCACCTGACTGCTCAGCTCATAGGTTTCCATAGCGAAATCCATTGTCTCCAATGACCTGCATCGCTGCTGAAAAAACGAGGCCACAGATTCCCAGGGCAGAATCAAGTTGATAAATGCTGGATCCTCTAATCGCTCTTTCCACGTTGCTTGGCTAGCTGTATCCAGTTTTCGGAGAAGCTCCTGCACAATGATGCATCCTGCACTGACTCATGTTCCACATCTCTGTAATGTGTGCCTGAAAAGTCAAACGTCGAATTTAAAATCGTCTTTCCAATAAATATATTGCCATAGTACAGTTGCCATCTGAGATTTCCAGCGACCGAATAGTCTCCAATGCCAAATCAAGCAGGTAGGTACGCAAATGCTGGAACTTTTCTATGTTGGTTAGGTCAGGATGATTGTCGATGATGGTGATAAAAATAGAGTCTAGATCGCAATTCCCCCGCTAAACGTTGGTATAAACGTATAGGTGGCAGGGACTGTGCCAGTTTTCAGCGACGTGGTAGTAGCGAGCCGGCAACCTCAGCGGCAGTTTTTCCTCCAGCAAACGTAGAATGAGGAGGCATGTGAACGCTAGCCATTTCACGCGTAATCAAAGGCTTCAGCGTACGGAAAAGCGTTTGAAACCTGTGGTGCAATCCACTGCTAAAATCTCGGCATGTGATAGTCACACACCTCCAACTTATCCTCCCAAGGGGCATTTGATCATTTGCTTTCCCTGTTGGCTCCCTGGTCACTGAAATACCGTTTTCAGCATCCATCTCCATAGCAGAGGCAGCTTTTGCAAACGTTTATCGCGGGAAGATGATAGAAAAGAGTACAACGCGTAACAAATGTCTCTAGCGGGAAGACGACCGAAAAAAGTAGCACGCGCAAAATACACAACCGACTTGTGTAGTCGATGACGTAAATTGTAATATTAATTATTGCGCAATCAATTCGGGGTCACCAAATGAGCTAATGAGTTTTTTCACTAGCTGTTGCTAATTACAATAAAACTAAAGAAGGTTCGATATATATATATAAATTTATTGGTAAGAGAAAATGTTGTGTTTTGGTTGTATGACGATTGGAGCAAGACTAATTGCAAGGGCTGACGGGCCGAATTCCCCGTGCCCTATGCACGAGCGAGATTGGGTGGTAGAAGGAGAGCGTCAGAGCTTCTAAGCCGAGCACGAACTATATAAAGAGATATAAATAAGTACTATAGCTGTCGAAAAGAAAAGAAGAAGGCTGTATTAAAAGATGAAAGAACGGTCGGTGTCGTGCGTAGGCATTTCCGGTTAACAATATTCATCTACAGTAGGGAGTACACATAGCGAACAATAAAAGGGACTTACTTTAGGCTGCACCTCTGTGATTTAGCTACGATGTTTATTGAATAAATATAGGGTTGGGAAACCCGACAACCATGATTTATTAAACAATTTTAAAGCCCCAAATCTATCAGAAAAAACCGGTTTGTTTCGAAGTGAATTGAAAAGTTCAATTTTGTTGCCTAGTGCAATTTACGATTAAAACACAAATCCGGTTAAAAGCGGTGATTTATGTACTAAAATCATAACGATCATTTATGATCAGATTCTGTTAAAAATATTACCATATTGTGGCCGGCATCCAATGATAAAAACATATTTGATCACATTTATCTGCTTTATTTATTAACTTGGATAGCTACGTCACATATTATTTAAGTATGTACTTTGAATAGTGTGGTTCGTATTTTTCAACGTAGTGTTTAACGAAATCACAGTGAATAATAATGAACAGTCCATTTCGCAGCGCAGTATTCCAAAGCAGCCTAAAATAAAATAAATATTATTAAGGAATCCAAAACTCGTGTATATAAAAATGTTTATTTTTATTTTTTAATATTTTTTTCTAGTATTTGACTGCGTACAAGCATTCTATAGCTGATTATGCATACGGATGCTTTGTTAGACTTATAATGCTCACTCACAACGCAAAAGGAAGGGGAACGTTGTGAGGCGTGGGCCTAGACGTTGATATGCAATGACTGCATCTTTCAAGTGACGATGCAATTACTGCACCATAAAGTGTCCCGTGTGACACCAGCAGAAGGCTGTTACGCGCGGATCCCAGGCAAAACGCAGTCCACTTCCCGCCCAAGCGATCGAAGGGCGCTGCCGCCTGACGCGCGGCAAATTAACCGAACGGAACGCGAACATTCAGGAAAGATAGCAGTTAGACTATTATTCGAGGAAAATTAGAAGTAAACTTGCTAACAGAACTAAGCATGCATTCAAAATACGAGAAATCTGGTCTGACGAGCTGGTGAGGTGGCTCCGAAGTGGGCCTAGCTGAGGCCACCGCACGGGTCGCAGGTTGCGGATAGCGAACGACCTACCTCCCCATAGGTAGGTCAGCTGCGAATAAGCGGGCATCCCTTACGGGAGAGTACCGAAAGAGCCAGTCCCGGACAGCCAGCGGACAGTCTACACACTACCTACCCACATCCCAACCCCCACACCCACCTCACACCGGGCCGGACTAAGTGTGTTACTCGACCCGTGCCCTGTATAAAAACACATGAGTGTGGCACTTCCCAAACGCCAACTGGGAGCAATCCCAAGCATGGGAAGGCAGCGGCCCAAAGGCCGGCCCTACCAGCTCTACAGCAGGGAATACCTGCAAGGTGGAAGGTGCCTGTGCGAACCCGAGGGGGTCCCATCCCGAATCCGAAGTGGGTGGCAAGGCAAGTCCCGAAGCTGACACCTTGGAGAGGCAGCTAAGCAATACTGCGGCTGCCCGACCTTCTGGTAAAGCTCCACCGCTCGCTGGAGACGCCTGGACCGGTGGCAAAGCGCTCCAGAATGCTGCCCAATGTCTCCTTTGCGCAGATTGCCAAGGAGAGGACGCTGATTGGCGTCCTCGACAGAGGCAGCGCAAAGGGGAGGATACCAAGGAGTCAGTGGAAATGGGTGGAAGCAGAATTGGCCGATCGCTGCTTCGATCTCCTCGACGAAGACCCAGGACCTCCGCCAGTCTGCAAGGATATGGGGTGGTTCCAGGGCAACACCAAAATAATTGCCTGCAAAGACGAGCGCTCCGTGAAGCTGTATAAAGCGGCGTTGGCGCAGGTCGGCGAGGTCTACTCTGGGGCGAAACTCGTCGCAGTTGGCTGGAGCTAGGTTCCCAGCAGACCGAGGGCCAGAATATGGGTGCCGGCTACCTTCAAGGATCCAGAGCGCATCCTTAAGATGTTGCAGAGGTGCAATCCAAGCCTACCGACTCTCTACTCTGACTGGAAGGTAGCCAAAGTAGAAACGACGCAAGGGCCGACAAACCAGGCGGTGCTCGTTCTAAACAAGGAGTCGCTGGCCCCGATAGAGGCAGCTAAAGGTGAGCTGCATTTTGGCTTCAGCTCGGTCACCATCAAGGTGTACAAGTCGGATGCGGCGGCCGCGGTGCGTCCTGTCGACAACCCAGACGGAGCTGATGCTCGACTTCGAATCGATGTGCCGAGTGAGGGTCTCAGACGACTCGGACGCAGACATAACAGAGGTGGAGAACCTTGAAGATGGTCCTAAGGATTCTTCAAATCAATCTCCACCACTGTAAAGCAGCATCGGCTGCCCTCATACTCCACTTGGACGCAAGCGGAGCCGACGTAGTCCTAATCCAGGAGCCTAAACCTACTAATAGGCTGCGATGCCAACGCTCACCAGACCCAACGGAGGAGCTCGGACACAAATGTAAGGAGTGAGTCACTCTTCAGCTTCATCCATAACTCAAATTTATTTATTTGTAATCGGGGCAACGACCGCACTTTTATAATTAAAAATTCGCAGGAGGACCTCACCTTAGTGTCATACAAAATGTTAGACATAGTCAAGAGATGGAAAGTCCTAGATGACCACTCCTTCTCTGACCACAGGCACATCGAGAAATATATATATATAAATATATATAGTGAAGCCCTGGAGGACTTACTGCCCTTTAAAGCGCCAACATGCACGGACACAAAGGACGACCCAGATCGTCTAGTGAACAGGTTCACGGAAGCATGCAATAAGGCCTTTACGGCAGCGTGCCTTCTAATAAACCTAGGGGGAAAAAGACGATACATTGGCAGTGGAAGTGTGGGTAAATGTTTTGAGGATATGGCATCTATAATGAATAGACAAACGGTCTTGCAAAAATGTATATTATGAGCGCGGTGTGCAGGAGTATCTGCTAAAAATTAAATAAATTGAATCTCGTGGAAATTTAGACAACATTGCATGGCAAATATAAGCATGTAACAAGTAAAGATTTTTCTGCGCAACGAAAGACTCATCCTTTATTCGCCGCTCGCTGAGAATGCTATTGGCGAATTCGCCGCAGCCGGATGTTGACAGAAGACTACCACACATGAGCACGCACCTTTCTTCGATCAGAACTAACGCTTCGTTGCGCATCTCGTAGTTAGTCTCAAGATCGAAATTCGAATTTGTCGTTCCATCTCGTCCTTGTATTTGTCCCACAATAAGGTCGGGTTCGACGGCTGACATGTGGCAATGATGATCGCAAACAATGTACGAATTTTATTCGCTGGCGCAGAAACAATTGCAGTGGCGAGCGTTGAGTCGCAATGTGTATCGTTTCGAAAAAATTCAAACGTTGGCAAGCCTCCCAAAAAGCGGCGCACCGCACACTATCCACAGTAAGCAGGGAATCGAAAGTCGAATGACATACCTCCCGTCCATACCGATCCCACCAGTGATTAGAAGTTCCGGACCTCCGGATATTGCCACCACAGGTACTAGGCCTGTGGTGCCCAAGCCACTGGTGGGAGTCCCACCAAAACGACAAGTTTTTGTCTCACGGCTGGCCCCTGACCTCACATCGAATGATGTAATTGCTTTTATTCAAAGCAGAATAAAAGCAGTGGGTTTAAAGGTGGAGAAGTTTAATTTCTCTTATGCCAGGGAGATAGCTTCGTTCAAGATAAGTGTCTCCCCAACTCACTTTGACACCATTTGCTCTGCCAAATTTTGGCCAGAGCATTTGGTGGTAAAGGAGTTCAAGGCTAAGAAGAAAAATAGGGCCCCCATAACACTTACAAATCATCCCAATGCGCCATCCTCATCTTCCCGTCCTGCTTCCACCCTTCCAAAAAACTAACTTCTCTTAGTAACCTCTTAGTAACCTATCAGAATGTAAGAGGTTTACGTAGTAAGCTCAGCATTCTTTTCCGGGATAGTGTTGCATTTGCTTCCCACGTAATTGTGTTTACTGAAACCCGGTTAAAGCCGGACATTCCGAGGTTAGTTCCGAGGTTTTGGCAGGTCGGTACACAACTTTTAGAAAGGACCGTTCGTCTCGACGTGCAGGAGGGGTTCTAATTGCAGTGGACTCTTACTTCACGTCGGAACACTTCACAGTCCAAGTTCAACAGGAACTGGAATTCCTGTGTGTAAAACTGATTCTTCTCGCTTTCGCTATATTCATTACTTGCTCGTATATCCCACCTTCTTCGGATATTTCAATTTATGAGCAGCACTTGTCCGCTTTAACCGCTGTTTCTTCCTCGCTATCTGATAAAGATCGTATGATAGTTCTTGGTGACTTCAACTTGCCAGGAACTGTTTGGTCCTCGGTAAACGAGTCTAGTATCCTAGTGCCCATGTCACGACATGACTTTGTTGACGGTTTGCGTGACCTGTCCCTGTCTCAAGTCAATCATGTGAAAAATTCCTTGGGTCGATTGCTTGATCTGTGCTTTGTATCGGATCCGACCATAGTGTTGTTAACCCGAGCCCTTCCGCTCACTATACCTGAAGACGCCTACCATCCTACTTTCGAGGTGTCGCTAGATATAGGACCAACTGTATTGGATCGGTCGAGTAGACTACCTGAACGTGTCCGCTGCTTTCGTAAAGCCGAGTTTGCGAAGCTTAATAACCTCATTAGGAATTTTGATTGGTCCGCTTTGTACTTGTGCACTGATGTCATAAAAGGCACAAACATTTTTTACAATGCTCTTGGCACATTTTTTGATTCTTGTGTCCCGCTTTCTTGTCCGATTAGATCTGGAAAACCCCCTTGGTTTACCAAAGAATTATCCAGTCTAAAAAACTTAAAATCAAGACTTTATAAAAAATTTCAAGAAGTGGGTTCTCCTACTTCTCACTCTCGCTATGTAATAGCTCGGTCAAACTTTTCAGTTCTTAATGCTCAATGCTATAAGAACTACCTATCTCGATGCAGGATACGTTTTTCTCAGGACCCTAAACAGTTTTACTGCTTCGTAAACAGTAAGCGTAGAACGTCCGCACACCCATCCTCGCTATCATTTTGTAATACGTCGGCAAATAATGATCAGGCAATTGCCGATCTTTTTGCCCAATTTTTCCAAACCACCTATTCTGAGGAAAGCTACTCTGGTCATCCGTACCCATACGGTTTACCGAGGTCGAACGGCATTTTCAGTCCCTTGTTAAATTAATGTTCTCTACTTCATGATCTTCGACTAGTTAAGCCGGTGTTTTCACCGGGTCCAGACGGGGTTCCAGGTTGTGTACTCAGGTACTGCGCCGAGGCTCTGTGTGGACCTTTGCTTAAACTATTCACCCTGTCCATTGATTCTTCTTGCTTCCCCCCGATCTGGAAGGAATCGTTTATAATTCCTCTCCATAAAAAAGGTAGCAAGTCTGATGCAAAAAATTATAGAGGTATAGCAAAGTTATCCGCTATTCCTAAAATGTTTGAGAAGGTTTTAACTCCGCACTTGCAACATCTCTGCAAGTCACTTATATCTCCAACTCAGCATGGATTTGTAACGCGGCGATCAACCACCACGAACTTGTTAGAGTTTATCTCTTTCATTATTAAAGGCTTTCAAGGTAACTTACCGACGGATGTTATTTACACCGACTTCAGTAAAGCATTCGACTCTGTAAACCATTCCCTTCTAGCACATAAACTTGACCTTTTAGGGTTTCCGCCCAACCTCCTGAGATGGATTTCTAGCTATCTTTGTTCCAGGTCTCAAAGAGTCCTCTTCAAAAACTCCCTCTCTTCACCAGTAAAAGTTTCTTCGGGAGTACCACAGGGCAGCCATCTAGGCCCCTTACTCTTCACACTCTTTATTAATGACTTGCCTGGTATTAACATACTCTCGAGTACTTATGTATGCGGATGATGTTAAACTCTGTGTCCAGAATAAGGACATTTCATTTCATTCTCGCTTGCAATCCGATCTCAATAACTTTCAGTCATGGTGCTGTGCAAACTTGTTACACCTTAATGCCTCGAAATGCAAAGTAATGACATTTCATCGTTCTAGCCCCTTGTTAGCTATCTATACCCTATGTGGCGGTTCTCTTGAGAGAATTACCCTGGTGAATGATCTTGGTGTCTTATTAGACGCAAAGTTAAAGTTTTCCGAACACATTTCTACCATGGTAAATAAGGCCATGGGCGTGCTTGGGTTTATAAAGAGGTGGTCAAAAGAATTTGACGACCCCTATATAACAAAGACTCTCTATACTTTGCTAGTTCGTCCGATTTTTAGAATACGGCTCCAGTGTATGGTGCCCTCAGTACAAAGTACACCAGACCGTATAGAATCAGTACAGAAAAACTTTTTACTCTTTGCTCTGCGGGGCCTTAACTGGGATGCGGGTGTGAGACTCTCATCTTACTCTAGTAGACTTCTATTAGTAAACCTCCCATTCTTAGTTAACCGTAGAAAAATGCTTGGTATGATATTTATGCAGAAGGCAGATATCGCACCATCTATGTGATGGATTTGATTTTGAAGATTAGAGACAAGAAATCGTGGGAGACCACCAGCTTCAGGTAGGACAGTCGCTCGAGCTGCATGGACTCAATCGATGCCCTGTTTTGAGCCAGTTACACTCAGGGAAAGCCTCTTGGCTTCTTTAAACTTTGGACTTTGTAGCGCTGTCGGCGCACAGCACGCAGACTGATAATGTTTGATTAGTGGCGAAGTTAGTCTCTTAAGTTAATGTAAGGTTTGTGTAAGGTTTCTTGCTCGTATCCACCTGACTGCTCAGCGCATAGGTTTCCATAGCGAAATCCATTGTCTCCAATGACCTGCATCGCTGCTGAAAAAAACGAGGCCACAGATTCCCAGGGCAGAATCAAGTTGATAAATGCTGGATCCTCTAATCGCTCTTTCCACGTTGCTTGGCTAGCTGTATCCAGTTTCCGGAGAAGCTCCTGCACAATGATGCATCCTGCACTGACTCATGTTCCACATCTCTGTAATGTGTGCCTGAAAAGTCAAACGTCGAATTTAAAATCGTCTTTCCAATAAATATATTGCCATAGTACAGTTGCCATCTGAGATTTCCAGCGACCGAATAGTCTCCAATGCCAAATCAAGCAGGTAGGTACGCAAATGCTGGAACTTTTCTATGTTGGTTAGGTCAGGATGATTGTCGATGATGGTGATAAAAATAGAGTCTAGATCGCAATTCCCCCCGCTAAACGTTGGTATAAACGTATAGGTGGCAGGGACTGTGCCAGTTTTCAGCGACGTGGTAGTAGCGAGCCGGCAACCTCAGCGGCAGTTTTTCCTCCAGCAAACGTAGAATGAGGAGGCATGTGAACGCTAGCCATTTCACGCGTAATCAAAGGCTTCAGCGTACGGAAAAGCGTTTGAAACCTGTGGTGCAATCCACTGCTAAAATCTCGGCATGTGATAGTCACACACCTCCAACTTATCCTCCCAAGGGGCATTTGATCATTTGCTTTCCCTGTTGGCTCCCTGGTCACTGAAATACCGTTTTCAGCATCCATCTCCATAGCAGAGGCAGCTTTTGCAAACGTTTATCGCGGGAAGATGATAGAAAAGAGTACAACGCGTAACAAATGTCTCTAGCGGGAAGACGACCGAAAAAAGTAGCACGCGCAATATACACAACCGACTTGTGTAGTCGATGACGTAAATTGTAATATTAATTATTGCGCAATCAATTCGGGGTCACCAAATGAGCTAATGAGTTTTTCACTAGCTGTTGCTAATTACAATAAAACTAAAGAAGGTTCGATATATATATATAAATTTATTGGTAAGAGAAAATGTTGTGTTTTGGTTGTATGACGATTGGAGCAAGACTAATTGCAAGGGCTGACGGGCCGAATTCCCCGTGCCCTATGCACGAGCGAGATTGGGTGGTAGAAGGAGAGCGTCAGAGCTTCTAAGCCGAGCACGAACTATATAAAGAGATATAAATAAGTACTATAGCTGTCGAAAAGAAAAGAAGAAGGCTGTATTAAAAGATGAAAGAACGGTCGGTGTCGTGCGTAGGCATTTCCGGTTAACAATATTCATCTACAGTAGGGAGTACACATAGCGAACAATAAAAGGGACTTACTTTAGGCTGCACCTCTGTGATTTAGCTACGATGTTTATTGAATAAATATAGGGTTGGGAAACCCGACAACCATGATTTATTAAACAATTTTAAAGCCCCAAATCTATCAGAAAAAACCGGTTTGTTTCGAAGCGAATTGAAAACTTCAATTTTGTTGCCTAGTGCAATTTACGATTAAAACACAAATCCGGTTAAAAAGCGGTGATTTATGTACTAAAATCATAACGATCATTTATGATCAGATTCTGTTAAAAATATTACCATATTGTGGCCGGCATCCAATGATAAAAAAATTTGATCACATTTATCTGCTTTATTTATTAACTTGGATAGCTACGTCACATATTATTTAAGTATGTACTTTGAATAGTGTGGCTCGTATTTTTCAACGTAGTGTTTAACGAAATCACAGTGAATAATAATGAACAGTCCATTTCGCAGCGCAGTATTCCAAAGCAGCCTAAAATAAAATAAATATTATTAAGGAATCCAAAACTCGTGTATATAAAAATGTTTATTTTTATTTTTTAATATTTTTTTCTAGTATTTGACTGCGTACAAGCATTCTATAGCTGATTATGCTCATTCACAACGCAAAAGGAAGGGGAACGTTGTGAGGCGTGGGCCTAGACGTTGATATGCAATGACTGCATCTTTCAAGTAACGATGCAATTACTGCACCATAAAGTGTCCCGTGTGACACCAGCAGAAGGCTGTTACGCGCGGATCCCAGGCAAACCGCAGCCCACTTCCCGCCCAAGCGATCGAAGGGCGCTGCCGCCTGCCAACGCCAGACCCAACGGAGGAGCTCGGACACAAATGTAAGGAGTGAGTCACTCTTCAGCTTCATCCATAACTCAAATTTATTTATTTGTAATCGGGGCAACGACCGCACTTTTATAATTAAAAATTGGCAGGACGACCTCACCTTAGTGTCATACAAAATGTTAGACATAGTCAAGAGATGGAAAGTCCTAGATGACCACTCCTTCTCTGACCGCAGGCACATCGAGAAATATATATATATAAATATATATAGTGAAGCCCTGGAGGACTTACTGCCCTTTAAAGCACCAACATGCACGGACACAAAGGACGACCCAGATCGTCTAGTGAACAGGTTCACGGAAGCATGCAATAAGGCCTTTACGGCAGCGTGCCTTCTAATAAACCTAGGGGGAAAAAGACGATACATTGGCAGTGGAAGTGTGGGTAAATGTTTTGAGGATATGGCATCTATAATGAATAGACAAACGGTCTTGCAAAAATGTATATTATGAGCGCGGTGTGCAGGAGTATCTGCTAAAAATTAAATAAATTGAATCTCGTGGAAATTTAGACAACATTGCATGGCAAATATAAGCATGTAACAAGTAAAGATTTTTCTGCGCAACGAAAGACTCATCCTTTATTCGCCGCTCGCTGAGAATGCTATTGGCGAATTCGCCGCAGCCGGATGTTGACAGAAGACTACCACACATGAGCACGCACCTTTCTTCGATCAGAACTAACGCTTCGTTGCGCATCTCGTAGTTAGTCTCAAGATCGAAATTCGAATTTGTCGTTCCATCTCGTCCTTGTATTTGTCCCACAATAAGGTCGGGTTCGACGGCTGACATGTGGCAATGATGATCGCAAACAATGTACGAATTTTATTCGCTGGCGCAGAAACAATTGCAGTGGCGAGCGTTGAGTCGCAATGTGTATCGTTTCGAAAAAATTCAAACGTTGGCAAGCCTCCCAAAAAGCGGCGCACCGCACACTATCCACAGTAAGCAGGGAATCGAAAGTCGAATGACATACCTCCCGTCCATACCGATCCCACCAGTGATTAGAAGTTCCGGACCTCCGGATATTGCCACCACAGGTACTAGGCCTTTGGTGCCCAAACCACTGGTGGGAGTCCCACCAAAACGACAAGTTTTTGTCTCACGGCTGGCCCCTGACCTCACATCGAATGATGTAATTGCCTTTATTCAAAGCAGAATAAAAGCCGTTGGTTTAAAGGTGGAGAAGTTTAATTTCTCTTATGCCAGGGAGATAGCTTCGTTCAAGATAAGTGTCTCCCCAACTCACTTTGACACCATTTGCTCTGCCAAATTTTGGCCAGAGCATTTGGTGGTAAAGGAGTTCAAGGCTAAGAAGAAAAATAGGGCCCCCATAACACTTACAAATCATCCCAATGCGCCATCCTCATCTTCCCGTCCTGCTTCCACCCTTCCAAAAAACTAACTTCTCTTAGTAACCTCTTAGTAACCTATCAGAATGTAAGAGGTTTACGTAGTAAGCTCAGCATTCTTTTCCGGGATAGTGTTGCATTTGCTTCCCACGTAATTGTGTTTACTGAAACCTGGTTAAAGCCGGACATTCCGAGGTTAGTTCCGAGGTTTTGGCAGGTCGGTACACAACTTTTAGAAAGGACCGTTCGTCTCGACGTGCAGGAGGGGTTCTAATTGCAGTGGACTCTTACTTCACGTCGGAACACTTCACAGTCCAAGTTCAACAGGAACTGGAATTCCTGTGTGTAAAACTGATTCTTCTCGCTTTCGCTATATTCATTACTTGCTCGTATATCCCACCTTCTTCGGATATTTCAATTTATGAGCAGCACTTGTCCGCTTTAACCGCTGTTTCTTCTTCGCTATCTGATAAAGATCGTATGATAGTTCTTGGTGACTTCAACTTGCCAGGAACTGTTTGGTCCTCGGTAAACGAGTCTAGTATCCTAGTGCCCATGTCACGACATGACTTTGTTGACGGCTTGCTTGACCTGTCCCTGTCTCAAGTCAATCATGTGAAAAATTCCTTGGGTCGATTGCTTGATCTGTGCTTTGTATCGGATCCGACCATAGTGTTGTTAACCCGAGCCCTTCCGCTCACTATACCTGAAGACGCCTACCATCCTACTTTCGAGGTGTCGCTAGATATAGGACCAACTGTATTAGATCGGTCGAGTAGACTACCTGAACGTGTCCGCTGCTTTCGTAAAGCCGAGTTTGCGAAGCTTAATAACCTCATTAGGAATTTTGATTGGTCCGCTTTGTACTTGTGCACTGATGTCATAAAAGGCACAAACATTTTTTACAATGCTCTTGGCACATTTTTTGATTCTTGTGTCCCGCTTTCTTGTCCGATTAGATCTGGAAAACCCCTTGGTTTACCAAAGAGTTATCCAGTCTAAAAACTTAAAATCAAGACTTTATAAAAAATTTCAAGAAGTGGGTTCTCCTACTTCTCACTCTCGCTATGTAATAGCTCGGTCAAACTTTTCAGTTTTTAATGCTCAATGCTATAAGAACTACCTATCTCGATGCAGAATACGTTTTTCTCAGGACCCTAAACAGTTTTACTGCTTCGTAATCAGTAAGCGTAGAACGTCCGCACACCCATCCTCGCTATCATTTCGTAATACGTCGGCAAATAATGATCAGGCAATTGCCGATCTTTTTGCCCAATTTTTCCAAACCACCTATTCTGAGGAAAGCTACTCTGGTCATCCGTACCCATACGGTTTACCGAGGTCGAACGGCATTTTCAGTCCCTTGTTAAATGAATGTTCTCTACTTCATGATCTTCGACTAGTTAAGCCGGTGTTTTCACCGGGTCCAGACGGGGTTCCAGGTTGTGTACTCAGGTACTGCGCCGAGGCTCTGTGTGAACCTTTGCTTAAACTATTCACCCTGTCCATTGATTCTTCTTGCTTCCCCCCGATCTGGAAGGAATCGTTTATAATTCCTCTTCATAAAAAAGTAGCAAGTCTGATGCAAAAAATTATAGAGGTATAGCAAAGTTATCCGCTATTCCTAAAATGTTTGAGAAGGTTTTAACTCCGCACTTGCAACATCTCTGCAAGTCACTTATATCTCCAACTCAGCATGGATTTATAAGGCGGCGATCAACCACCACGAACTTGTTAGAGTTTACCTCTTTCATTATTAAAGGCTTCCAAGGTAACTTACAGACGGATGTTATTTACACCGACTTCAGTAAAGCATTCGACTCTGTAAACCATTCCCTTCTAGCACATAAACTTGACCTTTTAGGGTTTCCGCCCAACCTCCTGAGATGGATTTCTAGCTATCTTTGTTCCAGGTCTCAAAGAGTCCTCTTCAAAAACTCCCTCTCTTCACCAGTAAAGGTTTCTTCGGGAGTACCACAGGGCAGCCATCTAGGCCCCTTACTCTTCACACTCTTTATTAATGACTTGCCTGGTATTAACATACTCTCGAGTACTTATGTATGCGGATGATGTTAAACTCTGTGTCCAGAATAAGGACATTTCATTTCATTCTCGCTTGCAATCCGATCTCAATAACTTTCAGTCATGGTGCTGTGCAAACTTGTTACACCTTAATGCCTCGAAATGCAAAGTAATGACATTTCATCGTTCTAGCCCCTTGTTAGCTATCTATACCCTATGTGGCGGTTCTCTTGAGAGAATTACCCTGGTGAATGATCTTGGTGTCTTATTAGACGCAAAGTTAAAGTTTTCCGAACACATTTCTACAATGGTAAATAAGGCCATGGGCGTGCTTGGGTTTAAAAAGAGGTGGTCAAAAGAATTTGACGACCCCTATATAACAAAGACTCTCTATACTTTGCTAGTTCGTCCGATTTTAGAATACGGCTCCAGTGTATGGTGCCCTCAGTACAAAGTACACCAGACCGTATAGAATCAGTACAGAAAAACTTTTTACTCTTTGCTCTGCGGGGCCTTAACTGGGATGCGGGTGTGAGACTCTCATCTTACTCTAGTAGACTTCTATTAGTAAACCTCCCATTCTTAGTTAACCGTAGAAAAATGCTTGGTATGATATTTATGCAGAAGGCAGATATCGCACCATCTATGTGATGGATTTGATTTTGAAGATTAGAGACAAGAAATCGTGGGAGACCACCAGCTTCAGGTAGGACAGTCGCTCGAGCTGCATGGACTCAATCGATGCCCTGTTTTGAGCCAGTTACACTCAGGGAAAGCCTCTTGGCTTCTTTAAACTTTGGACTTTGTAGCGCTGTCGGCGCACAGCACGCAGACTGATAATGTTTGATTAGTGGCGAAGTTAGTCTCTTAAGTTAATGTAAGGTGTGTAAGGTTTCTTGCTCGTATCCACCTGACTGCTCAGCGCATAGGTTTCCATAGCGAAATCCATTGTCTCCAATGACCTGCATCGCTGCTGAAAAAACGAGGCCACAGATTCCCAGGGCAGAATCAAGTTGATAAATGCTGGATCCTCTAATCGCTCTTTCCACGTTGCTTGGCTAGCTGTATCCAGTTTTCGGAGAAGCTCCTGCACAATGATGCATCCTGCACTGACTCATGTTCCACATCTCTGTAATGTGTGCCTGAAAAGTCAAACGTCGAATTTAAAATCGTCTTTCCAATAAATATATTGCCATAGTACAGTTGCCATCTGAGATTTCCAGCGACCGAATAGTCTCCAATGCCAAATCAAGCAGGTAGGTACGCAAATGCTGGAACTTTTCTATGTTGGTTAGGTCAGGATGATTGTCGATGATGGTGATAAAAATAGAGTCTAGATCGCAATTCCCCCGCTAAACGTTGGTATAAACGTATAGGTGGCAGGGACTGTGCCAGTTTTCAGCGACGTGGTAGTAGCGAGCCGGCAACCTCAGCGGCAGTTTTCCTCCAGCAAACGTAAAATGAGGAGGCATGTGAACGCTAGCCATTTCACGCGTAATCAAAGGCTTCAGCGTACGGAAAAGCGTTTGAAACCTGTGGTGCAATCCACTGCTAAAATCTCGGCATGTGATAGTCACACACCTCCAACTTATCCTCCCAAGGGGCATTTGATCATTTGCTTTCCCTGTTGGCTCCCTGGTCACTGAAATACCGTTTTCAGCATCCATCTCCATAGCAGAGGCAGCTTTTGCAAACGTTTATCGCGGGAAGATGATAGAAAAGAGTACAACGCGTAACAAATGTCTCTAGCGGGAAGACGACCGAAAAAAGTAGCACGCGCAATATACACAACCGACTTGTGTAGTCGATGACGTAAATTGTAATATTAATTATTGCGCAATCAATTCGGGGTCACCAAATGAGCTAATGAGTTTTTTCACTAGCTGTTGCTAATTACAATAAAACTAAAGAAGGTTCGATATATATATATAAATTTATTGGTAAGAGAAAATGTTGTGTTTTGGTTGTATGACGATTGGAGCAAGACTAATTGCAAGGGCTGACGGGCCGAATTCCCCGTGCCCTATGCACGAGCGAGATTGGGTGGTAGAAGGAGAGCGTCAGAGCTTCTAAGCCGAGCACGAACTATATAAAGAGATATAAATAAGTACTATAGCTGTCGAAAAGAAAAGAAGAAGGCTGTATTAAAAGATGAAAGAACGGTCGGTGTCGTGCGTAGGCATTTCCGGTTAACAATATTCATCTACAGTAGGGAGTACACATAGCGAACAATAAAAGGGACTTACTTTAGGCTGCACCTCTGTGATTTAGCTACGATGTTTATTGAATAAATATAGGGTTGGGAAACCCGACAACCATGATTTATTAAACAATTTTAAAGCCCCAAATCTATCAGAAAAAAAACCGGTTTGTTTCGAAGTGAATTGAAAAGTTCAATTTTGTTGCCTAGTGCAATTTACGATTAAAACACAAATCCGGTTAAAAAGCGGTGATTTATGTACTAAAATCATAACGATCATTTATGATCAGATTCTGTTAAAAATATTACCATATTGTGGCCGGCATCCAATGATAAAAACATATTTGATCACATTTATCTGCTTTATTTATTAACTTGGATAGCTACGTCACATATTATTTAAGTATGTACTTTGAATAGTGTGGCTCGTATTTTTCAACGTAGTGTTTAACGAAATCACAGTGAATAATAATGAACAGTCCATTTCGCAGCGCAGTATTCCAAAGCAGCCTAAAATAAAATAAATATTATTAAGGAATCCAAAACTCGTGTATATAAAAATGTTTATTTTTATTTTTTAATATTTTTTTCTAGTATTTGACTGCGTACAAGCATTCTATAGCTGATTATGCTCATTCACAACGCAAAAGGAAGGGGAACGTTGTGAGGCGTGGGCCTAGACGTTGATATGCAATGACTGCATCTTTCAAGTAACGATGCAATTACTGCACCATAAAGTGTCCCGTGTGACACCAGCAGAAGGCTGTTACGCGCGGATCCCAGGCAAACCGCAGCCCACTTCCCGCCCAAGCGATCGAAGGGCGCTGCCGCCTGCCAACGCCAGACCCAACGGAGGAGCTCGGACACAAATGTAAGGAGTGAGTCACTCTTCAGCTTCATCCATAACTCAAATTTATTTATTTGTAATCGGGGCAACGACCGCACTTTTATAATTAAAAATTGGCAGGACGACCTCACCTTAGTGTCATACAAAATGTTAGACATAGTCAAGAGATGGAAAGTCCTAGATGACCACTCCTTCTCTGACCACAGGCACATCGAGAAATATATATATATAAATATATATAGTGAAGCCCTGGAGGACTTACTGCCCTTTAAAGCACCAACATGCACGGACACAAAGGACGACCCAGATCGTCTAGTGAACAGGTTCACGGAAGCATGCAATAAGGCCTTTACGGCAGCGTGCCTTCTAATAAACCTAGGGGGAAAAAGACGATACATTGGCAGTGGAAGTGTGGGTAAATGTTTTGAGGATATGGCATCTATAATGAATAGACAAACGGTCTTGCAAAAATGTATATTATGAGCGCGGTGTGCAGGAGTATCTGCTAAAAATTAAATAAATTGAATCTCGTGGAAATTTAGACAACATTGCATGGCAAATATAAGCATGTAACAAGTAAAGATTTTTCTGCGCAACGAAAGACTCATCCTTTATTCGCCGCTCGCTGAGAATGCTATTGGCGAATTCGCCGCAGCCGGATGTTGACAGAAGACTACCACACATGAGCACGCACCTTTCTTCGATCAGAACTAACGCTTCGTTGCGCATCTCGTAGTTAGTCTCAAGATCGAAATTCGAATTTGTCGTTCCATCTCGTCCTTGTATTTGTCCCACAATAAGGTCGGGTTCGACGGCTGACATGTGGCAATGATGATCGCAAACAATGTACGAATTTTATTCGCTGGCGCAGAAACAATTGCAGTGGCGAGCGTTGAGTCGCAATGTGTATCGTTTCGAAAAAAAAAAAAAATTCAAACGTTGGCAAGCCTCCCAAAAAGCGGCGCACCGCACACTATCCACAGTAAGCAGGGAATCGAAAGTCGAATGACATACCTCCCGTCCATACCGATCCCACCAGTGATTAGAAGTTCCGGACCTC
The DNA here is from genome assembly GCA_008121275.1 of Drosophila lowei. Classification (NCBI taxonomy): domain Eukaryota; kingdom Metazoa; phylum Arthropoda; class Insecta; order Diptera; family Drosophilidae; genus Drosophila; species Drosophila lowei. The sequence goes on along the minus strand of CM017781.1, from coordinate 31,374,301 downwards.
CGGATATTGCCACCACAGGTACTAGGCCTTTGGTGCCCAAACCACTGGTGGGAGTCCCACCAAAACGACAAGTTTTTGTCTCACGGCTGGCCCCTGACCTCACATCGAATGATGTAATTGCCTTTATTCAAAGCAGAATAAAAGCCGTGGGTTTAAAGGTGGAGAAGTTTAATTTCTCTTATGCCAGGGAGATAGCTTCGTTCAAGATAAGTGTCTCCCCAACTCACTTTGACACCATTTGCTCTGCCAAATTTTGGCCAGAGCATTTGGTGGTAAAGGAGTTCAAGGCTAAGAAGAAAAATAGGGCCCCCATAACACTTACAAATCATCCCAATGCGCCATCCTCATCTTCCCGTCCTGCTTCCACCCTTCCAAAAAAAACTAACTTCTCTTAGTAACCTCTTAGTAACCTATCAGAATGTAAGAGGTTTACGTAGTAAGCTCAGCATTCTTTTCCGGGATAGTGTTGCATTTGCTTCGCACGTAATTGTGTTTACTGAAACCTGGTTAAAGCCGGACATTCCGAGGTTAGTTCCGAGGTTTTGGCAGGTAGGTACACAACTTTTAGAAAGGACCGTTCGTCTCGACGTGCAGGAGGGGTTCTAATTGCAGTGGACTCTTACTTCACGTCGGAACACTTCACAGTCCAAGTTCAACAGGAACTGGAATTCCTGTGTGTAAAACTGATTCTTCTCGCTTTCGCTATATTCATTACTTGCTCGTATATCCCACCTTCTTCGGATATTTCAATTTATGAGCAGCACTTGTCCGCTTTAACCGCTGTTTCTTCCTCGCTATCTGATAAAGATCGTATTATAGTTCTTGGTGACTTCAACTTGCCAGGAACTGTTTGGTCCTCGGTAAACGAGTCTAGTATCCTAGTGCCCATGTCACGACATGACTTTGTTGACGGCTTGCTTGACCTGTCCCTGTCTCAAGTCAATCATGTGAAAAATTCCTTGGGTCGATTGCTTGATCTGTGCTTTGTATCGGATCCGACCATAGTGTTGTTAACCCGAGCCCTTCCGCTCACTATACCTGAAGACGCCTACCATCCTACTTTCGAGGTGTCGCTAGATATAGGACCAACTGTATTAGATCGGTCGAGTAGACTACCTGAACGTGTCCGCTGCTTTCGTAAAGCCGAGTTTGCGAAGCTTAATAACCTCTTTAGGAATTTTGATTGGTTCGCTTTGTACTTGTGCACTGATGTCATAAAAGGCACAAACATTTTTTACAATGCTCTTGGCACATTTTTGATTCTTGTGTCCCGCTTTCTTGTCCGATTAGATCTGGAAAACCCCTTGGTTTACCAAAGAGTTATCCAGTCTAAAAACTTAAAATCAAGACTTTATAAAAAATTTCAAGAAGTGGGTTCTCCTACTTCTCACTCTCGCTATGTAATAGCTCGGTCAAACTTTTCAGTTTTTAATGCTCAATGCTATAAGAACTACCTATCTCGATGCAGAATACGTTTTTCTCAGGACCCTAAACAGTTTTACTGCTTCGTAATCAGTAAGCGTAGAACGTCCGCACACCCATCCTCGCTATCATTTCGTAATACGTCGGCAAATAATGATCAGGCAATTGCCGATCTTTTTGCCCAATTTTTCCAAACCACCTATTCTGAGGAAAGCTACTCTGGTCATCCGTACCCATACGGTTTACCGAGGTCGAACGGCATTTTCAGTCCCTTGTTAAATGAATGTTCTCTACTTCATGATCTTCGACTAGTTAAGCCGGTGTTTTCACCGGGTCCAGACGGGGTTCCAGGTTGTGTACTCAGGTACTGCGCCGAGGCTCTGTGTGGACCTTTGCTTAAACTATTCACCCTGTCCATTGATTCTTCTTGCTTCCCCCCGATCTGGAAGGAATCGTTTATAATTCCTCTTCATAAAAAAAGTAGCAAGTCTGATGCAAAAAAATTATAGAGGTATAGCAAAGTTATCCGCTATTCCTAAAATGTTTGAGAAGGTTTTAACTCCGCACTTGCAACATCTCTGCAAGTCACTTATATCTCCAACTCAGCATGGATTTATAAGGCGGCGATCAACCACCACGAACTTGTTAGAGTTTACCTCTTTCATTATTAAAGGCTTCCAAGGTAACTTACCGACGGATGTTATTTACACCAACTTCAGTAAAGCATTCGACTCTGTAAACCATTCCCTTCTAGCACATAAACTTGACCTTTTAGGGTTTCCGCCCAACCTCCTGAGATGGATTTCTAGCTATCTTTGTTCCAGGTCTCAAAGAGTCCTCTTCAAAAACTCCCTCTCTTCACCAGTAAAAGTTTCTTCGGGAGTACCACAGGGCAGCCATCTAGGCCCCTTACTCTTCACACTCTTTATTAATGACTTGCCTGGTATTAACATACTCTCGAGTACTTATGTATGCGGATGATGTTAAACTCTGTGTCCAGAATAAGGACATTTCATTTCATTCTCGCTTGCAATCCGATCTCAATAACTTTCAGTCATGGTGCTGTGCAAACTTGTTACACCTTAATGCCTCGAAATGCAAAGTAATGACATTTCATCGTTCTAGCCCCTTGTTAGCTATCTATACCCTATGTGGCGGTTCTCTTGAGAGAATTACCCTGGTGAATGATCTTGGTGTCTTATTAGACGCAAAGTTAAAGTTTTCCGAACACATTTCTACAATGGTAAATAAGGCCATGGGCGTGCTTGGGTTTATAAAGAGGTGGTCAAAAGAATTTGACGACCCCTATATAACAAAGACTCTCTATACTTTGCTAGTTCGTCCGATTTTAGAATACGGCTCCAGTGTATGGTGCCCTCAGTACAAAGTACACCAGACCGTATAGAATCAGTACAGAAAAACTTTTTACTCTTTGCTCTGCGGGGCCTTAACTGGGATGCGGGTGTGAGACTCTCATCTTACTCTAGTAGACTTCTATTAGTAAACCTCCCATTCTTAGTTAACCGTAGAAAAATGCTTGGTATGATATTTATGCAGAAGGCAGATATCGCACCATCTATGTGATGGATTTGATTTTGAAGATTAGAGACAAGAAATCGTGGGAGACCACCAGCTTCAGGTAGGACAGTCGCTCGAGCTGCATGGACTCAATCGATGCCCTGTTTTGAGCCAGTTACACTCAGGGAAAGCCTCTTGGCTTCTTTAAACTTTGGACTTTGTAGCGCTGTCGGCGCACAGCACGCAGACTGATAATGTTTGATTAGTGGCGAAGTTAGTCTCTTAAGTTAATGTAAGGTTTGTGTAAGGTTTCTTGCTCGTATCCACCTGACTGCTCAGCTCATAGGTTTCCATAGCGAAATCCATTGTCTCCAATGACCTGCATCGCTGCTGAAAAAAACGAGGCCACAGATTCCCAGGGCAGAATCAAGTTGATAAATGCTGGATCCTCTAATCGCTCTTTCCACGTTGCTTGGCTAGCTGTATCCAGTTTTCGGAGAAGCTCCTGCACAATGATGCATCCTGCACTGACTCATGTTCCACATCTCTGTAATGTGTGCCTGAAAAGTCAAACGTCGAATTTAAAATCGTCTTTCCAATAAATATATTGCCATAGTACAGTTGCCATCTGAGATTTCCAGCGACCGAATAGTCTCCAATGCCAAATCAAGCAGGTAGGTACGCAAATGCTGGAACTTTTCTATGTTGGTTAGGTCAGGATGATTGTCGATGATGGTGATAAAAATAGAGTCTAGATCGCAATTCCCCCCGCTAAACGTTGGTATAAACGTATAGGTGGCAGGGACTGTGCCAGTTTTCAGCGACGTGGTAGTAGCGAGCCGGCAACCTCAGCGGCAGTTTTTCCTCCAGCAAACGTAAAATGAGGAGGCATGTGAACGCTAGCCATTTCACGCGTAATCAAAGGCTTCAGCGTACGGAAAAGCGTTTGAAACCTGTGGTGCAATCCACTGCTAAAATCTCGGCATGTGATAGTCACACACCTCCAACTTATCCTCCCAAGGGGCATTTGATCATTTGCTTTCCCTGTTGGCTCCCTGGTCACTGAAATACCGTTTTCAGCATCCATCTCCATAGCAGAGGCAGCTTTTGCAAACGTTTATCGCGGGAAGATGATAGAAAAGAGTACAACGCGTAACAAATGTCTCTAGCGGGAAGACGACCGAAAAAAAGTAGCACGCGCAAAATACACAACCGACTTGTGTAGTCGATGACGTAAATTGTAATATTAATTATTGCGCAATCAATTCGGGGTCACCAAATGAGCTAATGAGTTTTTTCACTAGCTGTTGCTAATTACAATAAAACTAAAGAAGGTTCGATATATATATATAAATTTATTGGTAAGAGAAAATGTTGTGTTTTGGTTGTATGACGATTGGAGCAAGACTAATTGCAAGGGCTGACGGGCCGAATTCCCCGTGCCCTATGCACGAGCGAGATTGGGTGGTAGAAGGAGAGCGTCAGAGCTTCTAAGCCGAGCACGAACTATATAAAGAGATATAAATAAGTACTATAGCTGTCGAAAAGAAAAGAAGAAGGCTGTATTAAAAGATGAAAGAACGGTCGGTGTCGTGCGTAGGCATTTCCGGTTAACAATATTCATCTACAGTAGGGAGTACACATAGCGAACAATAAAAGGGACTTACTTTAGGCTGCACCTCTGTGATTTAGCTACGATGTTTATTGAATAAATATAGGGTTGGGAAACCCGACAACCATGATTTATTAAACAATTTTAAAGCCCCAAATCTATCAGAAAAACCGGTTTGTTTCGAAGTGAATTGAAAAGTTCAATTTTGTTGCCTAGTGCAATTTACGATTAAAACACAAATCCGGTTAAAAAAGCGGTGATTTATGTACTAAAATCATAACGATCATTTATGATCAGATTCTGTTAAAAATATTACCATATTGTGGCCGGCATCCAATGATAAAAACATATTTGATCACATTTATCTGCTTTATTTATTAACTTGGATAGCTACGTCACATATTATTTAAGTATGTACTTTGAATAGTGTGGCTCGTATTTTCAACGTAGTGTTTAACGAAATCACAGTGAATAATAATGAACAGTCCATTTCGCAGCGCAGTATTCCAAAGCAGCCTAAAATAAAATAAATATTATTAAGGAATCCAAAACTCGTGTATATAAAAATGTTTATTTTTATTTTTAATATTTTTTTCTAGTATTTGACTGCGTACAAGCATTCTATAGCTGATTATGCTCACTCACAACGCAAAAGGAAGGGGAACGTTGTGAGGCGTGGGCCTAGACGTTGATATGCAATGACTGCATCTTTCAAGTAACGATGCAATTACTGCACCATAAAGTGTCCCGTGTGACACCAGCAGAAGGCTGTTACGCGCGGATCCCAGGCAAACCGCAGCCCACTTCCCGCCCAAGCGATCAAAGGGCGCTGCCGCCTGCCAACGCCAGACCCAACGGAGGAGCTCGGACACAAATGTAAGGAGTGAGTCACTCTTCAGCTTCATCCATAGCTCAAATTTATTTATTTGTAATCGGGGCAACGACCGCACTTTTATAATTAAAAATTGGCAGGACGACCTCACCTTAGTGTCATACAAAATGTTAGACATAGTCAAGAGATGGAAAGTCCTAGATGACCACTCCTTCTCTGACCACAGGCACATCGAGAAATATATATATATAAGTATATATAGTGAAGCCCTGGAGGACTTACTGCCCTTTAAAGCGCCAACATGCACGGACACAAAGGACGACCCAGATCGTCTAGTGAACAGGTTCACGGAAGCATGCAATAAGGCCTTTACGGCAGCGTGCCTTCTAATAAACCTAGGGCAGTGGAAGTGTGGGTAAATGTTTTGAGGATATGGCATCTATAATGAATAGACGAACGGTCTTTCAAAAATGTATATTATGAGCGCGGTGTGCAGGAGTATCTGCTAAAAATTAAATAATTCGAATCTCGTGGAAATTTAGACAACATTGCATGGCAAATATAAGCATGTAACAAGTAAAGATTTTTCTGCGCAACGAAAGACTCATCCTTTATTCGCCGCTCGCTGAGAATGCTATTGGCGAATTCGCCGCAGCCGGATGTTGACAGAAGACTACCACACATGAGCACGCACCTTTCTTCGATCAGAACTAACGCTTCGTTGCGCATCTCGTAGTTAGTCTCAAGATCGAAATTCGAATTTGTCGTTCCATCTCGTCCTTGTATTTGTCCCACAATAAGGTCGGGTTCGACGGCTGACATGTGGCAATGATGATCGCAAACAATGTACGAATTTTATTCGCTGGCGCAGAAACAATTGCAGTGGCGAGCGTTGAGTCGCAATGTGTATCGTTTCGAAAAAATTCAAACGTTGGCAAGCCTCCCAAAAAGCGGCGCACCGCACACTATCCACAGTAAGCAGGGAATCGAAAGTCGAATGACATACCTCCCGTCCATACCGATCCCACCAGTGATTAGAAGTTCCGGACCTCCGGATATTGCCACCACAGGTACTAGGCCTTTGGTGCCCAAACCACTGGTGGGAGTCCCACCAAAACGACAAGTTTTGTCTCACGGCTGGCCCCCTGACCTCACATCGAATGATGTAATTGCCTTTATTCAAAGCAGAATAAAAGCCGTTGGTTTAAAGGTGGAGAAGTTTAATTTCTCTTATGCCAGGGAGATAGCTTCGTTCAAGATAAGTGTCTCCCCAACTCACTTTGACACCATTTGCTCTGCCAAATTTTGGCCAGAGCATTTGGTGGTAAAGGAGTTCAAGGCTAAGAAGAAAAATAGGGCCCCCATAACACTTACAAATCATCCCAATGCGCCATCCTCATCTTCCCGTCCTGCTTCCATCCTTCCAAAAAAACTAACTTCTCTTAGTAACCTCTTAGTAACCTATCAGAATGTAAGAGGTTTACGTAGTAAGCTCAGCATTCTTTTCCGGGATAGTGTTGCATTTGCTTCGCACGTAATTGTGTTTACTGAAACCTGGTTAAAGCCGGACATTCCGAGGTTAGTTCCGAGGTTTTGGCAGGTCGGTACACAACTTTTAGAAAGGACCGTTCGTCTCGACGTGCAGGAGGGGTTCTAATTGCAGTGGACTCTTACTTCACGTCGGAACACTTCACAGTCCCAAGTTCAACAGGAACTGGAATTCCTGTGTGTAAAACTGATTCTTCTCGCTTTCGCTATATTCATTACTTGCTCGTATATCCCACCTTCTTCGGATATTTCAATTTATGAGCAGCACTTGTCCGCTTTAACCGCTGTTTCTTCCTCGCTATCTGATATAGATCGTATGATAGTTCTTGGTGACTTCAACTTGCCAGGAACTGTTTGGTCCTCGGTAAACGAGTCTAGTATCCTAGTGCCCATGTCACGACATGACTTTGTTGACGGCTTGCTTGACCTGTCCCTGTCTCAAGTCAATCATGTGAAAAATTCCTTGGGTCGATTGCTTGATCTGTGCTTTGTATCGGATCCGACCATAGTGTTGTTAACCCGAGCCCTTCCGCTCACTATACCTGAAGACGCCTACCATCCTACTTTCGAGGTGTCGCTAGATATAGGACCAACTGTATTGGATCGGTCGAGTAGACTACCTGAACGTGTCCGCTGCTTTCGTAAAGCCGAGTTTGCGAAGCTTAATAACCTCATTAGGAATTTAGATTGGTCCGCTTTGTACTTGTGCACTGATGTCATAAAAGGCACAAACATTTTTACAATGCTCTTGGCACATTTTTGATTCTTGTGTCCCGCTTTCTTGTCCGATTAGATCTGGAAAACCCCTTGGTTTACCAAAGAGTTATCCAGTCTAAAAACTTAAAATCAAGACTTTATAAAAAAATTTCAAGAAGTGGGTTCTCCTATTTCTCACTCTCGCTATGTAATAGCTCGGTCAAACTTTTCAGTTTTTAATGCTCAATGCTATAAGAACTACCTATCTCGATGCAGAATACGTTTTTCTCAGGACCCTAAACAGTTTTACTGCTTCGTAATCAGTAAGCGTAGAACGTCCGCACACCCATCCTCGCTATCATTTCGTAATACGTCGGCAAATAATGATCAGGCAATTGCCGATCTTTTTGCCAATTTTTCCAAACCACCTATTCTGAGGAAAGCTACTCTGGTCATCCGTACCCATACGGTTTACCGAGGTCGAACGGCATTTTCAGTCCCTTGTTAAATGAATGTTCTCTACTTCATGATCTTCGACTAGTTAAGCCGGTGTTTTCACCGGGTCCAGACGGGGTTCCAGGTTGTGTACTCAGGTACTGCGCCGAGGCTCTGTGTGAACCTTTGCTTAAACTATTCACCCTGTCCATTGATTCTTCTTGCTTCCCCCCGATCTGAAAGGAATCGTTTATAATTCCTCTTCATAAAAAAAGTAGCAAGTCTGATGCAAAAAATTATAGAGGTATAGCAAAGTTATCCGCTATTCCTAAAATGTTTGAGAAGGTTTTAACTCCGCACTTGCAACATCTCTGCAAGTCACTTATATCTCCAACTCAGCATGGATTTATAAGGCGGCGATCAACCACCACGAACTTGTTAGAGTTTACCTCTTTCATTATTAAAGGCTTCCAAGGTAACTTACAGACGGATGTTATTTACACCGACTTCAGTAAAGCATTCGACTCTGTAAACCATTCCCTTCTAGCACATAAACTTGACCTTTTAGGGTTTCCGCCCAACCTCCTGAGATGGATTTCTAGCTATCTTTGTTCCAGGTCTCAAAGAGTCCTCTTCAAAAACTCCCTCTCTTCACCAGTAAAAGTTTCTTCGGGAGTACCACAGGGCAGCCATCTAGGCCCCTTACTCTTCACACTCTTTATTAATGACTTGCCTGGTATTAACATACTCTCGAGTACTTATGTATGCGGATGATGTTAAACTCTGTGTCCAGAATAAGGACATTTCATTTCATTCTCGCTTGCAATCCGATCTCAATAACTTTCAGTCATGGTGCTGTGCAAACTTGTTACACCTTAATGCCTCGAAATGCAAAGTAATGACATTTCATCGTTCTAGCCCCTTGTTAGCTATCTATACCCTATGTGGCGGTTCTCTTGAGAGAATTACCCTGGTGAATGATCTTGGTGTCTTATTAGACGCAAAGTTAAAGTTTTCGAACACATTTCTACCATGGTAAATAAGGCCATGGGCGTGCTTGGGTTTATAAAGAGGTGGTCAAAAGAATTTGACGACCCTATATAACAAAGACTCTCTATACTTTGCTAGTTCGTCCGATTTTAGAATACGGCTCCTGTGTATGGTGCCCTCAGTACAAAGTATACCAGACCGTATAGAATCAGTACAGAAAAACTTTTTACTCTTTGCTCTGCGGGGCCTTAACTGGGATGCGGAAGACTCCCATCTTACTCTAGTAGACTTCTATTAGTAAACCTCCCATCCTTAGTTAACCGTAGAAAAATGCTTGGTGTGATATTTATGCAGAAGGCAGATATCGCACCATCTATGTGATGGATTTGATTTTGAAGATTAGAGCCAAGAAATCGTGGGAGACCACCAGCTTCAGGTAGGACAGTCGCTCGAGCTGCATGGACTCAATCGATGCCCTGTTTTGAGCCAGTTACACTCAGGGAAAGCCTCTTGGCTTCTTTAAACTTTGGACTTTGTGGCGCTGTCGGCGCACAGCACGCAGACTGATAAGGTTTGATTAGTGGCGAAGTTAGTCTCTTAAGTTAATGTAAGGTTTGTGTAAGGTTTCTTACTCGTATCCACCTGACTGCTCAGCGCATAGGTTTCCATAGCGAAATCCATTGTCTCCAATGACCTGCATCGCTGCTGAAAAAAAACGAGGCCACAGATTCCCAGGGCAGAATCAAGTTGATAAATGCTGGATCCTCTAATCGCTCTTTCCACGTTGCTTGGCTAGCTGTATCCAGTTTTCGGAGAAGCTCCTGCACAATGATGCATCCTGCACTGACTCATGTTCCACATCTCTGTAATGTGTGCCTGAAAAGTCAAACGTCGAATTTAAAATCGTCTTTCCAATAAATATATTGCCATAGTACAGTTGCCATCTGAGATTTCCAGCGACCGAATAGTCTCCAATGCCAAATCAAGCAGGTAGGTACGCAAATGCTGGAACTTTTCTATGTTGGTTAGGTCAGGATGATTGTCGATGATGGTGATAAAAATAGAGTCTAGATCGCAATTCCCCCCGCTAAACGTTGGTATAAACGTATAGGTGGCAGGGACTGTGCCAGTTTTCAGCGACGTGGTAGTAGCGAGCCGGCAACCTCAGCGGCAGTTTTTCCTCCAGCAAACGTAGAATGAGGAGGCATGTGAACGCTAGCCATTTCACGCGTAATCAAAGGCTTCAGCGTACGGAAAAGCGTTTGAAACCTGTGGTGCAATCCACTGCTAAAATCTCGGCATGTGATAGTCACACACCTCCAACTTATCCTCCCAAGGGGCATTTGATCATTTGCTTTCCCTGTTGGCTCCCTGGTCACTGAAATACCGTTTTCAGCATCCATCTCCATAGCAGAGGCAGCTTTTGCAAACGTTTATCGCGGGAAGATGATAGAAAAGAGTACAACGCGTAACAAATGTCTCTAGCGGGAAGACGACCGAAAAAAGTAGCACGCGCAATATACACAACCGACTTGTGTAGTCGATGACGTAAATTGTAATATTAATTATTGCGCAATCAATTCAGGGGTCACCAAATGAGCTAATGAGTTTTTTTTTCACTAGCTGTTGCTAATTACAATAAAACTAAAGAAGGTTCGATATATATATATAAATTTATTGGTAAGAGAAAATGTTGTGTTTTGGTTGTATGACGATTGGAGCAAGACTAATTGCAAGGGCTGACGGGCCGAATTCCCCGTGCCTTATGCACGAGCGAGATTGGGTGGTAGAAGGAGAGCGTCAGAGCTTCTAAGCCGAGCACGAACTATATAAAGAGATATAAATAAGTACTATAGCTGTCGAAAAGAAAAGAAGAAGGCTGTATTAAAAGATGAAAGAACGGTCGGTGTCGTGCGTAGGCATTTCCGGTTAACAATATTCATCTACAGTAGGGAGTCACATAGCGAACAATAAAAGGGACTTACTTAGGCTGCACCTATGTGATTTAGCTACGATGTTTATTGAATAAATATAGGGTTGGGAAACCCGACAACCATGATTTATTAAACAATTTTAAAGCCCCAAATCTATCAGAAACGAGGGGGAACGTTGTGAGTTGCTGCTGCGACCGCAACTCTACATTTATACCCGATACATAGTCAGTATGGGTTCATTTAACGACAAAGAGTGCGTCCGAGAGAGACAGAAAATCAGTCAGAACGTGTCGACGGGCGCTGCGTAGCCACTGCAAATTGATTTGTTACTTTTGGCTATAATAATAATCCGATCTTATTCGGATTCGTCAAGATTCGGCAATCTGGTAGATCTCTATGATTGTGCGTTTTTAATTTTCTCCTATCTTCAAAATTGTGGTTGCCACAGATTTTCGTTGTTTAAGGCTGCGGAAGGGGGTGGGGCGAAATTTTGTAGCAGTGAGCTATCAACAGTGAGTTCTGCAGTGAAAAATTACAAATAGTTTTGTAGCAGTGAGAGCTCGACAGTCAGGTCTAATAGTCTCTGAGATCTGTGGATGCCACAGATTTTCGTCCTTTGCGGGGGCGGAAGGGGGTGGGGCGAAATTTTGAAACAAACTCGTCAAGGTCCGATATTATAGGAATCTGGATAAAAAATTTGGTTGCTCTAGCTCTTATAGTCTCTGAGATCTAGGCGCTAATGTTTTGCGCTATGCAAAGCCGGCTATGATACGTGTGTGTTAGAGAGAGACAGGGCGAGAAAAAATGAAATTGTTTTCTTCATTCTGGCTATAATAATGCTACGATCCAATTCAGATTCTGCAGTCTAGAAGATAAACTCATTCTTTACGATTCTGCGTTTTTAATTTTCTCGTATCTTTAAATTTGTGGATGCCACAGATTTTCGTCCTTTGTGGGGGCGGAAGTGGGCGGGGCGAAGTTTTGAAATACACTTGTAACAGTGACATATCACAGAAGTCTGGATACAAAATGTCGTTGCCCTAGCTCTTATAGTCTTTGAGCACTAGGCGCTAATAGGGACGGACAGACGGACGGACGGACAGACGGACAGACAGACAGGGCTCAATCGACTCGGCTGTTGATGCTGATCAAGAATATATATGTAAGATATTATTTAGGAATAGTTTATTAATATTATTAATCGCGGTAGTCTGATGAGTGAGAACAATAATTTTGTGCTGCTTAATCTCGGCTGATTTCTGCTGCTGCGGCTTAAGTTACGTCTGGCTGCTGCGATTCTCTCTTTCCGACTGCTTCTTCTTCTGCTGTTACTGCTGCTGTTACTGCTGCTGTTACTACTGCTGTTGCTGCTCATCAGCTGTTCCTCTGCTGCTGTTACTTATTCCCTGCTGCCCCTCAATAGGCCAGTTGGCCCACTCCTTCTTACACTCGGTCATCCTGATTAGTCATCAGTCCCTGATGACCATGCGTCCTCGTTTTCTACAGAAAAGCTCCATAGTTTCATGTTATCGTTGCTTGTGGTCGTATTGCTTGGTCCTTCGACGTCTGCTGCTTTTCGAACATTATATCGTCCGCCTCGTTTCACGTTGGTTATTTCATATGGTCCTAAGAATTCGCTGGCCATCTTTCTTCCGGTTACAAATTGTGTTCTACGTATGGCTACGAGATCTCCGACCTTGTATCCGTACTCGCATTTCCGCTTTTATCGAATTGTTCCTTGTATCTGTCCTGGGCCTGCTGAATATTTTCTTTTGCCTCTTGTCGCATCTTCTGTCTCTCGTCTTCAAAATTATCGACCATCTCCTTTTCTATCAGCTGAAGTATGTCGCTATCCGGTCCACAACGCATTTTTACCCCGATCATCAGCTCAAATGGAGATCGCTTTGTAGACACATGAACAGTGCTGTTAATAGCTCTCTGAACTCGCGGTACGAACTTATACCATCTTCCAGGTTCCTCCGATGACAATTTGGAAATAATGCTCAGAATAGATCGGTTTACGCGTTCAATTTGTCCGTTTCCTCTTGGTACTCCTGTGGTGCTCCACACGTGTTCGATGTTCTTTTCCTTGACAAACTCCTCAAAGCTTGAAGATGTAAATGCTGCTCCACGATCGCTTACTATGCGTGCCGGATTTCCAAATACATCAGACCACTCCCTTAACTTCTTGAGAACTTCGTCTGCTCCTGTTGATTTTGTGGGATACATCCATACGAACTTACTGAAGCTATCAACCATTGCGAAGATGTACTTGTACTGCTTTGAAGTAGCATCCATAGGCCCAAGGTGATCCACATGTATAGTATACAGCGGCTGTGATCCTTTGTCGATTTGATGCAGAAATCCCTCTTTTTTGCCAAGCTTTTTGTTGTAGATTATACATTTCATACAGTTTCCTATGATCTGCATTACTTTTCCTTCCAGATGTGGAATCAATAGCTCTGCTGTACGGTATGCATTGTTTTGCGCGGCAAAGTGTCCTGCGTTGTGAGCGTCGGTTATTATTTCTTTTTCCAATGACTTCGGTATGGCCAGCAAGTCCGTGCCTTGCACCACCTTGTATACGAAACCAGCTTTCAACTTAAAGTTGTCGTAGGGTTTACTTTTCAAAATTTCGAAAACTGCTTTGATCATCGTATCCTCCTGCTGGGCTTTCTTAATTCTTGCTGTGACTTCCGAAGATACCATCATGACATCAATTGGGTACCTACTCAGGCAATCCACATGCTTCAGCCGTTCTCTTGGTCTGTGTTCCACTTCAAAGTCGTAGTCCTGCAGGTACAGGACCCATTGGGCTACCTCCCGCGGAACGTCCTTCTTGCTTAACGTTTGCTTGAAAGCAGCGCAATCCGTTACGAGCTTAAAGTTGGTTCCAAATATGTACTGTCGAAATTTTTGCACGCTAGGAAAATTGCTTTGGCTTCCTGTATATAGCTATGCTGTCGTGCTTCAGAGTCCGAGGTTTTCTTACTCCAGAATAAGATCGGATGCAATTGTCCTTCGTGCCATTGTAACAACGCCGCTGCAAACCCGTCCTTTGACGCATCAGTGTGTATCTCGGCTTTTGCATTCCTGCGATAAAGTTTCAGGACCGGCTCTTTCACCAATGCTTCCTTTAATGTAGCAAACGCCTGCTGCTCCTCCAGACTCATTTTAAATGGGACATCTTTTCGCAGCAGATTGGTCAGTGGTTTGGCGATTAGCGAATAGTTTTTTATGAATTTACGGAAAAACCCAGTTAATCCTAAAAACGACTGCACAGCCTTTATGTTTTTCGGCATCGGGAACTTGCTGACGGCTTTGGTTTTCTCCAATCCAGGCTTGATTTCACCTCCTCCAACTTGATGACCCAAAATGTAATGGTCGACTGCAGAAATCGGCACTTCTTCCACTTAATCTTCAGCCCGTATTCAGCTGCTGCATCAAAGACCTTCTTCAGCTTTCCCAGGCATTCGTCGGCGCTTTCAGCGTGTATAACGATATCGTCCATGTACAGGTCAAGAATGTTTTCATTTATAAGGTTTTGAAATACAAAGCTTATAAAACGGATGAAAACTGCTGGCGAATTGCAAAAACCGAAAGGCGCACGGTTGAACTCAAAGAGACCTTCCTTCGTTATGAACGCCGTATATTTTTTGCTGCTCTCCTCCACAGGAACGTGGAAGAACCCATTTTCTAAGTCCATGATGGTGAACACCTTCGCATTTTCTAGTTTTTCCAGCACCTCTTCAACGATTGGAACGGGAAAGCAATCTTTCAAGACCATCTTATTCAACTGACGATAGTCCACGCAGACCCGGCTGCTACCATCCTTTTTCTTGACAATTACAGTCCGACTGGCGAAATTTGATGATGAGCGTCGTATTATCCCAGCGTTGGCCCATTCATCGATCTGCTGCTTGACAACGTCGGCTTCGCTGATGGCCACTGACTTGGCGAATGTCGAAACGGCGCTATTTTCTCGTCCGGCACGATCTTCAGCATGATCGGGCACACTGCAGTCTGCTTCTTTTCAGTAAAGTCCTGAATCATTGATTGGACGGCATCTCTGAACTGCGATGGAACGTGTATATCAGTATTTGCTTCGACCACGTTGTAAATACTTATCTGTTTGGTGTCCACAGTTTCCTCCCCGGGCAGTGGAGAAAACTTATATCCTCCTGGCGTTGATGTCATTGTGAACTTGGATATAAAGTCGTGTCCAAGCAACAATTCGCATCCAACGGCATGATCGGCCACCACAAGGAATTTGTGTGCCAAACGCATTCCGTCGATCTCTACTTCTGCCGTAAACTGCCCAGCGGAGCGTGTGATGTTGTTTCCAAGTCCCCTCTCAGAGTTGACGAACTGGCTTGCAGATGGACACCACTCATTTTTCCGAACACTGACATCTTTAATAGGGAAACATCTGCACCGGTGTCTATGAGCCCCTTGACTTGCACGTCGTTAATTTTTAGAGACTTCAGGCGTTTTTCCTCGTATGCAACGTTTACGGCAGCAGCACTCGGGCAATCCTTAGACATGTGTCCAGTCTGATTGCAGCGGAAACACTTTAATGCAGCTCGGCAATCCTTGCGTAGATGCTCCTGGGATCCACAATTGTAGCAGTGTTGCTTCCTTTCATATTTGGTGAAATTGGACTTCTTTCCGAACGGCTGTGAGTCTTTTTGTTTCGGGGGCAAACCCCCATCAGGCGCGAGCGTTCTTTCGTAGATTTCGTACTTCTCTCGCAGCTGCTTGTATGAACTGCATCCATACAAGGTGTACTTGTAATCCGTTTTTTAAATTCAGTCCGTCGACAATGTATCGAATCACCGACTCCGTGTCTGTTGTCCCACGTGCAGCAATGCGTTTCATCTGCAGTATATATTCGTGACAACTTTCGCCGGCAATCTTCACTCGCAGAGACAATTGATTGTGAATTTGCGCACTGCATAAACGCTCACACTCGAACTCCTGTAAAAGTTGGTGACGCAATTGGCCGTACTCATACACTGCTGTGGACTCGAGAAAAAGAGCGGCTGTACCTGTCATTTTTGCTCGGGCTTGCACGTATTTTTGTTTGTCATTTAGTCCGTATGCTTCAGCGTTTAGCTCGAAGTTAATAAACCACTGCTGTACCGACATATTTTCTCCGTTGAATTCTGGAATAATTTTGGCAAAATTTTCCACTACCAGCTTTGCATCATTTTTCTTGTCTATTTCATCAGCATTTATTTTCATCGAGAGCAGTTGAACCAGCTGTTGGAGCGTCTGTGTGTTTTCTTCTAGGAGTGTTGACCTCATCGCTTCCTCGTTCGCGTTTTTCTGGCGATTGATCCTGTTTGCTTCTGATCCACTTGGGCCTTCGTCTTGCTGCATATTCCCGGCTGGTGGTCCACTTGTATTTTCCATTATAATTCTACTGCGCAATACTTTTGCGGGCAGCCGGCTTGAAACAACCCTTTTCTCTCGGTTCTTCTTTTCACTCACTCGCTGTCTCGCTTCCTCTGCTGGCGGCTTCTGAGAGTCTAATGCGCAGTTCTTTTGCACCGAATTTTTCGCTTCGTTTTTCCGTCTCGCTTCGTCTGCTGCCGGCTTCTGAGACATGAGACACACAATTTTTGATTTTTTTCCACTTTAAACAGGCAGTACGCGACTGGTTGAGCCCCCAAATGTAAGATATTATTTAGAATAGTTTATTAATATTATTAATCGCGGTAGTCTGATGAGTGAGAACAATAATTTTGTGCTGCTTAATCTCGGCTGATTTCTGCTGCTGCGGCTTAAGTTACGTCTGGCTGCTGCGATTCTCTCTTTCCGACTGCTTCTTCTTCTGCTGTTACTGCTGCTGTTACTGCTGCTGTTACTACTGCTGTTGCTGCTCATCAGCTGTTCCTCTGCTGCTGTTACTTATTCCCTGCTGCCCCCTCAATAGGCCAGTTGGCCCACTCCTTCTTACATATATACTTTATGGGGTCGGAAACGGTTCCTTCTGGACGTTACACACATCCATTTTCACCACAAATCTAATATACCCCAATACTCATTTTGAGTATCGGGTATAAAAACCGGTTTGTTTCGAAGCAAATTGAAAAGTTCAATTTTGTTGCCTAGTGCAATTTACGATTACAACACAAGTCCGGTTAAAAGCGGTAATTTATGTACTAAAATCATAACGATCATTTATGATCAGATTCTGTTAAAAATATTACCATATTGTGGCCGGCATCCAATGATAAAACATATTTGATCACATTTATCTGCTTTATTTATTAACTTGGATAGCTACGTCACATATTATTTAAGTATGTACTTTGAATAGTGTGGCTCGTATTTTTCAACGTAGTGTTTAACGAAATCACAGTGAATAATAATGAACAGTCCATTTCGAAGCGCAGTATTCCAAAGCAGCCTAAAATAAAATAAATATTATTAAGGAATCCAAAACTCGTGTATATAAAAATGTTTATTTTTATTTTTTAATATTTTTTTCTAGTATTTGACTGCGTACAAGCATTCTATAGCTGATTATGCTCACTCACAACGCAAAAGGAAGGGGAACGTTGTGAGGCGTGGGCCTAGACGTTGATATGCAATGACTGCATCTTTCAAGTAACGATGCAATTACTGCACCATAAAGTGTCCCGTGTGACACCAGCAGAAGGCTGTTACGTGCGGATCCCAGGCAAAACGCAGCCCACTTCCCGCCCAAGCGATCGAAGGGCGCTGCCGCCTGACGCGCGGCAAATTAACCGAACGGAACGCGAACATTCAGGAAAGATAGCAGTTAGACTATTATTCGAGGAAAATTAGAAGTAAATTTGCTAACAGAACTAAGCATGCATTCAAAATACGAGAAATCTGGTCTGACGAGCTGGTGAGGTGGCTCCGAAGTGGGCCTCCCCATAGGTAGGTCAGCTGCGAATAAGCGGGCATCCCTTACGGGAGAGTACCGAAAGAGCCAGTCCCGGACAGCCAGCGGACAGTCTACACACTACCTACCCACATCCCAACCCCCACACCCACCTCACACCGGGCCGGACTAAGTGTGTTACTCGACCCGTGCCCTGTATAAAAACAAATGAGTGTGGCACTTCCCAAACGCCAACTGGGAGCAATCCCAAACATGGGAAGGCAGCGGCCCAAAGGCCGGCCCTACCAGCTCTACAGCAGGGGAATACCTGCAAGGTGGAAGGTGCCTGTGCGAACCCGAGGGGGTCCCATCCCGAATCCGAAGTGGGTGGCAAGGCAAGTCCCGAAGCTGACACCTTGGAGAGGCAGCTAAGCAATACTGCGGCTGCCCGACCTTCTGGTAAAGCTCCACCGCTCGCTGGAGACGCCTGGACCGGTGGCAAAGCGCTCCAGAATGCTGCCCAATGTCTCCTTTGCGCAGATTGCCAAGGAGAGGACGCTGATTGGCGTCCTCGATAGAGGCAGCGCAAAGGGGGATACCAAGGAGTCAGTGGAAATGGGTGGAAGCGGAATTGGCCGATAGCTGCTTCGATCTCCTCGACGAAGACCCAGGACCTCCGCCAGTCTGCAAGGATATGGGGTGGTTCCAGGGCAACACCAAAATATTTGCCTGCGAAGACGAGCGCTCCGTGAAGCTGTATAAAGCGGCGGTGGCGCAGGTCGGCGAGGTCTACGCTGGGGCGAAACTCGTCGCAGTTGACTGGAGGAAAATGGCCCATGAGAAAAATGATCCTCCCAACGCCCTTGTTCGCAAACTAGCCAGCGACAGCGAGAGGTCGGACATAGACCTACTAATAGGCTGCGATGCCAACGCTCACCAGACCCAACGGAGGAGATCGGACACAAATGTAAGGGGTGAGTCACTCTTCAGCTTCATCCATAACTCAAATTTTTTTATTTGTAATCGGGGCAACGACCGCACTTTTATAATTAAAAATTCGCAGGAGGACCTCACCTTAGTGTCATACAAAATGTTAGACATAGTCAAGAGATGGAAAGTCCTAGATGACCACTCCTTCTCTGACCACAGGCACATCGAGATATATATATTTAAAATATATATAGTGAAGCCCTGGAGGACTTACTGCCCTTTAAAGCACCAACATGCACGGACACAAAGGACGACCCAGATCGTCTAGTGAACAGGTTCACGGAAGCATGCAATAAGGCCTTTACGGCAGCGTGCCTTCTAATAAACCTAGGGGAAAAAGATGATACATTGGCAGTGGAAGTGTGGGTAAATGTTTTGAGGATATGGCATCTATAATGAATAGACGAACGGTCTTTCAAAAATGTATATTATGAGCGCGGTGTGCAGGAGTATCTTCTAAAAATTAAATAAATCGAATCTCGTGGAAATTTAGACAACATTGCATGGCAAATATAAGCATGTAACAAGTAAAGATTTTTCTGCGCAACGAAAGACTCATCCTTTATTCGCCGCTCGCTGAGAATGCTATTGGCGAATTCGCCGCAGCCGGATGTTGACAGAAGACTACCACACATGAGCACGCACCTTTCTTTGATCAGAACTAACGCTTCGTTGCGCATCTCGTAGTTAGTCTCAAGATCGAAATTCGAATTTGTCGTTACATCTCGTCCTTGTATTTTTCCCACAATAAGGTCGGGTTCGACGGCTGACAATGATGATCGCAAACAATGTACTAAAACAAGCTAACAATATATAAATCGAACCTTCTTTAGTTTTATTGTAATTAGCAACAGCTAGTGAAAAACTCATTAGCTCATTTGGTGACCCCCGAATTGATTGCGCAATAATTAATATTACAATTTACGTCATCGACTACACAAGTCGGTTGTGTATATTGCGCGTGCTACTTTTTTCGGTCGTCTTCCCGCTAGAGACATTTGTTACGCGTTGTACTCTTTTCTATCATCTTCCCGCGATAAACGTTTGCAAAAGCTGCCTCTGCTATGGAGATGGATGCTGAAAACGGTATTTCAGTGACCAGGGAGCCAACAGGGAAAGCATATATATATATAGTATTGAAATAACAAAAGAAGAGGACAGCTTTTATATCGATCCAAAGCGAACGGATAAAGAACGTAGTAAATTTATGGAATTGATAAAACTTAACTATTCAGACTTAACTAACATTCCAGCAATTCAACATAACTACGAAATGAATCTCAAACTTAAATCAGAAGAACCTGTACGCACTGTTCCGAGAAGACTTTCATATCAGGAGAAAAAGAAGTAGATACCCAAATAGATGAACTATTGAAAAAAGGATTCATAAGAGAAAGTAAATCGCCTTACAGCTCTGCAATAGTATTAGTTAAGAAAAAATCAGGTGAAAAAAGAATGTGTGTAGATTACAAACAGCTTAATAAGATTTGCACTGATGGATATCCATTGCCACTAATAGACGACTGCTTAGAGAGATTAGAAGGGAACACAATTTTTACACTTTTGATTTGAAACACAGTTATCACCAAGTAAAAGTAGCAGAAAGTTCGGTGCAGTATACAGCATTTGTCATACCTAGCGGACAATATGAATACTTATGAGAATGCCTTTTATGGAATTTCTTTTGAATGCACCAGCAGTATTTATGAGTAGTTTATATGGAATTTCATTTTACAACCATTAATTCAAGGTAATGTAGTAGTTTATATGGACGATATCGCTATAAAGTAGGTTCCAAGTCGTTGAACGAACATCTTATAACAACTATGGATCTAAGAAATTAGAATATCGACATTAGAAAGGCAATTTGGTTATGAAAGTATTGATTCTTGGGATATACCCTTTCTGGTAAAAATAAGCCCAAACTGTGAACAAAACACATCAACCATTAAGCATCTGCCATTGCCAAAAAGATCGCCATGAAATGCAAAAAGGTTTTAGGATTATTCCAGTATTTTAGGCGTTTCATTCCTGCTTACTCAAAAATAGCAAAACCATTACAAGAACTTACAAAACCTGAACTAAGTTTGAGAGCAAGACAAATGCATACAAATTTTTGAATATCTTCGAGAAAAACTGATTTCGTCCCAGTATTAGCTCTGTATAATCCAAATCGAGAAACAGAATTGCATTGTGATGCAAGTAGTGAAGGCTTTGGTGGAATTTTGTTGCAGAAACAAGACGACAATAAGTTTCACCCAACAGCATATTTTTTACAGAGAGCGACAAAACTAGAGGCAAGATACGAAAGTTTCAAACTAGAAACGTTGGCTGTGATCTATTCATTAAAGGAAATTTCGAATTTATTTAGAAGGGATTCCGTTTAGAATTATAACAGATTGTAACTCAGTAGTTTTATGTTTCAGGAAAGGGACGTCTTATCATTCAAATATCGCCAGATGGGCCATAGAGCTAGCAATGCTTTTATTTTGAAAGAAATAGATGCCAAAAAAAAGCTATATATCTCAAACAGATATTTTAAAAGAAAATATTCCTAATTCAGATTCATGTTTTATATAGTATGATATAATTCAAAAGTGATAAAAAAACATTTGGCACATCAATAAAGTGGTAATAAAGTAGTAAAATTAAGCAGAACATATGACACTACATTTACATTTTTGGTACGGCTGGGACAATTGGTCACTGGAAAAGTCGTTTTGAACGTTTTTATTGTATTTGGTGTATCCCTCCACGAAAAAAATATCCTTTATCGACCGTTACAAAACTTCGTCCAATGTCATGTAGGTTGGTACGCTTTCGTAGAGGTTCGCGATCATGTAGCTTTGAGTGCTGGAAATACTATCAGAAAGAGTTATGCCTCGAAATACAGGAAAGCAGCCCCTGATAAATATAACGCACATATTAATAAGAGTGAGTATAAAGATTCAATTACATACCTTTTTGAATAATTTCCGAAATTATAGCTTCTTGTCTCTTTACGTTTTGAACGGTATTACCCCGAGGCGAGACGACTATATTACCAGAGCTGCACTTCGGTTTCATAACACGTTTGCTGCCTTTTAACCCAAATGGGCTTTTGCTTCAGTACTAGAAACATAAATATTATCCCTAGAAACATAAATGCCACGATTCCCAAGATCATCCACGACATACCCTTTGAAAATGGAAAATATTACTTTATTTATAATCAAACAAAACGGGTTTTTTCAATTTACATTTGAGGCGGATATTTTCACCGAAATAAGAATTATAATAAACTTCTAGGTTTCCGCTTATAGAGCACAGATTTACAACTAAAATTGATACGCTATTGTGATTTGAGTCGATCAATTTTAAATGAAATAAAGCAACGTTAGCACTAAATCCGTTAAAATCGTTTTCAGTGGCATTGTAAAATAACAACCTAAGCCGTACTTAGAGGAAAAAGCTCCATCATATAGTAATCTTTTGTCGTCTTTGAAAACCAAAATATTCCAAAAAGTAAGACCGTTTTTATCTTCCAATTCTACTGTAATTTGAACTGAGTGGTCCGTGGGTTTTGAAAAAAATGTATTTGAGGCCACCATAAATGATGTCCGAATATTTTCCTGTTAATCTTGGTTAGTCTTTATTTTGTGCGAGACATTCCAGTGCTACAAATTCGTTAGGAGGTACTGTTCCTGATGTCGGTACAGGTTTCATGTTCATTGGACTTTCCGCTGATTTCATGATTGAGTTTTCAAGAGATAATTGTTGGTGCTGTCATCGTTGTTTGCGACAGCTTCTAAAGATTCTACGGTATCCTTGCTATCGTCAAATTGTTCATCAAATCTCGAGCAGTTCTTTTAAACCTCTGAGACCAGCAATACATTGGCGATGTTTTTGAATGGTATGCAAAAATTCCGGTTCATTTCATTTTTGTAGTCGACACAGTCGCAATGCCATAAATTAGCGTTGGCTAGAATCCGTAAATTTTGTGCCATGTTGTTCAATACCAAATATGGTCTTAGAAAGTTTTTCAGCTTATTATGTGATATATCCAAGAACTCCTAAGTACTCCATTCCTAAAAATTAAAGATATTTTGAAGTAAATGATTTGCGTCATAAGGATTACCAAGTCGACTGAGTTGTGTTAAATATAAACTTCCCGTAAAAGTAGATCCCGATTATGGGGATTTTAAAAGCTCGATTTTCATTTATTCGTGGTATAGATACTAATAAAATCGATCAAATATTAAATCTTGGACAAACAAATGACAACGTGTAAGAGCATAAGCCTCTGTAAGGAAATACAACAAAAATTAGCCAAAATCATTATCTGCAGCAACAACAACAACAACAAGACGAACGTCGAATATCGTCACTCAGAATCAACGCGTACCCGCACACCGCAGTGCAACCGAGGTAACCGTGCCAACAAAACCGTAGCTTGGAAAAAAACATCGAAGTTAAGAGAAATCTACTGGTAATTTAGTGCTAGTAATTTACATTGGCTTATAAACGTCGCCATAAAACTGAGTACAAAGTACTTTTTTACAATGCAGTTCTCAAACCAATTTGGACATATTGCTGCAAACTATGGGAAAACGCTTGCATAAGTGATCTAGGAATAATCCAGAGGGCTGAATCGAAGATACTGAGAACTATCACTGGGGCACCATGATACATACGGAATGAATATATTTTTAAAGCCTTCGTGTAGGATCTATTAAAGATGAAATCGCCAAGCTGAAAGCAAAGTATTAGGTCAAACTTCTGGCCATCCTAAAGACATGCGCAGTTTAACGTGGCACACTTGTAATAATAATAGTTAGGGGCCGTACTCTAAATAATTAATTGTAGATTAAGATTTGCCTAAGTGTCGTTAGTCTCCAAGAGAGATTCGTATAATAAGATACCGTATAAAAACAAAACGACGGGAATGTTTTGAGTTGCTCTTCCGACCGCAACTCTACATTTATACCGATACTTGGGCAGTATGGCTCTCCTCCGGCAGACAGCGCTAACTTGAACGACAAAGAAACGGGAAGACAGAAAAAAATGCCATCAGAACGTGTCGTCGGGCACTGCGTAGCTCTCGTGGTTGATTTGTTTCTTTTTGGTTATAATAAGGTTCGATCTGATCCAGACTCGTCAATCTGGTAGATATGGTCATTCTCTATGATTGTGCGGCGAAATTTTGAAATAAACTTGTAACAGTGAGGTCTAACAGGAGTGTGGATACCAAATTTGGTCTCCTTTCTCTTATAGTCTCTGAGATCTAGGCGCTCATTTTTAGTGATAGTCAAAACCGACCATGAAACGTGTTTTAGAGAGAGACGAGCGAGAGAGAGTGAAATTGTTTGCTTCATTCTGGCTTTAATAATAACACGATCTGGTTCAGATTCTGCAGTCAGTCAGTCTTTACGACTCTGCGTTTTTGGTTTTCTCGTATCTTTAAAATTGTAAATGCCACAGATTTTTGTCCTTTACGGGCCCGAAGGGATCGGGGCGAAGTTTTGAAATACACTATGCAGTCACATATCACAGAAGTCTGGATATAAAAATTTCGTTACTCTAGCTCTTATAGTCTTCTCTGATCACTAGGCGCTCATGGAACGGACAGACAGACATGGCTCGATCACGACTCGGCTAGTGATGCTGATCAAGAATATATATACTTAATGAGGTCGGAAAATTCTTCCTTCTGGACGTTACACACAACACTTTACCACAAAATCTAATACCCCAATACTCATTTCGAGTATCGGGTATTACAAAGTTTCGGGAAAGCGATTTAAAAGTGTATCTTATAAATTTTTCATAAAAGTTTAGGAGAAAATAAATTTTGTACTGTCGAGAATGTCATGTACAGGCGTTCTCTGGTTTTTAGTTACTTTTTGGGCTTTGAGTTTTTAACCAACCCAGAGGTTGTTTTGTCATCGATATTTTTACGTTTCTTATGTCTTATGTCTTTTTATACCCGATACTCAAAATGAGTATTGGGGTATTACATTTGTGGTGAAAATTGATGTGCAGTCGTCCAGAAGGAAGGCGTTTTCCGACCCCATAAACTATATATTCTTGATCAGCATCACTAGCCGAGTCGATTTAGCCATGTCCGTCTGTCTGTCTGTCCGTCTGTCTGTCCGTCCGTCCGTCCGTCCGTCTGTCCGTCCTATCAGCGCCTAGTGCTCAAAGACTATAAAAGCTAGAGCAACGACATTTTGTATCCAGCCTTCTGTATATGTCACTGTTACAAGTATGTTCAAACATCGCCCCGCCCACTTCCGCCCCCCAAAAAGGACGAAAATCTGCTGGCATCCACAATATTAAAGATACAAAGAAAACCTAAAAAGCAGAATCGTAGAGAATGACCATATCTTCTAGATTGCTGATCTGGATTGGATCGTATCATTATTATAGCCAGAATGAAGAAAAAACAATTTCATTTTTTTCTCGCCCCGTCTCTCTCTAACACACATCATAGCCGGCTTTGCATGGCGCAAAACTTTTCGCCTGATCTCTGTATAACCCGACAACAAATTTTTTATCGAATTCTATAATATCGGACCTTGACGAGTTTGTTTTCAAAATTTCCCTCCTTCCGCCCCGCAAGGACAAGGCGACATCCACAGATCTCAGACTTTAGAATTTGTCAAGCTTTCACTGCTACAAAACGATTTGTAATTTTTTCAGAACTCACTGTATCTACTGTTATGCTCCACAGAATGTGTTTCAAAATTTCCCCACCCCTTTATAGCCACTAACAACCACAATTTTGAAGATAGGAAAATTAAAAACAACAACTTTAACAACTTTTCAACAATCCTCTTCTTGCCTCGAGCTTCTTCTGTTTTTTTTTCCTTGAGGAGCGACGTTGAGTTGTTTTGTGGCGTCCCGGCTGAAATGGAAAAAACCAAATGTAAGAAGAGTTCAATAAAACTTATGTTTATTTAATAACTGAGAAATCGAAAGAAATCTTAAGACGTGTATGTTCCCGAATATGAGTACAAAAATCGATCTGTTCTCCCGAAATTGTTCAAATTTTATCGCCCACACATTCGAAAAATGAACACGTCACAATATTCCTAAGCGACCAATCCCATTCGACACCTTAAATATAGACCATTTTGGACCACTTCCCAGCTGTTATATCAAAGAAGAAGCATGTATTAGGTATCATTGACGCCTATACGAAATTTTGTAAAATTGTTTTCTGTAAATACGACAAGCACTAAAGAAGTCAACACATGTTTTTCAAAGCATTTTCAATTTTATAGTCGTCCACGTAGAATTATTAGCGATAGAGGAACGTGTTTTACATCATTAGAATTTAGTAAATTTTTGTTAGAAAATAATATAGAACACGCAACAAAACCAAAATCTGCTTCACCCCAAACCGAATGGTCGGAAGAACGGGTTAACAGAACTATCGAAAAAGCTATGCTCCCAAAATAACCAGCCAATAAATCACGAAGATTGATTTTGTTTTAATAAAGGCTGAATATGCAATTAATAACTCAGTCCATTCGACTAAAAATTGCCTTCATTTTGTTATTCGAGTCCAACAGAGGGTTGTTGTATTGACGCGTTAACAGAATACTTTAGATGATAAACAAGACCGAACTCAAAGCGATTTGACGAATCAGTACGTTCTTTTCATAAAATCGAGCATTGTCAGCAGAAAGTGAAAAGTATTTTGAAAGGAATCACAAAATCATATTGAGTTCTTGGAAGGCGATTTCCGTTGTAATGAGAAACATTGACACCACAATAATAGGTAAAATAAAAAATTTGTTCCGAAGTACAGGGGTCCGTACATCATCAAAAAGGTATTGCCGAACGACAGATATGTGTTAAATGACATTGAAAATTGCCAACAAGTCAAATCCCGTATGAAGGCATTATAGAGGCATGCCGATTAAGAAAATGGGCAGATTGGCGTAATCAGTGTGAAAGTGACTCCACAAATAATTACAATTACTCTTAATTACATATTTACGATCGAGGGCGATCTAATAGTCAGGATGGCCGAGCTGTTAGGTTGTTTTAGTATTATAACCCTACATTTGTATTTACCTTGCTGCTAGCTTATGATTATTAGTGTTAATCTACAATTGTATTTACTATGAACGTTGTACAGAAATATCGTAAGTATCTGAATAAGTATCGATATGAATTATCGTCCGATAGAACTAGATCGGAAGAGAACTAGAGATCGGAGCTGGGTTCAAGGGGCCACTTTTGCTGTATCGACAAGACGGAGAGGTTGGAGAAAAGTAAAGTAAAATAATAATCTTAAAAGTACAAAACATCCGTGGTTTTTCTGCGCCAATAACTTCAGAAGTGGGATCGTAGCCCTTTAAAGTATCTGCCTACATAAGTATTTGTCTACTGGCATCCCCGACAACGCGTATTTTCCACATTTTATAAATGGCTGAGGAAACCATGGCAAACCTTGACAAAGAGAAAATTATAGAGTGGTTGCTGAAGAAGGAGATCATTTTTCCAGCCAGCGCAACACTAAAGGCAAGGCAACTCGCTTGCCATAAGTGGTGGAATGGGCGAAAGTTTCTGAAAGTCTGGTAAATAAATCGGATATTGAGTCAGAGGAAAAAGTGTCTGAAAGTGAGCAGATCGACGATATGAAAGAAGAAGAATTGCTTGACGCCGCAATAAGGGTGGCTGAAAAAGAAAAACTGGCTGCCTTTAATGGTAATGGACAACAATGTGACCGATGACATCCGAATGGTCAAGCAACTTATTGCCCCTTTTTTCTGCCAGTGAAAATGATGAAGCCTCTGAATGGGTCTTGAATTTTGAACGGATTTGCGGAGGCGTAAACGAAAAGCAGCAATTTTAAGCTTCGTTGTGCGCATGTTGATGAAGGCGGGAACAGAGGCGGACTTGTTCATGCGTGTCGACAAATCAAAGACTTACGACGAGTTTAAAGGAAACTTCATAAAAACTTTTGGCCGCAGCAATTCAACCGCCGACGTGGTACTTCTGTTGAAGGAAACCTTTTCAACCCGGGGAAAACTCCGTAATGGGATATATTCTTCGCATGGAAGAAATTGCTATGCGTGCCAACATCAAAGAGAAGTTGACAGTGCAGTTCATCATTGATGGTTTTCGTGATCGATCTTCCAGTATCGCTCTTATTGTATTCAGCGTCGACCATCGGAAAACATAAGCGATAGCTCGACAATACGAGGCTTTGAGGAAGAGTACCCAGACGAATTTTAAGCGCACTGGGATGACTTCTTCCGAAAATGACCAGGGGGCGCTGCTATAATTGTTCATCACATGGCCATTATGCTTCGTCGTGTCCCGCACCTAAGCGGGAGAAGGGATCGTGTTTCCAGTGTGGTTCCATGCATCACCAGGTGAAGGATTGCCAGCAGGAAGCCTATGCCAACCAGCGATCCGTGGGTGCAGCCAGCAACCCGCCGATGGACGACAGAGAGGAGAACAACATATTTTTTGTTCTATTGTTAATCAGGTAGGGGCATATTTTTACACTGATATAAAACGCAGGTATCAAATTAAATTTCTGTCTGGCATGTTGGACACCGGTGGCGCTATTAATTTGATGCAGCGCTCGGCGATACCTTATAAAAACTTTGATGGTGTACTAAGACCGACAGAGTATTTTGGAGTTAACGGTTCGAGAATAAGCATTTTTGGGAAAATAATTGTCAATTTAGTTTTCATAACATTGAAAAGAACTTATATTTTTCGTTGTACCAAACAACTATATTTCGTATAATGTTCTTCTGGGTCGCAGTTTCCTTTGAAAAATTATGGAATAAAAATTAATTTTTGAAAATGAAATTGAAAATGTAAAGAGAGTGACGCAAAGCAATATTGTCTCAATTGAAAATAGAGTATTAGTGAACAGTGACTTAGATGAAAATAGAGTATTAGTGAACAGTGACTTAGATGAAAAATAGAGTATTAGTGAACAGTGACTTAGATGAAAAATAGAGTATTAGTGAACATTGACGAGTGACCGAATTGAAAAATGTAGTATTGACAAATAGAGATGGTGAGATGATGTTATCAGATATCAATAATAATGGATTATTGAAGGATGAAAAATTATGAGAATAAGATTAGTGACCAATTGAATTGTAATAACATTGACTATTTATTGAACGATAACGAGCAAAAGCATATGGCAAGTGAATCATTAGAAAGAACCGACATAGATATACCGTATATATATAGTATTGAAATAACAAAAAGAAGAGGACAGCTTTATATCGATCCAAAGCGAACGGATAAAGAACGTAGTAAATTTATGGAATTGATAAAACTTAACTATTCAGACTTAACTAACATTCCGGCAATTCAACATAACTACGAAATGAATCTCAAACTTAAAATCAGAAGAACCTGTACGCACTGTTCCGAGAAGACTTTCATATCAGGAGAAAAAGAAGTAGATACCCAAATAGATGAACTATTGAAAAAAAGGATTCATAAGAGAAAGTAAATCGCCTTACAGCCTGCAATAGTATTAGTTAAGAAAAATCAGGGGAAAAAGAATGTGTAGATTACAAACAGCTTAATAAGATTTGCACTCGTGATGGATATCCATTGCCACTAATAGACGACTGCTTAGAGAGATTAGAAGGGGAACACAATTTTTACACTTTTTGATTTGAAACACAGTTATCACCAAGTAAAAGTAGCAGAAAGTTCGGTGCAGTATACAGCATTTGTCATACCCTAGCGGACAATATGAATACACAAGAATGCCTTTTGGACTTATGAATGCACCAGCAGTATTTATGAGATTTATTAATTTCATTTTACAACCATTAATTCGCGAAGGTAATGTAGTAGTTTATATGGACGATATCGCTATAGGTTCCAAGTCGTTGAACGAACATCTTATAACAGTAGGTAGAGTTTTTAAGAATTTCTCGCAGAATATCGACTAGAAATTAGGGTTAGTAAATGTCAATTTGGTTATGAAAGTATTGAGTTCTTGGGATATACCCTTTCTGGTAAAGGAATAAGCCCAAACTGTGAACACACATCAACCATTAAGCATCTGCCATTGCCAAAAGATCGCCATGAAATGCAAAAGGTTTTAGGATTATTCTCTTATTTTAGGCGTTTCATTCCTGCTTACTCAAAAATAGCAAAACCATTACAAGAACTTACAAAACCTGGAACTAAGTTTGAGCTTCAAGACAAATGCATACAAATTTTTGAATATCTTCGAGAAAACTGATTTCGTCCCCCAGTATTAGCTCTGTATAATCCAAATCGAGGAACAGAATTGCATTGTGATGCAAGTAGAAGGCTTTGGTGGAATTTTGTTGCAGAAACAAGACGACAATAAGTTTCCACCCAACAGCATATTTTTCACAGAGCGACAAAACTAGAGGTAAGATACGAAAGTTTCAAACTGGAAACGTTGGCTGTGATCTATTCATTAAGGAAATTTCGAATTTATTTAAGAAGGGATTCCGTTTAGAATTATAACAGATTGTAACTCAGTAGTTTTATGTTTAGGAAAGGGACGTCTTCATTCAAATATCGCCAGATGGGCCATAGAGCTAGCAAATTATAATTATACTTTAAAAACATCGTAGTGGAAAATATATGTCCCATGTTGACACCTTAAAGTAGATATCCTTCAGCGCTTAATCAAGATTTTGAATATGAACCAATAGTGACAATTCATGAAAGTGATAACAAAGACCGAATAGTTTCCGTGATTGAGTGTGACGACATTAATCTTCAGCTTCAGATAACACAAAACAGGGACAATCATATAGGAAAATTAAAAGAACAATTGGAGCATGGACCTGTTAAAAAGAAATTTTCATTGAGCGATGGAATTGTTTATAAAATAGGTGAGAGCGACGTTGAGTTGTTTTATGTCCCAGCTGAAATGGAAACGCAAATAATCAGAAGAGTTCACGAAAACTTATGTCACTTAGGAACTGAGAAATGTATGAAAGAAATCTTAAGACATTATTGGTTCCCGAATATGAGATCTAAAATCGATTCGTTTATAGGAAATTGTTTAAATTGTATCACCCACACATGCGAATAATCGAACACGTCACAATATTCCTAAGCGACAATCCCATTCGACACCTTACACGTAGACCATTTTGGACCACTTCCAGCTGTTATATCAAAGAAGAAGCATGTATTAGTTATCATTGACGCCCTTTACGAAATTTT
Organism: Drosophila lowei; assembly: GCA_008121275.1. Taxonomy (NCBI): domain Eukaryota; kingdom Metazoa; phylum Arthropoda; class Insecta; order Diptera; family Drosophilidae; genus Drosophila; species Drosophila lowei. Next base: position 31,343,273 of record CM017781.1, on the reverse strand, counting down.
GTAAAATTGTTTTCTGTAAATACGACAAGCACTAAAGAAGTCAACACATGTTTTTCAAAGTATTTTCAATTTTATAGTCGTCCACGTAGAATTATTAGCGATAGAGGAACGTGTTTTTACATCATTAGAATTTAGTAAATTTTTGTTAGAAAATAATATAGAACACGTGAAAGTGGCAACTGCTTCACCCCAAGCGAATGGTCTGGTAGAACGGGTTAACAGAACTATGAAAGCTATGCTCGCCAAAATAACTGAGCCAATAAATCACGAAGATTGAGCAAACTTTTAATAAAGGCTGAATATGCAATTAATAACTCAGTCCATTCGACCACGAAAGAATTGCCTTCAGTTTTGTTATTCGAGTCCAACAGAGGGTTGTAATATTGACGCGTTAACAGAATACTTAGATGATAAACAAGACCGAACTCAAAGCGATTTAGAATCAGTACGTAAGAAATCTTTGGATAAAATCGAGCATTGTCAGCAGAAGAGTGAAAAGTATTTTGAAAGGAATCACAAAAATCATATTGAGTTCTTGGAAGGCGATTTCGTTGTAATGAGAAACATTGACACCACAATAGGTACAAATAAAAATTTGTTCCGAAGTACAGGGTCCGTACATCATCAAAAAGGTATTGCCGAACGACAGATATGTGTTAAATGACATTGAAAATTGCCAAATAAGTCAAATCCCGTATGAAGGCATTATAGAGGCATGCCGATTAAGAAAATGGGCAGATTGGCGTAATCAGTGTGTGAAAGTGACTCCAAAAATAATATACAATTACTTAAAATTAATTACATATTTACGATCGAGGGCGATCTAATAGTCAGGATGGCCGAGCTGTTAGGTTGTTTTAGTATTATAACCCTACATTTGTATTTACCTTGCTGCTAGCTTATGATTATTAGTGTTAATCTACAATTGTATTTACTATGAACGTTGTACGAAATATCGTAAGTATCTGAATAAGTATCGATATGAATTATCGTCCTAGAACTAGAACTATAGCCGAAAAGAACTAGATCGGAAGAGAACTAGAGATCGGAGCTGGGTTCAATGGCCACTTTTGCTGTATCGACAAGACGGAGAGGTTGGAGAAAAATTAAGTAAAATAAAATCTTAAAAAGTACAAAACATCCGTGGACTTTCTGCGCCAATAACTTCAGAAGTGGGATCGTAGCCCTTTAAAGTATCTGCCTACATAAGTATTTGTCTACTGGCATCCCCGACAACGAGTATTTTCCATATTTTATAAATGGCCGAGGAAACCATGGCAAACATTGACAAAGAAAAATTATAGAGTGGTTGCTGAAGAAGGAGATCATTTTTCCAGCCAGCGCAACACTAAGGCAACTTCGTAAGCTTGCCATAAGTGGTGGAATGGACGAAGTTTCTGAAAGTCTGGTGAATAAATCGGATATTGAATCAGAGGAAAAAAAGTGTCTGAAAAATGAGCAGATCGACGATATGAAAGAAGAAGAATTGCTTGACGCCGCAATAAGGGTGGCTGAGAAAAAAGAAGAAACTGGCTGCCTTAATGGTAATGGACAACAATGTGACCGATGACATCCGAATGGTCAAGCAACTTATTGCCCCTTTTTTCTGCCAGTGAAAATGATGAAGCCTCTGAATGGGTCTTGAATTTTGAACGGATTTGCGGAGGCGTGAACGAAAGCAGCAATTTTAAGCTTCGTTGTGTGCGCATGTTGATGAAGGCGGGAACAGAGGCGGACTTGTTCATGCGTGTCGATAAATCAAAGACTTACGACGAGTTTAAAGGAAACTTCATAAAAACTTTTGGCCGCAGCAATTCAACCGCCGACGTGGTACTCCTGTTGAAGGAAACCTTTTCAACCCGGGGAAAACTCCGTAATGGGATATATTCTTCGCATGGAAGAAATTGCTATGCGTGCCAACATCGAAGAGAAGTTGACAGTGCAGTTCATCATTGATGGTTTTCGTGATCGATCTTCCAGTATCGCCTTTATTGTATTCAGCGTCGACCATCGGAAAACTTAAGGAGCTAGCTCGACAATACGAGGCTTTGAGGAAGAGTACCCAGACGAATTTTAAGCGCACTGGGATGACTGTTCCGAAATGACCAGGTGCGCTGCTATAATTGTTCATCACATGGCCATTATGCTTCGTCGTGTCCCGCACCTAAGCGGGAGAAGGGATCGTGTTTCCAGTGTGGTTCCATGCATCACCAGGTGAAGGATTGCCAACAGAAGCCTATGCCAACCCAGCGATCCGTGGGTGCAGCCAGCAACCCGCCGATGGACGACAGAGAGGGAGAACAATATTTTTGTTCCTATTGTTAATCAGGTAGGGGTATATTTTTTACACTGATATAAAACGCAGGTATCAAATTAAATTTCTGTCTGGCATGTTGACACCGGTGGCGCTATTAATTTGATGCAGCGCTCGGCGATACCTTATAAAAACTTTGATGGTGTACTAAGACCGACAGAGTATTTTGGAGTTAACGGTTCGAGAATAAGCATTTTGGGAAAATAATTGTCAATTTAGTTTTTCATAACATTGAAAAAGAACTTATATTTTCGTTGTACCAAACAACTATATTTCGTATAATGTTCTTCTGGGTCGCAGTTTCCTTGAAAATTATGGAATAAAATTAATTTTGAAAATGAAATTGAAAATGTAAAGAGAGACGCAAAGCAATATTGTCTCAATTGAAAATAGAGTATTAGTGAACAGTGACTTAGATGAAAATAGAGTATTAGTGAACAGTGACTTCGATGAAAATAGAGTATTAGTGAAAATAGTGCGAACAGTGACTTAGATGAAAATAGAGTATTAGTGAACATTGACAGATGAAAATAGAGTATTAGTGACCGAATTGAAAAAATAGTAGTATTGACAAATAGAGATAGTGAGAGATGATGTTATCAGATATCAATAATAATGGATTATTGAAGGATGAAAATTATGAGAATAAGATTAGTGACCAATTGAATTGTAATAACATTGACTATTTATTGAACGATAACGAGCAAAAGCATATGGCAAGTGAATCATTAGAAAGAACAGACATAGATATACCGTATATATATAGTATTGAAATAACAAAAGAAGAGGACAGCTTTAATATCGATCCAAAGCGAACGGATAAAGAACGTAGTAAATTTATGGAATTGATAAAACTTAACTATTCAGACTTAACTAACATTCCAGCAATTCAACATAACTACGAAATGAATCTCAAACTTAAATCAGAAGAACCTGTACGCACTGTTCCGAGAAGACTTTCATATCAGGAGAAAAAGAAGTAGATACCCAAATAGATGAACTATTGAAAAAAGGATTCATAAGAGAAAGTAAATCGCCTTACAGCTCTGCAATAGTATTAGTTAAGAAAAAATCAGGGAAAAAGAATGTGTGTAGATTACAAACAGCTTAATAAGATTTGCATTCGTGATGGATATCCATTGCCACTAATAGACGACTGCTTAGAGAGATTAGAAGGGAACACAATTTTTACACTTTTTAGATTTGAAACACAGTTATCACCAAGTAAAAGTAGCAGAAAGTTCGGTGCAGTATACAGCATTTGTCATACCTAGCGGACAGTATGAATACACAAGAATGCCTTTTGGACTTATGAATGCACCAGCAGTATTTATGAGATTTATTAATTTCATTTTACAAACCATTAATTCGCGAAGGTAATGTAGTAGTTTATATGGACGATATCGCTATAGGTTCCAAGTCGTTGAACGAACATCTTATAACAGTAGGTAGAGTTTTTAAGAATTCTCGCAGAATATCGACTAGAAATTAAGGTTAGTAAATGTCAATTTGGTTATGAAAGTATTGAGTTCTTGGGATATACCCTTTCTGGTAAAGGAATAAGCCCAAACTGTGAACACACAGCAACCATTAAGCATCTGCCATTGCCAAAAGATCGCCATGAAATGCAAAAGGTTTTAGGATTATTCTCTTATTTTAGGCGTTTCATTCCTGCTTACTCAAAAATAGCAAAACCATTACAAGAACTTACAAAACCTGAACTAAGTTTGAGCTTCAAGACAAATGCATACAAATTTTTGAATATCTTCGAGAAAAAAACTGATTTCGTCCCCAGTATTAGCTCTGTATAATCCAAATCGAGAAACAGAATTGCATTGTGATGCAAGTAGTGAAGGCTTTGGTGGAATTTTGTTGCAGAAACAAGACGACAATAAGTTTCACCCAACAGCATATTTTCACAGAGAGCGACAAAACTAGAGGCAAGATACGAAAGTTTCAAACTAGAAACGTTGGCTGTGATCTATTCATTAAGGAAATTTCGAATTTATTTAGAAGGGATTCCGTTTAGAATTATAACAGATTGTAACTCAGTAGTTTTATGTTTAGGAAAGGGACGTCTTCATTCAAATATCGCCAGATGGGCCATAGAGCTAGCAAATTATAATTATACCTTAAAACATCGTAGTGGAAAATATATGTCCCATGTTGACACCTTAAGTAGATATCCTTCAGCGCTTAATCAAGATTTTGAATATGAACCAATAGTGACAATTCATGAAAGTGATAACAAAGACCGAATAGTTTCCGTGATTGAGTGTGACGACATTAATCTTCAGCTTCAGATAACACAAAAACAGGGACAACCATATAGGAAAATTTAAAAGAACAATTGGAGCATGGACCTGTTAAGAAATTTTCATTGAGCGATGGAATTGTTTATAAAAAATAGGTGAGAGCGACGTTGAGTTGTTTTATGTCCCAGCTGAAATGGAAACGCAAATAATCAGAAGAGTTCACGAAAACTTATGTCACTTAGGAACTGAGAAATGTATGAAAGAAATCTTAAGACATTATTGGTTCCCGAATATGAGATCTAAAATCGATTCGTTTATAGGAAATTGTTTAAATTGTTTCACCCCACACATGCGAATAATCGAACACGTCACAATATTCCTAAGCGACCAATCCCATTCGACACCTTACACGTAGACCATTTTGGACCACTTCCAGCTGTTATATCAAAGAAGAAGCATGTATTAGTTATCATTGACGCCTTTACGAAATTTGTAAAATTGTTTTCTGTAAATACGACAAGCACTAAAGAAGTCAACACATGTTTTTCAAAGTATTTTCAATTTTATAGTCGTCCACGTAGAATTATTAGCGATAGAGGAACGTGTTTTACATCATTAGAATTTAGTAAATTTTTGTTAGAAAATAATATAGAACACGTGAAAGTGGCAACTGCTTCACCCCAAGCGAATGGTCTGGTAGAACGGGTTAACAGAACTATGAAAGCTATGCTCGCCAAAATAACTGAGCCAATAAATCACGAAGATTGAGCAAACTTTTAATAAAGGCTGAATATGCAATTAATAACTCAGTCCATTCGACCACGAAAGAATTGCCTTCAGTGTTGTTATTCGAGTCCAACAGAGGGTTGTAATATTGACGCGTTAACAGAATACTTAGATGATAAACAAGACCGAACTCAAAGCGATTTAGAATCAGTACGTAAGAAATCTTTGGATAAAATCGAGCATTGTCAGCAGAAGAGTGAAGAGTATTTTGAAAGGAATCACAAAAATCATATTGAGTTCTTGGAAGGCGATTTCGTTGTAATGAGAAACATTGACACCACAATAGGTACAAATAAAAAATTTGTTCCGAAGTACAGGGGTCCGTACATCATCAAAAAGGTATTGCCGAACGACAGATATGTGTTAAATGACATTGAAAATTGCCAAATAAGTCAAATCCCATGATTATAGAGGCATGCCGATTAAGGAAATGGGCAGATTGGCGTAATCAGTGTGAAAGTCCTCCACTTAAATAGTTAATAATTTATATATATACACATATAATTAAAATTACTCTTATTTACATATTTACGATCGAGGGCGATCTAATTGTCAGGATGGCCGAGCTGTTAGGTTGTTTTAGTATTATAACCCTACATTTGTATTTACCTTGCTGCTAGCTTATGATTATTAGTGTTAATCTACAATTGTATTTACTATGAACGTTGTACGAAATATCGTAAGTATCCGAATAAGTATCGATATGAATTATCGTCCGATAGTTCTAGTTCTGCGAACTAGAACTATGCGAGAACTAGATCGGAAGAGAACTAGAGATCGGAGCTGGGTTCAATGGCCACTTTGCTGTATCGACAAGACGGAGAGGTTGGAGAAAAATTAAGTAAAATAAAATCTTAAAAAGTACAAAACATCCGTGGACTTTCTGCGCCAATAACTTCAGAAGTGGGATCGTAGCCCTTTAAAGTATCTGCCTACATAAGTATTTGTCTACTGGCATCCCCGACAACGAGTATTTTCCATATTTTATAAATGGCCGAGGAAACCATGGCAAACATTGACAGAGAAAAAATTGTAGAGTGGTTGCTGGAGAAGGAGATCATTTTTCCAGCCAGCGCAACACTAAGGCAACTTCGTAAGCTTGCCATAAGTGGTGGAATGGACGAAGTTTCTGAAAGTCTGGTGAATAAATCGGATATTGAATCGGAGGAAAAAGTGTCTGAAAATGAGCAGATCGACGATATGAAAGAAGAAGAATTACTTGACGCCGCAATAAGGGTGGCTGAGAAAAGAAGAAACTGGCTGCCTTAATGGTAATGGACAACAATGTGACCGATGACATCCGAATGGTCAAGCAACTTATTGCCCATTTTTCTGCCAGTGAAAATGATGAAGCCTCTGAATGGGTCTTGAATTTTGAACGGATTTGCGGAGGCGTGAACGAAAGCAGCAATTTTAAGCTTCGTTGTGTGCGCATGTTGATGAAGGCGGGAACAGAGGCGGACTTGTTCATGCGTGTCGACAAATCAAAGACTTACGACGAGTTTAAAGGAAACTTCATAAAAACTTTTGGCCGCAGCAATTCAACCGCCGACGTGGTACTCCTGTTGAAGGAAACCTTTTTCAACCCGGGGAAAACTCCGTAATGGGATATATTCTTCGCATGGAAGAAATTGCTATGCGTGCCGACATCGAAGAGAAGTTGACAGTGCAGTTCATCATTGATGGTTTTCGTGATCGATCTTCCAGTATCGCCTTATTGTATTCAGCGTCGACCATCGGAAAACTTAAGGAGCTAGCTCGACAATACGAGGCTTTGAGGAAGAGTACCCAGACGAATTTTAAGCGCACTGGGATGATGCTTCCGAAAATGACCAGGTGCGCTGCTATAATTGTTCATCACATGGCCATTATGCTTCGTCGTGTCCCGCACCTAAGCGGGAGAAGGGATCGTGTTTCCAGTGTGGTTCCATGCAGCACCAGGTGAAGGATTGCCAACAGAAGCCTATGCCAACCCAGCGATCCGTGGGTGCAGCCAGCAACCCGCCGATGGACGACAGAGAGGAGAACAATATTTTTGTTCCTATTGTTAATCAGGTAGGGGTATATTTTACACTGATATAAAACGCAGGTATCAAATTAAATTTCTGTCTGGCATGTTGGACACCGGTAGCGCTATTAATTTGATGCAGCGCTCGGCGATACCTTATAAAAACTTTGATGGTGTACTAAGACCGACAGAGTATTTTGGAGTTAACGGTTCGAGAATAAGCATTTTTGGGAAAATAATTGTCAATTTAATTTTTAATAACATTGAAAAAGAACTTATATTTTTCGTTGTACCAAACAACTATATTTCGTATAATGTTCTTCTGGGTCGCAGTTTCCTTGAAAATTATGGAATAAAATTAAATTTGAAAATGAAATTGAAAACGAAAATGAAAGTGAAAACGCAAAGCAATATTGTCTCAATTGAAAATAGAGTATTAGTGAACAGTGACTTAGATGAAAATAGAGTATTAGCGAACAGTGACTTAGATGAAAATATTTAGTGAACAGTGACTTAGATGAAAATAGAGTATTAGTGAACAAAATAGATGAAAATAGAGTATTAGCGAACAGTGACTTAGATGAAAATAGAGTATTAGTGAACAGTGACTTAGATGAAAATAGAGTATTAGTGAACAGTGACTTAGATGAAAATAGAGTATTAGTGAACATTGAGAGTGACCAAATTGAAAATGTAGTATTGGCAAATAGAGATAGTGAGATGATGTTATCAGATATCAATAATAATGGATTATTGAAGGATGAAAATTATGAGAATAAGATTAGTGACCAATTGAATTGTAATAACATTGACCTTTTATTGAAAGATAACGAGCAAAAAAGCATATGGCAAGTGAATCATTAGAAAGAACAGACATAGATATACCGTATATATATAGTATTGAAATAACAAAAGAAGAGGACCGCTATAATATCGACCCAAAGCGAACTGATAAAGAACGTAGTAAATTCATGGAATTGATAAAACTAAACTATTCAGACTTAACTAACATTCCAGCAATTCAACATAACTACGAAATGAATCTCAAACTTAAATCAGAAGAACCTGTACGCACTGTTCCGAGAAGACTTTCATATCAGGAGAAAAAAGAAGTAGATACCCAAATAGATGAACTATTGAAAAAAGGCTTCATAAGAGAAAGTAAATCGCCTTACAGCTCTGCAATAGTATTAGTTAAGAAAAAATCAGGGGAAAAAAGAATGTGTGTAGATTACAAACAGCTTAATAAGATTTGCATTCGTGATGGATATCCATTGCCACTAATAGACGACTGCTTAGAGAGATTAGAAGGGAACACAATTTTTACACTTTTAGATTTGAAACACAGTTATCACCAAGTAAAAGTAGCAGAGAGTTCGGTGCAGTATACAGCATTTGTCATACCTAGCGGACAGTATGAATACACAAGAATGCCTTTTGGACTTATGAATGCACCAGCAGTATTTATGAGATTTATTAATTTCATTTTACAACCATTAATTCGCGAAGGTAATGTAGTAGTTTATATGGACGATATCGCTATAGGTTCCAAGTCGTTGAACGATCATCTTATAACAGTAGGTAGAGTTTTAAGAATTCTCGCAGAATATCGACTAGAAATTAAGGTTAGTAAATGTCAATTTGGTTATGAAAGTATTGAGTTCTTGGGATATACCCTTTCTGGTAAAGGAATAAGCCCAAACTGTGAACACACAGCAACCATTAAGCATCTGCCATTGCCAAAAGATCGCATTGAAATGCAAAAGGTTTTAGGATTATTCTCGTATTTTAGGCGTTTCATTCCTGCTTACTCAAAAATAGCAAAACCATTACAAGAACTTACAAAACCTGGAACGAAGTTTGAGCTTCAAGACAAATGCGTACAAATTTTTGAATATCTTCGAGAAAAACTGATTTCGTCCCCAGTATTAGCTCTGTATAATCAAAATCGAGAAACAGAATTGCATTGTGATGCAAGTAGTGAAGGCTTTGGTGGAATTTTGTTGCAGAAACAAGATGACAATAAGTTTCACCCAACAGCATATTTTTCACAGAGAGCGACAAAACTAGAGGCAAGATACGAAAGTTTCAAACTGGAAACGTTGGCTGTGATCTATTCATTGAGGAAATTTCGAATTTATTTAGAAGGGATCCCGTTTAGAATTATAACAGATTGTAACTCAGTAGTTTTATGTTTAGGAAAGGGACGTCTTCATTCAAATATCGCCAGATGGGCCATAGAGCTAGCAAATTATAATTATACCTTTAAAACATCGTAGTGGAAAATATATGTCCCATGTTGACACCTTAAGTAGATATCCTTCAGCGCTTAATCAAGATTTTGAATATGAACCAATAGTGACAATTCATGAAAGTGATAACAAAGACCGAATAGTTTCCGTGATTGAGTGTGACGACATTAATCTTCAGCTTCAGATAACACAAAACAGGGACAACCATATAGGAAAATTAAAGGAACAATTGGAGCATGGACCTGTTAGGAAATTTTCATTGAGCGATGGAATTGTTTATAAAATAGGTGAGAGCGACGTTGAGTTGTTTTATGTCCCAGCTGAAATGGAAACGCAAATAATCAGAAGAGTTCACGAAAACTTATGTCACTTAGGAACTGAGAAATGTATGAAAGAAATCTTAAGACATTATTGGTTCCCGAATATGAGATCTAAAATCGATTCGTTTATAGGAAATTGTTTAAACTGTATCATGTTTTCAGTCCCCACACATGCGAATAATCGAACACTTCACAATATTCCTAAGCGACCAATCCCATTCGACACCTTACACGTAGACCATTTTGGACCACTTCCCGCTGTTATATCAAAGAAGAAGCATGTATTAGTTATCATTGACGCCTTTACGAAATTTGTAAAATTGTTTTCTGTAAATACGACAAGCACTAAAGAAGTCCACTAAATGTTTTTCAAAGTATTTTCAATTTTATAGTCGTCCACGTAAATTATTAGCGATAGAGGAACGTGCTTTACATCATTAGAATTTAGTAAATTTTTGTTAGAAAATAATATAGAACACGTGAAAGTGGCAACTGCTTCAAAAGCGAATGGTCAGGTAGAACGGGTTAACAGAACTATGAAAGCTATGCTCGCCAAAATAACTGAGCCAATAAATCACGAAGATTGAGCAAACTTTAATAAGGGCTGAATATGCAATTAATAACTCAGTCCATTCGACCACGAAAGAATTGCCTTCAGTGTTGTTATTCGAGTCCAACAGAGGGGTTGTAATATTGACGCGTTAACAGAATACTTAGATGATAAACAAGACCGAACTCAAAGCGATTTAGAATCAGTACGTAAGAAATCTTTGGATAAAATCGAGCATTGTCAGCAGAAGAGTGAAGAGTATTTTGAAAAGGAATCACAAAAATCATATTGAGTTCTTAGAAGGCGATTTCGTTGTAATGAGAAACATTGACACCACCATAGGTACAAATAAAAATTTGTTCCGACAACTGCACATGGTCCGTAACATCATACAAAAGGTATTGCCGAACGACAGATATGTGTTAAATGACATTGAAAAACTGCCAAATAAGTCAAACCCGTATGAGGGCATTATAGAGGCATGCCGATTAAGGAAATGGGCAGATTGGCGTAATCAGTGTGAAAGTCTCCTACTTAAATAGTTAATAATTTATATATATACACATATAATTAAAATTACCTTATTTACATATTTACGATCGAGGGCGATCTAATTGTCAGGATGGCCGAGCTGTTAGGTTGTTTTAGTATTATAACCCTACATTTGTATTTACCTTGCTGCTAGCTTATGATTATTAGTGTTAATCTACAATTGTATTTACTATGAACGTTGTACGAAATATCGTAGTATCCGAATAAGTATCGATATGAATTATCGTCCGATAGTTCTAGTTCTGCGAACTAAAACTATGCGAGAAATTCCATCGGAAGAGATCCAGAGTTCGTAGCTGAACTTCCAATCGCCATTTTTGCTGTATCGACAAGACGGAGAGGTTGATAAGAATTAAAAGTGCAAATAAAATCTTAAAAACATACAAAACATCCGTGGACTTTCTGCGCCAATAACTTCAGAAGTGGGATCGTAGCCCTTTGAAGCATCTGCCTACATAAGTATTTGTCTACTGGCATCCCCGACAACGAGTATTTTCCATATTTTATAAATGGCCGAGGAAACCATGGCAAACATTGACAGAGAAAAAAAATTGTAGAGTGGTTGCTGGAGAAGGAGATCATTTTTCCAGCCAGCGCAACACTAAGGCAACTTCGTAAGCCAGTTCCGCACGGTGGAATGGACGAAGTTTCTGAAAGTCTGGTGAATAAATCGGATATTGAATCAGAGGAAAAAGTGTCTGAAAATGAGCAGATCGACGATATGAAAGAAGAAGAATTACTTGACGCCGAATAAGGGTGGCTGGGCAAAGAAGAAACTGGCTGCCTTCGAGGTAATCGACAACAATGGACCGATGACATCCAGAATGGTCAATCTGATGTTGCCCCTTTTTCTGCTAGTGAAAATGATAAGCGAATGGGTTTTGAATTTTGAACTGAACGGATTTGCGGAGGCCCCGAAAGTCCCAATTTTACGCCGCAACTGGCCATGTTGATGAAGGCGGGAACAGAGGTTGGACTTGTTCATGCGTGTCGACAAATTTTCAGACTTACTACCAGCAAAGGCCCACTTCATAAAACTTTCACCGCCATCAATTCAAAACCCGAGGTTGGCTCCTGTGGAAAAACTTTTCCACCTCAACAAAAACTCGAGCGGATATATTCTTCGCATGGAAGCAATTGCTATGCGTGCCGACATCGAACGAGGGTTTCGCAGTCCATCATGGAACGTTTCCGTGAGCGTTTCCAAAATCAAGAGGCTGATATTCAAAGTCGACCATCGGAAGATCCTTTTCAGTCTGCCCCAAATCCGTACAATACGCAGCTTTGAGGAAGAGTCCCAGAGGGCCGTCCACAAGGGATGACTCACGACACTCACCCGCTGCTATAATTGTTCACAGACAGCGTTTTCGCTGACGGAGTGTTAGTGTACCTCATTTCCATGCAGCACCAGGTAAGCTTGCCAAAGACGACCTTAGAGCTTTGGGATCCGTGGGTGAGCCAGCAACCCGTCCGAAATTCCCACCTGGCACGCCATGGACAATTGTTCCTGGCGGAGCGGTATATTTTTCTCGAAGTGACCGAGGACGGCCATCCAGGCATGGAGTTGGACAGGCCCACTCCAGGGCGAGCATACCCACGGCAACCAATTCCAGAAGCAATCCGTTTCGGTCTCAAGACCGTCCTTATCCTTGGAGTTAACGGTTCGAGACCACAGTGAATTTGGGAAAATAATTGCAATTTGATTTTTAATGCATCCAAAGAGTATCATCCAATCCGTTTACCAAACAACTATATTTCAAATGCCTTCTGACGCTCGCTTTCCTTACAATTAAGGAAAAAAATTAATTTGTTTGAAAATGTTTTGCAAACGGGCCACCAGATACGCAGATTGCCAAAGCGTCCACAATTGCATCATAGAGTTTAGTGGAGACCGGCACCACATGCTTCTACACCGTAGCAATCCAGCAAGCTCCAGCGAGGCGATTTCCACAACGGCACAAAATTCCTCAACAGTGGCCCGATGAAAATAGACGAGTACCGAACAGTACAAAATGAAAATTCATCCGAAGCCCAACCAAACGTTCAGATGAAAATAGAGTATTAGCACAGTGACTGATGAAAATAGGCACGGCCAACGTTAATATTTGCCAAATGGGAAAATGTTTTGGCGCCCGAGATAGTGATCGACTGTGGCTCAGAGGCGACGTTCATTACAGAACGTCTTGTGGAAATGATCAAATAAGATTATTCCAACGTATTGTAGGCACAGGTCTCCGGCCTAAATAATGAGCAATCCGCTCATGGCAAAGAATCATTGCAAGTTTTTCCATCCGATATACCGATATATAGCCGGGAAATAACAAAAAGAAGATGACCACTATAATATCGACCCAAAGGAATTGGCCGCGAATATTCCATCGCATCCGATTCGCAAGGGTTCTTGAGAGACCTGCCGAACCTTCCATGGGCGGATCCGACCTTCTATGAAATGAGTTCACAAAATCAGATGTCCTGATTGGAGCGGATATCCTTCCGTCCATTCAATTAAGTAGCTCACTGACCAACATCTGAAAAAGGCTTCATAAGGCAGGAAACCATTTTCGGCTGGGCAATAGTACAGGTCCAGTGCCTCAGGTGATGAATCAAATTACAAACAGTTTTAAGAGTTTGCATTCGTGATGGATATCCATCAAACTAATAGAAGACTCTTAGAGAGATTTTTACGACACAATTTTTACCAGCTAGATTTGAAAGACAGTTATCGAACGGTCTCCTGACCAGGGAGTTCGGTGCAAAATATGCACTTTATGATACCTCAACGGACGGTCCGAATATTCAAGAATGAACTTGGACTTAGGTGAATCCGTCAGCAGATTTAACATTTATTAATTTCACCAGACCATGTAACCGGGCGGCAATTTCCAATGTAGTTTAAATGGACGATCTCACCCGTTCCAAGATCGTTGAACGATCATCTTCGACGCCTTTATTTCATCTTTAAGTTCTCCGCACCCAATATCGACTAGAAATCCCCGCGCCAAATGCACCATGGAGAACCGATTGAGTTCTTGGGATATACCCTTTCTGGTACCGTTGCCGAAACTGTGAACACACAGCATCCATTAAGGACCTGCCATTGCCAAAAGATTCTCCTTGAAATGCAAAAGGTTTTAGGATTATTCTCGTATTTTAGGCGTTTCATTCCTCTTACTCAAAAATAGCAAAACCATTACAAGAACTTACAAAACCTGGCAACGAATTTTGAGCTTGGCGACAAATGCGTACAAATGTTTGAATAACTTCCAGAAAAACTGATTTCGTCCCCAGTATTAGTCGTCCAATCAAAATCGAGCCTCAGAATTGCATTGTCGCCATCTAAACCGAATTTTGCCAAAAACAAGATGACGTCGTCCAGTCCGCTCAACAGCGACTTTCACAGAGAGCGATCTAACTAGAGGCCCATACGAACGACAAACTGGAAACTTGGCTGCGAGCCGCCCATTCGTTTCGGATTTACGGCGCCATCCATAGATTCCTCAAAGCAAGCCCCGTTTTGCGCATCCGCACGCCTATCCGACCGTTAGAAGCGATACTGATTCGACGTCCTTGTCAAGTCCAGAGCGCTGTTTTTGGATGAATCGGGTCCATTCAAATATCGCCAGATGGGCCATAGAGCCACCCCATTATAATTATTGCAAAACATGTAGTGGGAAATATATGTTCATGGCCAGGAGTAACAGATATCCTTCAGCGCTTAATCAAGATTTTGAGTATGGTCCAATAGTGACAATTCATGAAAGTGGGGCGCTCAAATCCCGAATAGTTTCGATCCATTGAGTGTGACGACATTAATCTTCAGCTTCAGATAACACAAAATCAGGGACAACCATATAGGAAAATTAAAGGAACAATTGGAGCATGGACCTGTTAGGAAATTTTCATTGAGCGATGGAATTGTTTATAAAATACACGAACAATACGTTGAGTTGTTTTATGTCCCATCTGAAATGGAAACGCAAATAATCAGAAGAGTTCACGAAAAATGGAATAGGAACTGAGAAATGTATGAAAGAAATCTTAGACATTATTGGTTCCCCTATATGAGATCTAAAATCGATTCGTTTATAGGAAATTGTTTAAACTGTATCATGTTTTCAGTCCCCACACATGCGAATAATCGAACACTTCACAATATTCCTAAGCGACCAATCCCATTCGACACCTTACACGTAGACCATTTTGGACCACTTCCCGCTGTTATATCAAAGAAGAAGCATGTATTAGTTATCATTGACGCCTTTTACGAAATTTGTAAAATTGTTTTCTGTAAATACGACAAGCACTAAAGAAGTCAACACATGTTTTTCAAAGTATTTTCAATTTTATAGTCGTCCACGTAGAATTATTAGCGATAGAGGAACGTGCTTTACATCATTAGAATTTAGTAAATTTTTGTTAGAAAATAATATAGAACACGTGAAAGTGGCAACTGCTTCACCCCAAGCGAATGGTCAGGTAGAACGGGTTAACAGAACTATGAAAGCTATGCTCGCCAAAATAACTGAGCCAATAAATCACGAAGATTGGAGCAAACTTTTAATAAGGGCTGAATATGCAATTAATAACTCAGTCCATTCGACCACGAAAGAATTGCCTTCAGTTTTGTTATTCGGAGTCCAACAGAGGGGTTGTAATATTGACGCGTTAACAGAATACTTAGATGATAAACAAGACCGAACTCAAAGCGATTTAGAATCAGTACGTAAGAAATCTTTGGATAAAATCGAGCATTGTCAGCAGAAGAGTGAAGAGTATTTTGAAAGGAATCACAAAAATCATATTGAGTTCTTAGAAGGCGATTTCGTTGTAATGAGAAACATTGACACCACCATAGGTACAAATAAAAAATTTGTTCCGAAGTACAGGGGTCCGTACATCATCAAAAAGGTATTGCCGAACGACAGATATGTGTTAAATGACATTGAAAACTGCCAAATAAGTCAAATCCCGTATGAAGGCATTATAGAGGCATGCCGATTAAGGAAATGGGCAGATTGGCGTAATCAGTGTGAAAGTGACTCCTACTTAAATAGTTAATTTTATATATATACACATATAATTAAAATTACATTTACATATTTACGATCGAGGGCGATCTAATTGTCAGGATGGCCGAGCTGTTAGGTTGTTTTAGTATTATAACCCTACATTTGTATTTACCTTGCTGCTAGCTTATGATTATTAGTGTTAATCTACAATTGTATTTACTATGAACGTTGTACGAAATATCGTAAGTATCCGAATAAGTATCGATATGTCCGATAGTTCTAGTTCTGCGAACTAGAACTATGCGAGAACTAGATCGGAAGAGAACTAGAGATCGGAGCTGGGTTCAATGGCCACTTTGCTGTATCGACAAGACGGAGAGGTTGGAGAAAAATTAAAGTAAAATAAAATCTTAAAAAGTACAAAACATCCGTGGACTTTTTCTGCGCCAATAACTTCAGAAGTGGGATCGTAGCCCTTTAAAGTATCTGCCTACATAAGTATTTGTCTACTGGCATCCCCGACAACGAGTATTTTCCATATTTTATAAATGGCCGAGGAAACCATGGCAAACATTGACAGAGAAAAATTGTAGAGTGGTTGCTGAAGAAGGAGATCATTTTTCCAGCCAGCGCAACACTAAGGCAACTTCGTAAGCTTGCCATAAGTGGTGGAATGGACGAAGTTTCTGAAAGTCTGGTGAATAAATCGGATATTGAATCAGAGGAAAAAGTGTCTGAAAATGAGCAGATCGACGATATGAAAGAAGAAGAATTACTTGACGCCGCAATAAGGGTGGCTGAGAAAAAGAAGAAACTGGCTGCCTTAATGGTAATGGACAACAATGTGACCGATGACATCCGAATGGTCAAGCAACTTATTGCCCCTTTTTCTGCCAGTGAAAATGATGAAGCCTCTGAATGGGTCTTGAATTTTGAACGGATTTGCGGAGGCGTGAACGAAAGCAGCAATTTTAAGCTTCGTTGTGTGCGCATGTTGATGAAGGCGGGAACAGAGGCGGACTTGTTCATGCGTGTCGACAAATCAAAGACTTACGACGAGTTTAAAGGAAACTTCATAAAACTTTTGGCCGCAGCAATTCAACCGCCGACGTGGTACTCCTGTTGAAGGAAACCTTTTTCAACCCGGGAAAACTCCGTAATGGGATATATTCTTCGCATGGAAGAAATTGCTATGCGTGCCAACATCGAAGAGAAGTTGACAGTGCAGTTCATCATTGATGGTTTTCGTGATCGATCTTCCAGTATCGCCTTATTGTATTCAGCGTCGACCATCGGAAAACTTAAGGAGCTAGCTCGACAATACGAGGCTTTGAGGAAGAGTACCCAGACGAATTTTAAGCGCACTGGGATGACTTCTTCCGGAAATGACCAGGTGCGCTGCTATAATTGTTCATCACATGGCCATTATGCTTCGTCGTGTCCCGCACCTAAGCGGGAGAAGGGATCGTGTTTCCAGTGTGGTTCCATGCAGCACCAGGTGAAGGATTGCCAACAGAAGCCTATGCCAACCCAGCGATCCGTGGGTGCAGCCAGCAACCCGCCGATGGACGACAGAGAGGAGAACAATATTTTTGTTCCTATTGTTAATCAGGTAGGGGTATATTTTTACACTGATATAAAACGCAGGTATCAAATTAAATTTCTGTCTGGCATGTTGGACACCGGTGGCGCTATTAATTTGATGCAGCGCTCGGCGATACCTTATAAAAACTTTGATGGTGTACTAAGACCGACAGAGTATTTTGGAGTTAACGGTTCGAGAATAAGCATTTTTGGGAAAATAATTGTCAATTTAATTTTTAATAACATTGAAAAAGAACTTATATTTTTCGTTGTACCAAACAACTATATTTCGTATAATGTTCTTCTGGGTCGCAGTTTCCTTTGAAAATTATGGAATAAAATTAATTTTTGAAAATGAAATTGAAAATGTAAAGAGAGTTACGCAAAGCAATATTGTCTCAATTGAAAAAATAGAGTATTAGTGAACAGTGACTTAGATGAAAATAGAGTATTAGTGAACATTAGTGAACTTAGATGAAAATAGAGTATTAGAACAGTGAAGATGAAAATAGAGTATTAGGTGAACAGTGAACAGTGACTTAGATGAAAAAATAGAGTATTAGTGAACATTGACTTAGATGAAAATAGAGTATTAGTGAACATTGAGAGTGACCAAATTGAAAATGTAGTATTGGCAAATAGAGATAGTGAGATGATGTTATCAGATATCAATAATAATGGATTATTGAAGGATGAAAATTATGAGAATAAGATTAGTGACCAATTGAATTGTAATAACATTGACCTTTATTGAAAGATAACGAGCAAAAGCATATGGCAAGTGAATCATTAGAAAGAACAGACATAGATATACCGTATATATATAGTATTGAAATAACAAAAGAAGAGGACCGCTATAATATCGACCCAAAGCGAACTGATAAAGAACGTAGTAAATTCATGGAATTGATAAAACTAAACTATTCAGACTTAACTAACATTCCAGCAATTCAACATAACTACGAAATGAATCTCAAACTTAAATCAGAAGAACCTGTACGCACTGTTCCGAGAAGACTTTCATATCAGGAGAAAAAAAGAAGTAGATACCCAAATAGATGAACTATTGAAAAAGGCTTCATAAGAGAAAGTAAATCGCCTTACAGCTCTGCAATAGTATTAGTTAAGAAAAAATCAGGGGAAAAAAGAATGTGTGTAGATTACAAACAGCTTAATAAGATTTTGCATTCGTGATGGATATCCATTGCCACTAATAGACGACTGCTTAGAGATTAGAAGGGAACACAATTTTTACACTTTTAGATTTGAAACACAGTTATCACCAAGTAAAAGTAGCAGAGAGTTCGGTGCAGTATACAGCATTTGTCATACCTAGCGGACAGTATGAATACACAAGAATGCCTTTTGGACTTATGAATGCACCAGCAGTATTTATGAGATTTATTAATTTCATTTTACAACCATTAATTCGCGAAGGTAATGTAGTAGTTTATATGGACGATATCGCTATAGGTTCCAAGTCGTTGAACGATCATCTTATAACAGTAGGTAGAGTTTTAAGAATTCTCGCAGAATATCGACTAGAAATTAAGGTTAGTAAATGTCAATTTGGTTATGAAAGTATTGAGTTCTTGGGATATACCCTTTCTGGTAAAGGAATAAGCCCAAACTGTGAACACACAGCAACCATTAAGCATCTGCCATTGCCAAAAGATCGCATTGAAATGCAAAAGGTTTTAGGATTATTCTCGTATTTTAGGCGTTTCATTCCTGCTTACTCAAAAATAGCAAAACCATTACAAGAACTTACAAAACCTGGAACGAAGTTTGAGCTTCAAGACAAATGCGTACAAATTTTTGAATATCTTCGAGAAAACTGATTTCGTCCCCAGTATTAGCTCTGTATAATCAAAATCGAGAAACAGAATTGCATTGTGATGCAAGTAGTGAAGGCTTTGGTGGAATTTTGTTGCAGAAACAAGATGACAATAAGTTTCACCCAACAGCATATTTTTCACAGAGAGCGACAAAACTAGAGGCAAGATACGAAAGTTTCAAACTGGAAACGTTGGCTGTGATCTATTCATTGAGGAAATTTCGAATTTATTTAGAAGGGATCCCGTTTAGAATTATAACAGATTGTAACTCAGTAGTTTTATGTTTAGGAAAGGGACGTCTTCATTCAAATATCGCCAGATGGGCCATAGAGCTAGCAAATTATAATTATACCTTTAAAACATCGTAGTGGAAAATATATGTCCCATGTTGACACCTTAAGTAGATATCCTTCAGCGCTTAATCAAGATTTTGAATATGAACCAATAGTGACAATTCATGAAAGTGATAACAAAGACCGAATAGTTTCCGTGATTGAGTGTGACGACATTAATCTTCAGCTTCAGATAACACAAAACAGGGACAACCATATAGGAAAATTAAAGGAACAATTGGAGCATGGACCTGTTAAGAAATTTTCATTGAGCGATGGAATTGTTTATAAAATAGGTGAGAGCGACGTTGAGTTGTTTTATGTCCCAGCTGAAATGGAAACGCAAATAATCAGAAGAGTTCACGAAAACTTATGTCACTTAGGAACTGAGAAATGTATGAAAGAAATCTTAAGACATTATTGGTTCCCGAATATGAGATCTAAAATCGATTCGTTTATAGGAAATTGTTTAAACTGTATCATGTTTTCAGTCCCCACACATGCGAATAATCGAACACGTCACAATATTCCTAAGCGACCAATCCCATTCGACACCTTACACGTAGACCATTTTGGACCACTTCCCGCTGTTATATCAAAGAAGAAGCATGTATTAGTTATCATTGACGCCTTTACGAAATTTGTAAAATTGTTTTCTGTAAATACGACAAGCACTAAAGAAGTCAACACATGTTTTTCAAAGTATTTTCAATTTTATAGTCGTCCACGTAGAATTATTAGCGATAGAGGAACGTGTTTTACATCATTAGAATTTAGTAAATTTTTGTTAGAAAATAATATAGAACACGTGAAAGTGGCAACTGCTTCACCCCAAGCGAATGGTCTGGTAGAACGGGTTAACAGAACTATGAAAGCTATGCTCGCCAAAATAACTGAGCCAATAAATCACGAAGATTGGAGCAAACTTTTAATAAGGGCTGAATATGCAATTAATAACTCAGTCCATTCGACCACGAAAGAATTGCCTTCAGTTTTGTTATTCGAGTCCAACAGAGGGGTTGTAATATTGACGCGTTAACAGAATACTTAGATGATAAACAAGACCGAACTCAAAGCGATTTAGAATCAGTACGTAAGAAATCTTTGGATAAAATCGAGCATTGTCAGCAGAAGAGTGAAAAGTATTTTGAAAGGAATCACAAAAATCATATTGAGTTCTTGGAAGGCGATTTCGTTGTAATGAGAAACATTGACACCACAATAGGTACAAATAAAAAATTTGTTCCGAAGTACAGGGGTCCGTACATCATCAAAAAGGTATTGCCGAACGACAGATATGTGTTAAATGACATTGAAAACTTGCCAAATAAGTCAAATCCGTATGAAGGCATTATAGAGGCATGCCGATTAAGAAAATGGGCAGATTGGCGTAATCAGTGTGAAAGTGACTCCACAAATAGTTAATTTTACAATATACACATATATTAAAATTACATTTATTTTACGATCGAGGGCGATCTAATAGTCAGGATGGCCGAGCTGTTAGGTTGTTTTAGTATTATAACCCTACATTTGTATTTACCTTGCTGCTAGCTTATGATTATTAGTGTTAATCTACAATTGTATTTACTATGAACGTTGTACGAAATATCGTAAGTATCTGAATAAGTATCGATATGAATTATCCGATAGTTCCTGCGAACTAGAACTAGATCGGAAGAGAACTAGAGATCGGAGCTGGGTTCAATGGCCACTTTTGCTGTATCGACAAGACGGAGAGGTTGGAGAAAATTAAAGTAAAATAATAATCTTAAAAAGTACAAAACATCCGTGGTTTTTCTGCGCCAATAACTTCAGAAGTGGGATCGTAGCCCTTTAAAGTATCTGCCTACATAAGTATTTGTCTACTGGCATCCCCGACAACGCGTATTTTCCACATTTTATAAATGGCTGAGGAAACCATGGCAAACATTGACAAAGAAAAAATTATAGAGTGGTTGCTGAAGAAGGAGATCATTTTTCCAGCCAGCGCAACACTAAGGCAACTTCGTAAGCTTGCCATAAGTGGTGGAATGGGCGAAGTGTCTGAAAGTCTGGTAAATAAATCGGATATTGAGTCAGAGGAAAAAGTGTCTGAAAGTGAGCAGATCGACGATATGAAAGAAGAAGAATTACTTGACGCCGCAATAAGGGTGGCTGCGAAAAAGAAGAAACTGGCTGCCTTAATGGTAATGGACAACAATGTGACCGATGACATCCGAATGGTCAAGCAACTTATTGCCCCTTTTCTGCCAGTGAAAATGATGAAGCCTCTGAATGGGTCTTGAATTTTGAACGGATTTGCGGAGGCGTAAACGAAAGCAGCAATTTTAAGCTTCGTTGTGTGCGCATGTTGATGAAGGCGGGAACAGAGGCGGACTTGTTCATGCGTGTCGATAAATCAAAGACTTACGACGAGTTTAAAGGAAACTTCATAAAAACTTTGGCCGCAGCAATTCAACCGCCGACGTGGTACTCCTGTTGAAGGAAACCTTTTTCAACCCGGGAAAACTCCGTAATGGGATATATTCTTCGCATGGAAGAAATTGCTATGCGTGCCAACATCAAAGAGAAGTTGACAGTGCAGTTCATCATTGATGGTTTCGTGATCGATCTTCCAGTATCGCCTTATTGTATTCAGCGTCGACCATCGGAAAACATAAGGAGCTAGCTCGACAATACGAGGCTTTGAGGAAGAGTACCCAGACGAATTTTAAGCGCACTGGGATGACTTCTTCCGGAAATGACCAGGTGCGCTGCTATAATTGTTCATCACATGGCCATTATGCTTCGTCGTGTCCCGCACCTAAGCGGGAGAAGGGATCGTGTTTCCAGTGTGGTTCCATGCATCACCAGGTGAAGGATTGCCAACAGAAGCCTATGCCAACCCAGCGATCCGTGGGTGCAGCCAGCAACCCGCCGATGGACGACAGAGAGGAGAACAATATTTTTGTTCCTATTGTTAATCAGGTAGGGGTATTTTTACACTGATATAAAACGCAGGTATCAAATTAAATTTCTGTCTGGCATGTTGGACACCGGTGGCGCTATTAATTTGATGCAGCGCTCGGCGATACCTTATAAAAACTTTGATGGTGTACTAAGACCGACAGAGTATTTTGGAGTTAACGGTTCGAGAATAAGCATTTTTGGGAAAATAATTGTCAATTTAGTTTTTCATAACATTGAAAAGAACTTATATTTTCGTTGTACCAAACAACTATATTTCGTATAATGTTCTTCTGGGTCGCAGTTTCCTTGAAAATTATGGAATAAAATTAATTTTTGAAAATGAAATTGAAAATGTAAAGAGAGTTACGCAAACAATATTGTCTCAATTGAAAATAATATTGTCTCAATTGAAAAATAGAGTATTAGTGAACAGTGACTTAGATGAAAATAGAGTATTAGTGAACAGTGACTTAGATGAAAATAGAGTATTAGTGAACAGTGACTTAGATGAAAATAGAGTATGAACAGTGACTTAGATGAAAATAGAGTATTAGTGAACATTGACAGTGACCGAATTGAAAATGTAGTATTGACAAATAGAGATAGTGAGATGATGTTATCAGATATCAATAATAATGGATTATTGAAGGATGAAAATTATGAGAATAAGATTAGTGACCAATTGAATTGTAATAACATTGACTATTTATTGAACGATAACGATAAAAAGCATATGGCAAGTGAATCATTAGAAAGAACCGACATAGATATACCGTATATATATAGTATTGAAATAACAAAGAAGAGGACAGCTTTTATATCGATCCAAAGCGAACGGATAAAGAACGTAGTAAATTTATGGAATTGATAAAACTTAACTATTCAGACTTAACTAACATTCCAGCAATTCAACATAACTACGAAATGAATCTCAAACTTAAATCAGAAGAACCTGTACGCACTGTTCCGAGAAGACTTTCATATCAGGAGAAAAAGAAGTAGATACCCAAATAGATGAACTATTGAAAAAGGATTCATAAGAGAAAGTAAATCGCCTTACAGCTCTGCAATAGTATTAGTTAAGAAAAAAATCAGGGGAAAAAAGAATGTGTGTAGATTACAAACAGCTTAATAAGATTTGCACTCGTGATGGATATCCATTGCCACTAATAGACGACTGCTTAGAGAGATTAGAAGGGAACACAATTTTACACTTTTTGATTTGAAACACAGTTATCACCAAGTAAAAGTAGCAGAAAGTTCGGTGCAGTATACAGCATTTGTCATACCTAGCGGACAATATGAATACACAAGAATGCCTTTTGGACTTATGAATGCACCAGCAGTATTTATGAGATTTATTAATTTCATTTTACAACCATTAATTCGCGAAGGTAATGTAGTAGTTTATATGGACGATATCGCTATAGGTTCCAAGTCGTTGAACGAACATCTTATAACAGTAGGTAGAGTTTTAAGAATTCTCGCAGAATATCGACTAGAAATTAGGGTTAGTAAATGTCAATTTGGTTATTCTTGGGATATACCCTTTCTGGTAAAGGAATAAGCCCAAACTGTGAACACACATCAACCATTAAGCATCTGCCATTGCCAAAAGATCGCCATGAAATGCAAAAGGTTTTAGGATTATTCTCTTATTTTAGGCGTTTCATTCCTGCTTACTCAAAAATAGCAAAACCATTACAAGAACTTACAAAACCTGGAACTAAGTTTGAGCTTCAAGACAAATGCATACAAATTTTTGAATATCTTCGAGAAAAACTGATTTCGTCCCCAGTATTAGCTCTGTATAATCCAAATCGAGAAACAGAATTGCATTGTGATGCAAGTAGTGAAGGCTTTGGTGGAATTTTGTTGCAGAAACAAGACGACAATAAGTTTCACCCAACAGCATATTTTTCACAGAGAGCGACAAAACTAGAGGCAAGATACGAAAGTTTCAAACTAGAAACGTTGGCTGTGATCTATTCATTAAGGAAATTTCGAATTTATTTAGAAGGGATTCCGTTTAGAATTATAACAGATTGTAACTCAGTAGTTTTATGTTTAGGAAAGGGACGTCTTCATTCAAATATCGCCAGATGGGCCATAGAGCTAGCAAATTATAATTATACTTTAAAACATCGTAGTGGAAAATATATGTCCCATGTTGACACCTTAAGTAGATATCCTTCAGCGCTTAATCAAGATTTTGAATATGAACCAATAGTGACAATTCATGAAAGTGATAACAAAGACCGAATAGTTTCCGTGATTGAGTGTGACGACATTAATCTTCAGCTTCAGATAACACAAAACAGGGACAACCATATAGGAAAATTAAAAGAACAATTGGAGCATGGACCTGTTAAGAAATTTTCATTGAGCGATGGAATTGTTTATAAAATAGGTGAGAGCGACGTTGAGTTGTTTTATGTCCCAGCTGAAATGGAAACGCAAATAATCAGAAGAGTTCACGAAAACTTATGTCACTTAGGAACTGAGAAATGTATGAAAGAAATCTTAAGACATTATTGGTTCCCGAATATGAGATCTAAAATCGATTCGTTTATAGGAAATTGTTTAAATTGTATCACCCACACATGCGAATAATCGAACACGTCACAATATTCCTAAGCGACCAATCCCATTCGACACCTTTACACGTAGACCATTTTGGACCACTTCCCGCTGTTATATCAAAGAAGAAGCATGTATTAGTTATCATTGACGCCTTTACGAAATTTGTAAAATTGTTTTCTGTAAATACGACAAGCACTAAAGAAGTCAACACATGTTTTTCAAAGTATTTTCAATTTTATAGTCGTCCACGTAGAATTATTAGCGATAGAGGAACGTGTTTTACATCATTAGAATTTAGTAAATTTTTGTTAGAAAATAATATAGAACACGTGAAAGTGGCAACTGCTTCACCCCAAGCGAATGGTCTGGTAGAACGGGTTAACAGAACTATGAAAGCTATGCTCGCCAAAATAACTGAGCCAATAAATCACGAAGATTGGAGCAAACTTTTAATAAAGGCTGAATATGCAATTAATAACTCAGTCCATTCGACCACGAAAGAATTGCCTTCAGTTTTGTTATTCGGAGTCCAACAGAGGGGTTGTAATATTGACGCGTTAACAGAATACTTAGATGATAAACAAGACCGAACTCAAAGCGATTTAGAATCAGTACGTAAGAAATCTTTGGATAAAATCGAGCATTGTCAGCAGAAGAGTGAAAAGTATTTTGAAAGGAATCACAAAAATCATATTGAGTTCTTGGAAGGCGATTTCGTTGTAATGAGAAACATTGACACCACAATAGGTACAAATAAAAAATTTGTTCCGAAGTACAGGGGTCCGTACATCATCAAAAAGGTATTGCCGAACGACAGATATGTGTTAAATGACATTGAAAATTGCCAAATAAGTCAAATCCCGTATGAAGGCATTATAGAGGCATGCCGATTAAGAAAATGGGCAGATTGGCGTAATCAGTGTGAAAGTGACTCCACAAATAATTACAATTACTCTTAATTACATATTTACGATCGAGGGCGATCTAATAGTCAGGATGGCCGAGCTGTTAGGTTGTTTTAGTATTATAACCCTACATTTGTATTTACCTTGCTGCTAGCTTATGATTATTAGTGTTAATCTACAATTGTATTTACTATGAACGTTGTACGAAATATCGTAAGTATCTGAATAATCTATCGATATGAATTATCGTCCGATAGTTCTAGTTCTGCGAACTAGAACTATGCGAGAACTCGTCGGAATAAGAACTAGAGATCGGAGCTGGGTTCAAGGGCCACTTTTGCTGTATCGACAAGACGGAGAGGTTGGAGAAAAATAAAGTAAAATAATTGTTGCGTGACCTTCCATCCATGGCGGCGATTACTGGTTATTTGATCTTAATTATGAAGTCTAGTGTAAGTTAGGCTAGGGCAAAGCGGGAGCGCAATAAAAGCTCGCTCTCTCGCTCTTGGCGAATTCGCCCCGCTTAGCCACCGTAGGTTAGCTAGAGTAAGAGATTTGAATTGTGAAGGAAATATAGTTGTTCGCTAACATTGAAATAGATCGAGCGTATCCATTTTCGCCCCGCCGAATAAATAATTAAATTACAGCCACCCAAAGTTTTCGGTTGATTTCATTAGAAAAACTCTTCTAATTTATCATGGCGCCCCCGGGTGGACTGTAAAGTTAATTATAGGCAACAACAATAAGTGACAGTGACACAAGAAATTGCAGTATATGCAAACATATTCGTTGCCCGCGTCGTGGTGTGTGTGTCAATCAGCAATCAATTTGCATAATATCATCGCGTCGGTCACGCCAAGAATAATTTTTGTGCAAATTTCTGCTACCGCCGAGGGATGCCCTGCGATAAAGCCAGGAAAGTAGCAGTTGGATTCAAAGATCCAAAAGATGAATCAGAGGTATTTGTGCAGAAAATTGAAGGCTGAGCAAAAGACATTCAGATCTCTCTTTGAGGTGTCTTGTGCTGAAAACATTGCACATCGCCTTCAATTCTAGGCACAGACGTATGATATACATATAGTAGAGCTTGATTGCATGCATTTTATTAGTAAGTGCATAAATATAACGAAACACACATAAATACATACATATCGACACATACAGACATATGTGAGCCGCTATTTGGACGCAACAGTTATATGTACATACATCTATCGTTTACTGCAATCACTGTCGCCCTCCCCTTTATTTTTGTTCTACCTTTCTCGTCGTTAGAACCTCACAAGAAAGTTTGTTCGTTCGTTCACCCAAGCCACGGCGTATAGAAAGTATCCACACATACATACAAGCAGCAGCACCGGTGCATTATTTCGTTTTCGCTTCTCCACTGCTGCTTGCGTTGTATTTGTTGGGAGAATTTTCGTTGCCGCTCTTGAGCTTAACGGTGCGCCAAGTGACGCGCTACCCTGTATCTAACGGGTATGTTGTTTTCGGCTGTTACTTGCCAAGTGACGCGATACCCTACATTCTAAGGGTATAATGTTTTCGAACGTCACTTGCAACTTCTCTTTCCCTTGATACCTCGTGCCTCGACATTCAATTAAAATTCGTTTTCGATTATCGTTTTCGTTCAAACATTAAAAAAAAAAAAAAAATAATAATAATAAATAATTAAATAGAAATAATAGTGGTTTGTTGCGTAAAATCTACATACACAAATATTATGGCAGAAAACAGTAAATCCACTCTTGAAGACTTAAAGATTAAGCTCAAAGTCGAGTAAAAGCATTCGCCGCTTAGAGGATCGATTAGATCAAGGGTCGATTCCTTTGCAATTACCGGAATTACAATGTAGATTAGATTGTTTGAATGCTTCAATTGAAAAGGCGAACCATTTGCAGGAGCAAATCGAGGATATAACAGGTGATGATGCATATGCAGCCGAGTTGGAAGAGCTGACGATTGTCACCAAAGGGAAAGATAATGTCGCTTATCGCCGCCTTTGATGCAGCAAGCGAGACGAAGCCAGTGTCTTCTTCAGCCCCAACTCATGCTAGACTTCCGAAATTGGCATTACCCAAATTTAGTGGTAAACACTCGGAGTTCAAAAATTTCATTAGCCTTTTTGAGAGACTAGTCCATAGCGACAACTGCATACCGGTGATCGAAAAATTTAATCATTTGATTTCGTGCCTCTCTGATGAAGTATTAGGAACAATAAAGGCGTTCCAAGTCACCGAGGCAAATTATGAAAAGGCCATGGCTGGCCTAAAACGAGTATATGACAACGATTATTTGATTTTCACGAATAATATTTCCACATTGTTCAATCTGCCGAGAATATCGCATCAATCTGCATCATCTCTAAAAATCTAATCGATACTGTTTCGTCGATTTACGGATCGTTACTGTCGATCGGAGATGATACAAAAATTTCGAATGCAATGCTCATTCATCTCGTTTTAAACAGAGTCGACCCAGTGACGAAACAAAAGTGGGATGAACAGCTTACTTATGAGAAGTTGCCGCTTTGGTCCGACTTTGAGAAAGTCTTGAATCGTCGATACCAGCATCTGTCTGCTGAAGAATCGACCAAGCCAAGGCAAGACAAAGTCATGCCATGCAAGCAACATAATCGCAGTTCGTTTGCTTGTTCTTCCACTTCCACCAACAGTAGAACTCAGCAAACTTGTAGCTACTGCAATTCAGGAGACCATGTAGTGTCAAATTGCCCTCCATTTTTCGCGTCTCTCGGTGATGCAAAGGTTTGAGTTTGCCAAGTCGACAACCTTATGCATTAATTGTCTGCGAAAAGGCCACGCTGTTGTAAAATGCAAAGCCAATAAATGTCGAGTGTGCAGCCGCTCACATCATACATTATTGCATCGATACACAGTGTCGTCTAATAGTCTCGCGTTGCCACCACCCAGAGAGAGTCCTTCTCCTCCATCAAATCAGAATCAACCTTCCACGTCACATGTTCTGCATGCGACAGCGTTGGACAGGGGTAATTCTGGCTACGTCGATCATAAGCGTCCGAACTAAGAGCGGTGAACACATTCTGGCCAGAGCTTTGCTCGACTCTGGATCACAAACAAATTTCATTACCGAGGACCTCGCTAATCGCTTACAGATCCGTAGAGAGGAGTCCTGTATTAACTTGCTTGGAATTGGTGAATCTAATTAAACATTAAACATTAAACATTATCACCCTGACCAGTCAGTAAATGTGACTGACTGGCGAATCAGAGAACCTACCACTGGCAGACCCTTATTTCTACAAGCCACAAAGAATAGATATGCTAATTGGAGCAGAATCGTTCTTTGAATTATTAACTGTTGGTCAAATTAAACAAGGTCCTGACTTTCCAACTCTTCAAAAACCCTTCTTGGTTGGGTTGTGTCAAACCAGGAGTTAGTTGCAGTGAAGAGTTGCTAGTATCCATCGATAGGACCTTGAAAAAAGTTTGGTCACTGGAATGCCATCTACCAAGAAAATTGCCACACCTGGCAAAAGCTATATCCCACTATCGTAAACGACTCAGGTACTATCATCAGGTCGGTTCAGAAGGCTCCCGTTTAAATTTTGTTTAGGCAACTCCTTTGACGAAACGGCCGCAAAGACGATTGCATCGTGAATCGTTGAAGAAAATGTACTTGGAATTCATGGAAGAGTACCTCTCCTTAGGTCATATGTCTCCTACTGAAATCGTTCTTTCCAATTAATCCCTCATCAGTGTGTTCTGTTGGGCCCCAAATACGTCTAAAGCTCCGAGTCGTGTTCGATGCTTCGTCCAAGACGTCCTCACAGGTGGCCTTAAATGATATTCTGATGGTGGGACCTACCATTCAAGAGGAATAATACTCCCTTCCGTTTCCGGCACAGGTTTGGACTGCTGATGTTAAAAGATGTATCGGGAAAATCGGCAGTTTCAGCTCATAGTGTGGAGAAGAGACCCTTCTGAATCCTCAAATTAACCTATGGGACTGGACCAGTTTATCCGGTGTTTGAAAAGTTGCTGTGAAGATTTCCCTAGAGCTGCTAACGTTATTGGGTCCACGTCGATGACTTGTTGACTGGTGCTGCATGCGTAAAAAGTTAAGTCCGAAGTTCTCAGGTTCTTCAGACCGCAGGGTTTGAGTTGACTAAGTGGTTTTCAAACTCACCCGAGATCACCGCATCTGACACAGCCAAGCCCATAACAATCTCGGATTCAGCGACAAAGGCGTTAGGAATCTCATGGTTACCTACTGACGATGCCTTTAAGTTCAAAATTGACAATTCAGTTATGGGTCTCCGAGCGAAAAACGGAACATACTATCGGTGACATTAAAGTTGTTTGACCCCTTGGTTTGTTAAGTCCTATCGTCATAAAAGGCAAGATCCTATTGCAGGAGCTTTGGCTTAACAAACTAGATTGGGATGAGTCGATCCCGCTGCATTTGGAAACAGCGTGGAATAAGTTGAAAAATACACTATCTCAATTGGAAGACATATCCATATCTCGGTTTGTGTATTCCGATCCGATGTCACCAGTTCAAATACATGCCTTTGCTGACGCCTCCATGGAACTGCAGAAGGTTTAAAAATATCATTGTTGACTTCGAAATCCAAAGTAGCGCCGCTCAAGACCAAAACGCTCCCAAGGCTTGAGTTATGTGCCGCTCACCTTCTCGCAGATCTCTGTCACAGAATCAAGCCCCTATTAAACGTGCCCATTGAACGAGTCGTTTATTGGTCGGATTCAGAGGTAACTCTTCATTGGATCCGGTCTCATCCATCGTCGTTGTCGACTTTCGTTTCAAATAGAGTGGCTGAGATTCAAGAGTGGTCAGATGATGCTACGTGGCGGCATGTACCCACGAAACAGAACCCAGCAGATATTGTCTCAAGAGGTTGTGACGTCGACGAAATCGTTCAGTCAATTTGGTTCGAAGGACCATCATTTCTGAAAGAGGAAGAAGAAACTGGCCCAAGAACGCTCATTACGAACACTCCGATGATCTTCAGCTGGAAAAGAGGAAGACTGCGGTCGGGCTGACCGCGGCTGCGCGAAGTTCGAAGCTGTTAGATGTCATCGAGGGATTCTCGTCACACCTCAAACTGCTTAGAGTGTTCGTGTATGTGTTCCGCTTTATAAGAAAATGTAAAGGCCAAGCCTAAATTTCGAAAAAACTATCTCACCGACTGAATACAATGAAGCCTTTTATAAAATTGTCGAAATCGTCCAGCATCACGAGTATCAAGGAGAAATCGAAAAGGTTAGGAAAGGATCTACAATTGGTCCTAGTCTTCAGCGGTTGAACCCATTCATCCATGAAGACACAGGGACTTGGTGCAACTTTTCGTTGTTGCGAGTGGGGGCGACTAGCCAAATCTCCTATATCATACGATGCCAAGTTTCCTCTGCTTTTGACTAAGCGCTCGCAATTCGTGCGAAGCTATATTCGTCATCTGCACCATTCAATTTTCATGTCGGCCCACGAGCACTTGTGAGCATCCTTCGACAGAGCGTTTGGATAGTGAACGCTCAGGAGGTCTGCCGTCAACAGTTCGATCGTGTATGCGCTGTTTTAAATGCAAGCCTCGATTGCTGACGCAACTCATGGGGAATTTACCGCAGATCGACTCCGTGCTCTCCGCCCATTTTCAATTTGCGGCGTTTGATTTTTTGACTGGTCCTGCACACGACATTGAAAATTCGCGGAAGGCCCCATACAAGTCATACATTGCGCTTTTGTTTGTTTTTGCGTCCAAGGCGGTTCACCTAAAAATAGTTTCCGATCTAACCACTGTCTCTTTTGTGTTAGCTTTCCAAAGGTTCGTAGGGCGCCGAGGATATCCCCATTTCGTCGGAGCGAGCCGCCATCTCAGCGCTCTTCGGATCAGGCTCAAGGAGCAAGGAGACGCAATTCGCGACTTCGCGTCAAAGAACGGATGCGAATTTGCGTTCATACCGCCGCGAGCTCCTCACATGGGAGGGCTATGGGAGGCAGGTGTAAAAACTGCCAAGAGCCTACTCCTACGGACGGTAGGCAGCGCGCTCCTAACCGCCGAAGAGCTCGCCACAGTCCTCGTCGGTATCGAGGCCATAATGAACTCGAGGCCGCTGGGAGCCATCAGCCAAGATCAAGCGACGGCAAGGCCCTAACACCCGGGCACCTGCTGACAGGCGGGTCGCTCATCGCCCCCCCAGCACTGCGGACTCCGGACCAGGAGAGTCTCAGTTGCTTGCGGCGATGGCGACTTGTCTCGTCAGTCAGGCAAGCGTTTTGGCAGCGATGGTCCCGCGAATATGTCCTGGGGCTGCAAATGCAGGGCAAATGGCACCAGCGGCAACTGAACCTCGAGGAAGGAGACCTCGTCATCGTGGCCGAGGACAATCTGCCGCCTCAGGAGTGGCTCGTGGGGAGGGTCATTGCCACGCACGAAGGAGAGGACGGCATGGTCAGGGTCGTCGAAATAAGGACTAGCACTGGAGCGGTTTTTCGGCGGGCCATACACAAATTGGCGCCGCTCCCAATGTGTTGAAGCCGATGCAGGCGTTCAACGGGGCCGGTGTTGCGTGACCTTCCATCCATGGCGGCGATTACTGGTTATTTGATCTTAATTATGAAGTCTAGTGTAAGTTAGGCTAGGGCAAAGCGGGAGCGCAATAAAAGCTCGCTCTCTCGCTCTTGGCGAATTCGCCCCGCTTAGTCACCGTAGGTTAGCTAGAGTAAAGAGATTTGAATTGTGAAGGAAATATAGTTGTTCGCTAACATTGAAATAGATCGAGGCGTATCCATTTTCGCCCCGCCGAATAAATAATTAAATTACAGCCACCCAAAGTTTTCGGTTGATTTCATTAGAAAAACTCTTCTAATTTATCATGGCGCCCCGGGTGGACTGTAAAAGTTAATTATAGGCAACAACAATAAGTGACAGTGACACAAGAAATTGCAGTATATGCAAACATATTCGTTGCCCGCGTCGTGGGTGTGTGTGTGTCAATCAGCAATCAATTTGCATAATATCATCGCGTCGGTCACGCCAAGAATAATTTTGTGCAAATTTCTGCTACCGCCGAGGGATGCCCTGCGATAAAGCCAGGAAAGTAGCAGTTGGATTCAAAGATCCAAAAGAGGAATCAGAGGTATTTGTGCAGAAAATTGAAGGCTGAGCAAAAGACATTCAGATCTCTCTTTGAGGTGTCTTGTGCTGAAAACATTGCACATCGCCTTCAATTCTAGGCACAGACGTATGATATACATATAGTAGAGCTTGATTGCATGCATTTTATTAGTAAGTGCATAAATATAACGAAACACACATAAATACATACATATCGACACATACAGACATATGTGAGCCCGCTATTTGGACGCAACAGTTATATGTACATACATCTATCGTTTACTGCAATCACTGTCGCCCTCCCCTTTATTTTGTTCTACCTTTCTCGTCGTTAGAACCTCACAAGAAAGTTTGTTCGTTCGTTCACCCAAGCCACGGCGTATAGAAAGTATCCACACATACATACAAGCAGCAGCACCGGTGCATTATTTCGTTTTCATTCCACTGCTGCTTGCGTTGTATTTGTTGGGAGAATTTTCGTTGCCGCTCTTGAGCTTAACGGTGCGCCAAGTGACGCGCTACCCTGTATCTAACGGGTATGTTGTTTTCGGCTGTTACTTGCCAAGTGACGCGATACCCTACATTCTAAGGGTATATTGTTTTCGAACGTCACTTGCAACTTCTCTTTCCCTTGATACCTCGTGCCTCGACATTCAATTAAAATTCGTTTTCGATTATCGTTTTCGTTCAAACATTAAAAAAAAAAAAAAATAATAATAATAAATAAATAAATAGAAATAATAGTGGTTTGTTGCGTAAAATCTACATACACAAATATTATGGCAGAAAACAGTAAATCCACTCTTGAAGACTTAAAGATTAAGCTCAAAAGTCGAGTAAAAAGCATTCGCCGCTTAGAGGATCGATTAGATCAAGGGTCGATTCCTTTGCAATTACCGGAATTACAATGTAGATTAGATTGTTTGAATGCTTCAATTGAAAAGGCGAACCATTTGCAGGAGCAAATCGAGGATATAACAGGTGATGATGCATATGCAGCCGAGTTGGAAGAGCTGACGATTGTCACCAAGGGAAAGATAATGTCGCTTATCGCCGCCTTTGATGCAGCAAGCGAGACGAAGCCAGTGTCTTCTTCAGCCCCAACTCATGCTAGACTTCCGAAATTGGCATTACCCAAATTTAGTGGTAAACACTCGGAGTTCAAAAATTTCATTAGCCTTTTTGAGAGACTAGTCCATAGCGACAACAGCATACCGGTGATCGAAAAATTTAATCATTTGATTTCGTGCCTCTCTGATGAAGTATTAGGAACAATAAAGGCGTTCCAAGTCACCGAGGCAAATTATGAAAAGGCCATGGCTGGCCTAAAACGAATATGACAACGATTATTTGATTTTCACGAATAATATTTCCACATTGTTCAATCTGCCGAGAATATCGCATCAATCTGCATCATCTCTAAGAAATCTAATCGATACTGTTTCGTCGATTTACGGATCGTTACTGTCGATCGGAGATGATACAAAAATTTCGAATGCAATGCTCATTCATCTCGTTTTAAACAGAGTCGACCCAGTGACGAAACAAAGTGGGATGAACAGCTTACTTATGAGAAGTTGCCGCTTTGGTCCGACTTTGAGAAAGTCTTGAATCGTCGATACCAGCATCTGTCTGCTGAAGAATCGACCAAGCCAAGGCAAGACAAAGTCATGCCATGCAAACAACATAATCGCAGTTCGTTTGCTTGTTCTTCCACTTCCACCAACAGTAGAACTCAGCAAACTTGTAGCTACTGCAATTCAGGAGACCATGTAGTGTCAAATTGCCCTCCATTTTCGCGTCTCTCGGTGATGCAAAGGTTTGAGGTTGCCAAGTCGGCAACCTTATGCATTGGATGTAATTGCGAAAAGGCCACGCTGTTGTAAAATGCAAAGCCAATAAATGTCGAGTGTGCAGCCGCTCATCATACATTATTGCATCGATACACAGTGTCGGCTAATAGTCTCGCGTTTCCACCACCCAGAGAGAGTCCTTCTCCTCCATCAAATCAGAATCAACCTTCCACGTCACATGTTCTGCATGCGACAGCGTTGGACAGGGTAATTCTGGCTACGTCGATCATAAGCGTCGAACTAAGAGCGGTGAACACATTCTGGCCAGAGCTTTGCTCGACTCTGGATCACAAACAAATTTCATTACCGAGGACCTCGCTAATCGCTTACAGATCCGTAGAGAGGAGTCCTGTATTAACTTGCTTGTTTGGTGAATCTAATTAAACATTAAACATTAAACATTATCACCCTGACCAGTCAGTAAATGTGACTGACTGGCGAATCCCAGAGAACCTTCCACTGGCAGACCCTTATTTCTACAAGCCACAAAGAATAGATATGCTAATTGGAGCAGAATCGTTCTTTGAATTATTAGCTGTTGGTCAAATTAAACAAGGTCCTGACTTTCCAACTCTTCAGAAAACCCTTCTTGGTTGGGTTGTGTCGGGAAAATATGTTTCCAGGAGTTCTGCTCCTCAAATTACAAACAGTTTGAGTTGCAGTGAAGAGTTGCTAGTATCCATCGATAGGACCTTGAAAAGTTTGGTCACTGGAAGAAATGCCATCTACCAAGAAAATTGCCACACCTGAGCAAAAGCTATATGAAGAACACTATCGTAAGACGACTCAGGTACTATCATCAGGTCGGTTCGAAGTAAGGCTCCCGTTTAAATCGGATCAAATTGTTTAGGCAACTCCTTTGAGGTTGCGAAACGGCGGTTTTTGTCGCTTGAAAGACGATTGCATCGTGACCCTGAGTTGAAGAAAATGTACTTGGAATTCATGGAAGAGTACCTCTCCTTAGGTCATATGTCTCCTACTGACAATACGATTCCTTCTACTCCACACTACGTAATCCCTCATCAGTGTGTTCTGAGGCCCCAAAGTACGTCTACCAAGCTCACCTGAGTCGTGTTCGATGCTTCGTCCAAGACGTCCTCACAGGTGGCCTTAAATGATATTCTGATGGTGGGACCTACCATTCAAGAGGAATAATACTCGACACTGCTCCGTTTCCGTCTGCACAGGTTTGCCCTGACTGCTGATGTTAAAAGATGTATCGCCAAGTGATGGTGAACGAAGCGGATCGGCAGTTTCAGCTCATAGTGTGGAGAAGAGACCCTTCTGAATCCTTGAACTTATACAAGCTCAACACTTTAACCTATGGGACTGGACCAGCCCCATTCTTAGCTATCCGGTGTTTGAAAAGGTTGATCTGCGAAGCTCTCATTCCCTAGAGCTGCTAACGTTATTGGGTCCGGCTTTTACGTCGATGACTTGTTGACTGGTGCTGCATGCGTAGAGGAGCTAAGGAAGCAATTAAGTCCGAAGTGTCTCAGGTTCTTCAGACCGCAGGGTTTGAGTTGACTAAGTGGTTTTCAAACTCACCAGAGATCACCGCATCTGAGAGCACAGCCAAGCCCATACGCCTAACCCGCATTTGTCTCATGCCCACTCTCATTTCGACATTTTCGTGAGTTACCTACTGACGATGCCTTTAAGTTCAAAATTGACAATTCAGTTATGGGTTCCGGCGAAAAAATGGAACATACTATCGGTGACATTAAAGTTGTTTGCCACCCCTTGGTTTGTTAAGTCCTATCGTCATAAAAGCCACGTTCCATTGCAGGAGCTTTGGCTTAACAAACTAGATTGGGATGAGTCGATCCCGCTGCATTTGGAAAAGCGTGGAATAAGTTGAAAAATCCCCTATCTCAATGGAAGACATATCCATATCTCGGTTTGTGTATTCCGATCCGATGTCACCGGTTCAAATACATGCCTTTGCTGACGCCTCCATGAGAACTGCAGAAGGTTTAAAAATATCAAGGTTGACTTCGAAATCCAAAGTAGCGCCGCTCAAGACCAAAAAGGCTCCCAAGGCTTGAGTTAAAGTTAAGCTCACCTTCTCGATGATCGATGTCATCGAATCAAGGGCCGTTTAAACGGATCTTCATTGAACGATAGTTTATTGGTCGGAGTCTGAGATCAGACTGGACAATGCATCCGTGAGATCCATCCCCGGAGTCGACTTTCGTTTCAAATAGAAAAAGACGATAGACAATGGGTCAGAAATCTTTGGGGCATGTGCGAGGGCTTGCCTGCCCAGCAGATATTGTACGACTTTGGTCGTCGACGAAATCGTTCAGTCAATTTGGTTCGAAGGACCATCATTTCTGAAAGAGGAAATTATTTTGAGCCAGAACGCTCATTACGAACCCGCCGATGAATTCAGCTGGAAAGGGAAAACTGCGGTCTGGCCCCGCGGACTTGTAGGGTTCGAAGCTGTTAGATGTCATCGAGGAAATCTCCTCACAGGCTCAAACTGGCATTTGAGGTTCGAAGGATGTGTTCCGTCTTTTTTCAGAAAAGCCACCCAAGCCTAAATTTCGAAAAACTTTAGCGACTCATCGCAATGGACCTTTTACGAAATTGTCGGTGTCGTCCAGCATCACGGGTATCAAGGAGAAAAAGGTCGAAAGAACTCCTAGTCTTCAGCGGTTGAACCCATTCATCCATGAGGCTCTGAATTACTCTCGATTTCGCTGTTGAACTTACGCCAGGAGGCGCTTTGGCTTTCTAAGTTCTTTGTTGTTGGTTGACAGACTAGCCAAAGCCTTATCATACGATGCCCAGTTTTGCTCTGCGTTTGACAGCCTCGCAATTTATTGAAGATTCGTCATCCGGGAGGCATTCGAGTTTTCATGTCGGCCCCACCATTCAGGTTTCCTTCGACAGGCGTTTGGATAGTGAACGGGCATGAGGTCGAGCCCTTATCGCAGTTCGATCGGTAAAGATGTTTTAAATGCAAGACGAGATTGCTGGCCTCCATGGAGAACTTACCGCAGATGGGGGCTCAGGGAGAACACGACCCATTTTCAAGTTTGCGAGTCCAGTTTGTCCGCCAGTGTTCCGGAATCGAACTGGCGGAAGTACCCCATAGGAGAAAACAGTTTCCACGTACCTTTGGTCCGAGAAGGAGGTTCACCTCCAGGACCCTCCAGGATACAATGTTACGCTGTATCTCATGAGAGGCTTCTCAAGCGTGAGGTCCAGGACCGCCATCTCTTGCGGATTTAATAAAGCAAGGGAGGGATTCACGACTTCGGTTTAAAGAACCATCTGAGTGGTCAGTCAGTAACGCCGAAAAGGTCCTCACATGGGAGGTTTATGGGGCAGGCAGGTGTAAAACTGACAGTGATGTGCCTTGGCATCGCACGGACGGTAGGCAGATGTCCTAACCGCCGAAGTCTCGCCACAGCCCGGAGAGTCGGTATCGAGGCCATAATGAACTCGAGGCCGCTGGGAGCCATCAGCCAAGATCCTCAGCGACGGCAAGGCCCCTAACGAGGCACCTGCTGACAGGCGGGTCGCTCATCGCCCCAGCACTGCGGACTCAAACCAGGAGAGTCTCAGTTTTGCGGCGATGGCGGTACGAATCGTTTAGGCAGCGATGGTCCCGCGAATATGTCCTGGGGCTGCAAATACAGGGGCAAATGGCAGTCGGCAACTGAACCTCGAGGAAGGAGACCTCGTCATCGTGGCCGAGGACAATCTGCCGCCTCAGGATGTGGCTCGTGGGTCGGTCATTGCCACGCACGGCCAAGGAGGGACGGCATGGTCAGGGTCGTCGAAATAAGGACTTTACACTGGAGCGGTTTTCGGCGGGCCATGCACAAATTGAGGCCGCTCCCCATTGTTGAAGCCGATGCAGGCGTTCAACGGGGCCGGTGTTGCGTGACCTTCCATCCATGGCGGCGATTACTGGTTATTTGATCTTAATTATGAAGTCTAGTGTAAAGTTAGGCTAGGGCAAAGCGGGAGCCTGCAATAAAAGCTCGCTCTCTCGCTCTTGGCGAATTCGCCCCGCTTAGCCACCGTAGGTTAGCTAGAGTAAAGAGATTTGAATTGCTGAAGGAAATATAGTTGTTCGCTAACATTGAAATAGATCGAGCCTATCCATTTTCGCCCCGCCGATAAATAATTAAATTACAGCCACCCAAAGTTTTCGGTTGATTTCATTAGAAAAACTCTTCTAATTTATCATGGCGCCCCCGGGTGGACTGTAAAGTTAATTATAGGCAACAACAATGCGTGACAGTGACACAAGCGGTTGCAGTATGCATGCAAACATATTCGTTGCCCGCGTCGTGGTGTGTGTGTCAATCAGCAATCAATTTGCATAATATCATCGCGTCGTCACGCCAAGAATAATTTTTGTGCAAATTTCTGCTACCGCCGAGGGATGCCCTGCGATAAAGCCAGGAAAGTAGCAGTTGGATTCAAAGATCCAAAGAGGAATCAGAGGTATTTGTGCAGAAAATTGAAGGCTGAGCAAAAGACATTCAGATCTCTCTTTGAGGTGTCTTGTGCTGAAAACATTGCACATCGCCTTCAATTCTAGGCACAGACGTATGATATACACATAGTAGAGCTTGATTGCATGCATTTTATTAGTAAGTGCATAAAAACAAAACACACATAAATACATACATATCGACACATACAGACATATGTGAGCCGCTATTTGGACGCAACAGTTATATGTACATACATCTATCGTTTACTGCAATCACTGTCGCCCTCCCCGGTATCCGTTTCTTTTCCGTTGGACCTTGTTAGAACCTCACAAGAAAGTTTGTTCGTTCGTTCACCCAAGCCACGGCGTATAGAAAGTATCCACACATACATACAAGCAGCAGCACCGGTGCATTATTTCGTTTTCGCTTCTCCACTGCTGCTTGCGTTGTATTTGTTGGGAGAATTTTTCGTTGCCGCTCTTGAGCTTAACGGTGCGCCAAGTGACGCGCTACCCTGTATCTAACGGGTATGTTGTTTTAGGCTGTTACTTGCCAGTGACGCGATACCCTACATTCTAAGGGTATATTGTTTTCGAACGTCACTTGCAGCTTCTCTTTCCCTTGATACCTCGTGCCTCGACATTCAATTAAAATTCGTTTTCGATTATCGTTTTCGTTCAAACATTAAAAAAAAAAAAATAATAATAATAAATAAATAAATAGAAATAATAGTGGTTTGTTGCGTAAAATCTACATACACAAATATTATGGCAGAAAACAGTAAATCCACTCTTGAAGACTTAAAGATTAAGCTCAAAGTCGAGTAAAAAGCATTCGCCGCTTAGAGGATCGATTAGATCAAGGGTCGATTCCTTTGCAATTACCGGAATTACAATGTAGATTAGATTGTTTGAATGCTTCAATTGAAAAGGCGAACCATTTGCAGGAGCAAATCGAGGATATAACAGGTGATGATGCATATGCAGCCGAGTTGGAAGAGCTGACGATTGTCACCAAAGGGAAAGATAATGTCGCTTATCGCCGCCTTTGATGCAGCAAGCGAGACGAAGCCAGTGTCTTCTTCAGCCCCAACTCATGCTAGACTTCAGAAATTGGCATTACCCAAATTTAGTGGTAAACATCGGAGTTCAAAATTTCCATTAGCCTTTTTTGGTGACTAGTCCATAGCGACAACTGCATACCGGTGATCGAAAATTTAATCATTTGATTTCGTGCCTCTCTGATGAAGTATTAGGAACAATAAAGGCGTTCCAAGTCACCGAGGCAAATTATGAAAAGGCCATGGCTGGCCTAAAACGAGTGTATGACAACGATTATTTGATTTTCACGTAATGCCACCACCCAGAGAGAGTGCCTGCCATCAATATCGAATCAATCTGCATCATCTCTAAGAAATCTAATCGATACTGTTTCGTCGTAATTACGGATCGTTACTGTCGATCGGAGATGATACAAAAATTTCGAATGCAATGCTCATTCATCTCGTTTTAAACAGAGTCGACCCAGTGACGCTAACAAAAGTGGGATGAACAGAGTCCTTATTAACTTGTTGCCGCTTTGGTCCGACTTTGAGAAACATTATCGTCGATACCAGCATCTGTCTGCTGAAGAATCGACCAAGCCAACTGGCAAGACAAAGTCATGCCATGGTTAGGTTAAGAATAAGGCGGTAGCCGGGAGGAGAATAAGAGCCTCCCGCCCCAAGCTCCGCGGACCTATAAAAGGTCCGTTGTGTTGCCGCATGGGCAGAAAACCCGAACCGTGAGGCATACTACTGCAGGTTAAGAAAAGTCCCATCCGGTGGCTTGGATGTATTTGGACAAGGTCCTGGTTTGATTTCGGACAGGTCAGAAATGTCCTCAAATTACGAGTTTGAGTTGCAGGAAGAGTTGATTTCCATCGGCGGGCAAAAGTTTTGCAGGAAGAAATGGGGACCAAGAAACGATTCCACACCTGAGGCAAAAGAATATGAAGAACACTATCGTTATGTCGTTATGAGGGATTGACAGTCTAGAGGCATGAGTGCCGATCTGCCAGTGTCCCGTAATGGCTCTAGTAACTGCAGAGCACTGTGCTCTGCTGAGTTTATTGTCGCTCTGCTGAGCGCTTCTTCGATCGATATGGCCATATCAATCTTGAGACTTTACAGGAAACGGTTTGCTGCCATCTCCTATTGGCATTTTGGTCCTAACAATTCG
Source organism: Drosophila lowei (assembly GCA_008121275.1). NCBI lineage: Eukaryota > Metazoa > Arthropoda > Insecta > Diptera > Drosophilidae > Drosophila > Drosophila lowei. The sequence goes on along the minus strand of CM017781.1, from coordinate 31,301,384 downwards.
TGCGTTAGGATTCTGCACGTAGCCAAGGGCATCGCTACTTGCTCCCTCTCCGATAGGAGAGGAATCGTAGTACCCTGCCAGGCTGGCTCGTCGGCGTCGTTCCCCTTCGATGTCCCTTGGCCGGGGACCCATATAAGGAAAAGATCTAACTGCTCTGCGATCTCGTGCAGAGACCTGCGGCATATTTACAGTCGCTGAGTTCGACGATATTGAGCCTAGAGCAGTTTGATTCGACGCTGCTTTGCCATGTGGGGAAGACGCACACTAAGTGCGTATCTAGAAATGGTTGGAGACGATCGAAATGGCCTCCTTGATGGCTTCAACCTCCGCTTGGAACACACTACAGTGATCCGGGAGCCTGAAGCAATGACTGATGTTCAGCTCGCTGCAGTAGACTCCGCCTCCCACGCGGCCGTCTAGCTTTGAGCCATCAGTGTAGAAGTGGACCGCATTTGCAGGTCCTGGTTCGCCCATCTCCCAGTCCTCCCTAGGTGGGATTGATACCTGGAAGGGCGTCGAGAGGTGATCACTAGGAATACAGTAATCTGTCCTCTCTGGTAATTGCGGGAGTCTCATCAGGATTCCCGAGTGCCCAACCGCGGATGCTTTCCACAGTCTGGCTTCTCTCATTCTGAGGGCGGAAAGTGTTGCCACCTTCTTTCCCATGAGATCCACAGGGAGGAGGTCCAGCACAGTATCCAGGGCTTCCCCTGGAGTAGTGCGTAGCCCGCCAGTTATGCATAGCTCTGCCATGCGTTGAACTCTGCTGAGTTTATTGAGGCATGTCCTTCTGTCTAAGGCTGGCCACCGTACTACCACTCCATAGAGCATGATTGGTCGTACGATGGCGGTGTGTAGCCACCGAACTATATAGGGGGTCATTCCCCATTTTAGTCCGATGGCTTTCCTGCAAGTATAGAGGGCCACTGTGGCCTTCTTTACTCTATCCTCTATGCTCAATTTCCAATCGAGCTTTCTGTCGAGGATTAGGCCAAGATACTTGGCGTTGCTGCTGAAGGCTAGCGTTTCCCCACATAGTCTTGGGGGAATCAGTACCGGAACTTTGTACTTCCTAGTGAAAAGCACCAGTTCCGTTTTAGACGGGTTGACGCCTAACCCGCATTTGTCTGCCCATTTCGACATTTTCGTGAGAGTACTTGTCATGCACTCACACAACGTCTGCGGAAATTTTCCGGAGAATGCTATGGCAACATCGTCCGCATACGCCACCACACGGCAGCCACCCCCCTCTATCTCCCGCAGCAGTGTGTTCACTGCCACGTTCCATAGGAGGGGCGAGAGGACTCCGCCCTGCGGTGTGCCTCTGCTGACAAATCTGGTACACGTTGACGTCCCCAGTGATGCCTCAACCGTCCTGCATTGTAGCATCTGATCGATCAGGCTCACCGTCCTGGAGTCAACGCCCAGATCCGTCAGTGCGCCCGTGATGGCGGTCGGAAGGATGTTGTTAAAGGCGCCCTCTATGTCGAGGAAGGCTACAAGGGTGTACTCCTTAAAGTTAAGGGACGCTTCGATGATCGATGTGATCGAGTGTAGGGCCGTTTCGGTGGATCTTCCCTTCCGATAGGCATGCTGGGAGTCTGAGATCAGACTGGACGAAATGCACGCCGTGAGATGCAGCCCCAGGAGCCGCTCCATCGCCTTTAGAAGAAAAGACGATAGACTAATGGGTCTGAAATCTTTTGGGGCAGTGTGCGAGGGCTTGCCTGCCTTGGGTATGAATACGACTTTGGTCTGAAGCCAGGTGTCAGGAATGCACCCGTGGGAGAAGATTCCCTCGTAAATTATTTTGAGCCAGTTAATGGCTTTATGTCCCGCGTGAATCAGTTGGGCAGGGGAAAATGCCGTCTGGCCCCGCGGACTTGTAGGGTTTAAAGCTTCTGATCGCCCAGGAAATGTTCTCCTGGCTTAGCAGGCTCAGGATGGCATTTGAGGCGACAGAAGGAGGCGCGAGGTAGTTGGGTCTGTTTTCATCGCAGCCAGGGAAGTGGGTATTTAGGAGAAGATTTAGCGACTCATCGCTGGACGTAGTCCACGACTGGTCGGTGTTCTTCAAAGCGTTCCCAGGGTGGGTGTTGTCTTCGAGAGAACTCTGCGCAAGCGCTGAGGCTTCTGAATTACTCTCGATTTCGCTGCAGAACTTACGCCAGGAGGCGCGTTTGGCTTTTCTAGTTCTTTGTTGTAGGTTGACAGACTGGCCTTATATTCGGCCCAGTTTTGCTCAACGTTTCCAGCCTTAGCTTTATTGAAGAGTCTCCGGGAGGCTTTCCGGAGTTCACCCAGTTCGGATTCCACCATTCAGGTTTCTTCCGGCCTCTGTTCTTGCCAGAGGGGCATGCTTTGTCGAGCGCCTTGTTGCAGGCGTCGGTAAAGATCTTAAGAAGACGAGTCGTGGCCTCCGTGGAGAACTCCTCCTCAGATGGGGGCTCAGGGAGAACACGACAGAGGTAATCAGAGTACCGAGTCCAGTTTGTCCGCCTAATGTTCCGGAATCGAACTGGCTTCGGTACTGAGAAGGAGAAACAGTTTCCACGTACCTGTGGTCCGAGAAGGAGTGCTCTTCCAGGACCCTCCAGGATACAATGTTACGCTGTATCTCATGAGAGGCAAGCGTGAGGTCCAGGACCTCCTTGCGGTTTTAATAATAAAGGTGGGATCACTACCCCCGGTTTAATAAGACCATCTGAGTGGTCAGTAAGTAACTGAAAAGGTACTCACCCCTTTCGTTTGTGTCAGTGCTTCCCCACTGACAGTGATGTGCATTGGCATCGCACCCCACAATTAGGCCGATGTCCTTGGCCGAGCAGTCTGCGATTAGAGCCCGGAGAGGCGTGTGGAGGGGTCTGGCTGATCATGCCCCATGTATGCGGAGCAGATCCTCAGTGAGCGCTCCTGGCCTTCGAGGCTCACTGCGGTGTGGTCTTCATTGCTGAAATTTGGGAGCAAAAATAAGTGCAACTCTCTTTTTGCAAGAATGCAGGTACGAATTTTACCTGCGGTTTCAGCTACGTATAGCTTGTAGTCAGAAGTCCTCAGACCGGAGACCCTGTTTCCGAGGATCCAGGGCTCCTGAATGAGGACTATGTCGGCTCCACCCTTGGCCAGGTGGAGCAGTAGAGCAGCGCATGCTGCCTTTACAATGGTGGAGGTTTATCTGCAGGAGCGTCAACGACATTCCTGAGGCTCGCCTCCACCATTGTTGCTTCTAGATCGCTGTCAGGGGAGATCTATGGATTCCTCATTTAGGACGAGGATGATCTGGCGCCTCTGCCCTTGGATATCCTCCACCTTTGCACCTTCCAATCGGCTGTAGGAAGGTGGGGTTGCAGACCTGCAGTAACCTGAGGATCTTCTCAGGCTCTGCAGGCTTAGCCGAGACCCACGCTCTGGCTCTCGGGCGGCTTGGGACATCTTCCCATTTTACGGCCTCCAGTTTCGCCCCTGGATAGACCTCTTTGAGGGCCGCCACCGCCTTCATGTAGAGGGCCGCAGAGCGAGCGTCTTGGCAGGCGATGGCTTTCACCTTGCCTTGATGCCACCCTGCGTCCTCACACTTTGGCGGTGGTCCGCCATTTCTCCTCCAGTTCCAGTAGGAACCGGTCCTGGAGCTCGTTCTCCACCAGGTGCCACTTATCGCGAGGGACATGGCCGTCCTCGGCGTCCCTGTCCAGGACACCGATCAGGGTCTTGCCCTCGCCACCTCAGCGAACGACCGGTTCGTGAGGTGGGTCTTCACCCGCTTGGCTTGCTGGGCTTGGCCTGGCTGATTTGCGGGGTCCTCCGCTGAGCGTTGCCGCTTGTTGGGGGCCTTGGCTGCGCCCTTTCCGGCTTTGGCTGGCTGGAACAGTGGAAGGATTGAGGGAGGCCCACAGCCTCTGCTCCTTCCCTTCGGCTGACGCTCTGAAGTTCGGGTCTTCGTTGGACAGGATGAAAGCCGCTCGTCTCCTGTCCTGGTACGACGGCTTTCCTCCCCGTGGTGCAGAGACGCTGCCCGCCGGGGCTCCCATGGGTTTCTTCGGTCCCGGTGCGCTTACCAGCCGCGATTACGCTCTGCTTGGCAGCCACCCCGGTATCCGTTTCGCCCTTGGAGCCACCCGACTTGGAAGGACCCGATTGGCTTTTTCGGGCCCCCTCGCTGCGGCTGCTGCTTGAAGACGGTGGACCGACTCAGTCTCCTTCCCCGTCTTCTTTGGACCCGGTTTCCCAGGCGCTTGGGCAGAGGGATTGGCTTGTCCCTCCGGTACTTTAAGAGGAGTACCGAGCTCCTTTGCGGTTTTGTTTGTTTTTATATATTGAGTATTTGGCATAGTAGTTCCCACGAGTAGGCGGGAAGGGGATGGTCACCCGAGGCATAGCCCGCTTGCCCCGGGAAGCCTGATTTAAACTGGAGGTCGGCAGGTATCCAGAGTCCGCATATTAGCGACCGGGCACCCCCCCGGCCATGCATCCCTCGGCATATAACAGTGTCACCTTGGATTGGGGTAATTTCACCGAGAGTTTTCTTCTCTCCGCCCGACTACCATTCGCCAGCATCCTAGCAGAGACATGACCGTGCTAGGACCTGTTTCCAGCCGCCCTCACGTGGAGAGTATAGTCGCACTTCCACCGGTGTGCACAGTTACGGCGGGTGACGATTCGTTCGCAACCCTCTGTGTCCTAGGGGGTGTGAGACGCAGACCGCACCGGGTATTACTAACCGGAGCGGCTGCGCCTCAGTTCCGAGTTCACAGTTGTGCGAGCCGACCCGTCATCCGTTTGTCCCCCTGTAGCACCCGATGGCTGACGGCTAAGTCATGCCATGCAAGCAACATAATCGCAGTTCGTTTGCTTGTTCTTCCACTTCCACCAACAGTAGAACTCAGCAAACTTGTAGCTACTGCAATTCAGGAGACCATGTAGTGTCAAATTGCCCTCCATTTTCGCGTCTCTCGGTGATGCAAAGGTTTGAGTTTGCCAAATCGGCAACCTTATGCATTAATTGTCTGCGAAAAAGGCCACGCTGTTGTAAAATGCAAAGCCAATAAATGTCGAGTGTGCAGCCGCTCACATCATACATTATTGCATCGATACACAGTGTCGGCTAATAGTCTCGCGTTGCCACCACCCAGAGAGAGTCCTTCTCCTCCATCAAATCAGAATCAACCTTCCACGTCACATGTTCTGCATGCGATAGCGTTGGACAGGGTAATTCTGGCTACGTCGATCATAAGCGTCCGAACTAAGAGCGGTGAACACATTCTGGCCAGAGCTTTGCTCGACTCTGGATCACAAACAAATTTCATTACCGAGGACCTCGCTAATCGCTTACAGATCCGTAGAGAGGAGTCCTGTATTAACTTGTTTGGAATTGGTGAATCTAATTAAACATTAAACATTATCACCCTGACCAGTCAGTAAATGTGACTGACTGGCGAATCCCAGAGAACCTACCACTGGCAGACCCTTATTTCTACAAGCCACAAAGAATAGATATGCTAATTGGAGCAGAATCGTTCTTTTGAACTATTAGCTGTTGGTCAAATTAAACAAGGTCCTGACTTTCCAACTCTTCAGAAAACCCTTCTTGGTTGGGTTGTGTCGGGGAAAATATGTTTCAGGAGTTCTGCTCCTCAAATTACAAACAGTTTGAGTTGCAGTGAAGAGTTGCTAGTATCCATCGATAGGACCTTGAAAAAGTTTTGGTCACTGGAAGAAATGCCATCTACCAAGAAAAATTGCCACACCTGAGCAAAAGCTATATGAAGAACACTATCGTAAGACGACTCAGGTACTATCATCAGGTCGGTTCGAAGTAAGGCTCCCGTTTAAATCGGATCAAATTGTTTAGGCAACTCCTTTGAGGTTGCGAAACGGCGGTTTTGTCGCTTGAAAGACGATTGCATCGTGACCCTGAGTTGAAGAAAATGTACTTGGAATTCATGGAAGAGTACCTCCTTAGGTCATATGTCTCCTACTGACAATACGATTCCTTCTACTCGTCATTCAAAATTTTCGAATTTTCATGTCGGCCCACACGAGCGCTGTGAGCATCCTTCGACAGAGGCGTTTGGATAGTGAACGCTCAGGAGGTCTGCCGTCAGACAGTTCGATCGTGTATGCGCTTTGTTTTAAATGCAAGCCTCGGTGCTGACGCAACTCATGGGGAATTTACTGCAGATCGACTCCGTGCTCTCGCCCATTTTCCAATTTGCGGCGTTGGCTTTTGTGGACCAGTGTACACGACATTGAAAAATTCTGGGAGCCCCCATACAAGTCATACATTGCGCTTTTGTTTGTTTTATGTCCAAGGCGGTTCACCTAAAATAGTTTCCGATCTAACCACCACTGACTCTTTGTGTTAGCTTTCCAAAGGTTCGTAGGGCGCCGAGGATATCCCATTTCGTCGAGCGAGCCGCCATCTCACGCTCTGCGGATCAGGCTCAAGGAGCAAGGAGACGCAGGAACGACTTCGCGTCAAAAGAACGGATGCAGATTTGCGTTCATACCGCCGCGAGCCTCACATGGGAGGGGCTATGGGAGGCAGGTGTAAAACTGCCAAAGAGCCTACTCCTACGGACGGTAGAGCAGCGCGCTCCTAACCGCCGAAGAGCTCGCCACAGTCCTCGTCGGTATCGAGGCCATAAATGAACTCGGAGGCCGCTGGGAGCCATCAGCCAAGATCCAAGGACGGCAAGGCCCCACACCCGGGCACCTGCGGTAAGGCGGGTCAGCATCGCCCAGGACGGACTCCGGACCAGGAGAGTCTCCAGTTGCTTGCGGCGATGGCGACTTGTCTTGGCAGCGATGGTCCCGCGAATATGTCCTGGGGCTGCAAATGGGGCAAATGTACCAGCGGCAACTGAACCTCGAGGAAGGAGACCTCGTCATCGTGGCCGAGGACATCTGCCGCCTCAGGAGGAGGCTCTCGTGGGGAGGTCATCGCCACGCACGAAGGAGAGGACGGCATGGTCAGGGTCGTCGAAATAAGGACTAGCACTGGAGCGGTTTTCGGCGGGCCATACACAAATTGGCGCCACGCTCCCAGTAATGTTGAAAGCGATGCAGGCGTTCCAGCAGAGTGACCTTACGTGACCATCCATCCATGGCGGCGATTACTGGTTATTTGATCTCTTAATTATGAAGTCTAGTGTAAAAGTTAGGCTAGGGCAAAGCGGTAGCGCAATAAAAGCTCTCTCGCTCTTGGCGAATTCGCCCCTTTGCCACCGTAGGTTAGCTAGGAGTAAGAGGATTTGAATTGTGAAGGAAATATAGTTGTTCGCTAACATTGAAATAGATCGAGCGTATCCATTTTTCGCCCCGCCGAATAAATAATTAAATTACAGCCACCCAAAGTTTTCGGTTGATTTCATTAGAAAAACTCTTCTAATTTTATCATGGCGCCCCCGGGTGGACTGTAAAAGTTAATTATAGCAACAACAATAAGTGACAGTGACACAAGAAATTGCAGTATATGCAAAACATATTCGTTGCCCGCGTCGGTGTGTGTGTCAATCAGCAATCAATTTGCATAATATCATCGCGTCGGTCGCCAAGAATGGTTTTTGTGCAAATTTCTGCTACCGCCGAGGGATGCCCTGCGATAAAGCCAGGAAAGCAGCAGTTGGATTCAAAGATCCAAAGAAATCAGAGGTATTTGTGCAGAAATTGAAGGCTGAGCAAAAGACATTCAGATCTCTTTTGAGGTGTCTTGTGCTGAAAAACATTGCACATCGCCTTCAATTCTAGGCACAGACGTATGATATACATATAGTAGAGCTTGATTGCATGCATTTTATTAGTAATTGCATAAATATATAACGAAATACACACACAAATACATACATATCGACACATACAGACATATGTGAACCGCTATTTGACGCAACAGTTATATGTACATACATCTATCGTTTACTGCAATCACTGTCGCCCTCCCCTTATTTTGTTCTACCTTTCTCGTCGTTAGAACCTCACAAGAAAGTTTGTTCGTTCGTTCACCCAAGCCACGGCGTATAGAAAGTATCCACACATACGCTAGCAGCAGCACCGGTGCATTATTTCGTTTTCGCTTCTCCACCGCTGCTTGCGTTGTATTTGTTGGGAGAATTTTCGTTGCCGCTCTTTGAGCTTAACGGTGCGGTGCGCCAAAGGGTGACGCGCTACCCTGTATCTAAGGGGGTATGTTGTTTTCGGCTGTTACTTGCCAAGTGACGCGATACCCTACATTCTAAGGGTATATTGTTTTCGAACGTCACTTGCAACTACTCTTTCCCTTGATACCTCGTGCCTCGACATTCAATTAAAATCTGTTTTCGATTATCGTTCTCGTTCAAACAAACATTTTAATAATAAATAAATAAATAGAAATAATAGTGGTTTGTTGCGTAAAATCTACATACACAAATATTATGGCAGAAAACAGTAAATCCACTCTTTGAAGACTTAAAGATTAAGCTCAAAAGTCGAGTAAAAGCATTCGCCGCTTAGAGGATCGATTAGATCAAGGGTCGATTCCTTGCAATTACCGGAATTACAATGTAGATTAGATTGTTTGAATGCTTCAATTGAAAAGGCGAACCATTTGCAGGAGCAAATCGAGGACATAACAGGTGATGATGCATATGCAGCCGAGTTGAAGAGCTGACGATTGTCACCAAGGAAAGATAATGTCGCTTATCGCCGCCTTTGATGCAGCAAGCGAGACGAAGCCAGTGTCTGCTTTCCAGCCCCAACTCATGCTGAGACTTCCGAAATTGGCATTACCCAAATTTAGTGGTAAACACTCGGAATTCAAAAAATTTCATTAGCCTTTTGAGAGACTAGTCCATAGCGACAACAGCATACCGGTGATCGAAAAATTTAATCATTTGATTTCGTGCCTCTCTGATGAAGCATTAGGAACAATAAAAGGCGTTCCAAGTCACCGAGGCAATTATGAAAAGGCCATGGCTGGCCTAAAACGAGTATATGACAACGATTATTTGATTTTCACGAATAATATTTTCACATTGTTAAAACTGCCGAGAATATCGCATCAATCTGCATTATCTCTAAGAAATCCCCATCGATACTGTTTCGTCGATTTACGGATCGTTACTGTCGATCGGAGATGATACAAAAATTTCGAATGCAATGCTCATTCATCTCGTTTTAAACAGAGTCGACCCAGTGACGAAACAAAAGTGGGATGAACAGCTTACTTATGAGAAGTTGCCGCTTTGGTCCGACTTTGAGAAAGTCTTGAATCGTCGATACCAGCATCTGTCTGCTGAAGAATCGATTCGCCAAGGCAAGACAAAGTCATGCCATGCAAGCAACATAATCGCAGTTCGTTTGCTTGTTCTTCCACTTCCACCAACAGTAGAACTCAGCAAACTTGTAGCTACTGCAATTCAGGAGACCATGTAGTCAAATTGCCCTCCATTTTCGCGTCTCTCGGTGATGCAAAGGTTTGAGTTTGCCAAGTCGGCATCCCTTATGCATTAATTGTCTGCGAAAAGGCCACGCTGTTGTAAAATGCAAAAGCCAATAAATGTCGATGCGCAGCCGCTCACATCACATACATTATTGCATCGATACACAGTGTCGGCTAATAGTCTCGCGTTGCCACCACCCCAAGAGAGAGTCCTTCTCCTCCATCAAATCAGAATCAACCTTCCACGTCACATGTTCTGCATGCGACAGCGTTGGATAGGGTAATTGGCTACGCCGATCATAAGCGTCCGAACTAAGAGCGGTGAATACATTCTGGCCAGAGCTTTGCTCGACTCTGATCACAAACAAATTTCATTACCGAGGACCTCGCTAATCGCTTACAGATCCGTAGAGGAGTCCTGTTTGGAATTAATCTTGCTTGGTGGATAAAAATACACACAGTGGTGAAGTCGCGAAATAAAATTAAACCCTTTTGATCCTGAAATCAATTTCAGGTTATCACCCTGACCAGTCAAAATGTGACTGACTGGCGAATCCCAGAGAACCTTCCACTGGCAGACCCTTTATTTCTACAAGCCACAAAGAATAGATATGCTAATTGGGCAGAATCGTTCTTTGAAATTATTAGCTGTTGGTCAAATTAAACAAGGGTCCTGACTTTCCAACTCTTCAGAAAACCCTTCTTGGTTGGGCTGTGTCGGGAAAAATATGTTTCCAGGAGTTCTGCTCCTCAAATTACAAACAGTTTGAGTTGCAGTGAAGAGTTGCTAGTATCCATCGATAGGACCTTTGAAAGTTTTGGTCACTGGAAGAAATGCCATCTACCAAGAAAATTGCCACACCTGAGCAAAAGCTGATATGAAGAACACTATCGTAAGACGACTCAGGTACTATCATCAGGTCGGTTCGAAGTAAGGCTCCCGTTTAAACGGATCCAAATTGTTTAGGCAACTCCTTTGAGGGGTTGCGAAACGGCGGTTTTGTCGCTTGAAAGACGATTGCATCGTGACCCTGAGTTGAAGAAATGTGTACTTGGAATTCATGGAAGAGTACCTCTCCTTGAGGTCATATGTCTCCTACTGACAATACGATTCCTTCTACTCCACACTACGTAATCCCTCATCAGTGTGTTCTGAGGCCCCCAAGTACGTCTACCAAGCTCCGAGTCGTGTTCGATGCTTCGTCCAAGACGTCCTCACAGGTGGCCTTTAAATGATATTCTGATGGTAGGACCTACCATTCAAGAGGAATAATACCGACACTGCTCCGTTTCCGTCTGCACAGGTTTGCCCTGACTGCTGATGTTAAAAAGATGTATCGCCAAGTGATGGTGAACGAAGCGGATCGGCAGTTTCAGCTCATAGTGTGGAGAAGAGACCAAGCTCAACACTGTAACCTATGGGACTGGACCAGCCCCATTCTTAGCTATCCGGTGTTTGAAAAGGTTGAGTGAGTCTGCGAAGCTCCTTTCCCTAGAGCTGCTAACGTTATTGGGTCCGACTTTTACGTCGATGACTTGTTGACTGGTGCTGCATGCGTAGAGGAGCTAAGGGCAATTAAGTCCGAAGTGTCTCAGGTTCTTCAGACCGCAGGGTTTGAGTTGACTAAGTGGTTTTCAAACTCACCCGAGATCACCGCATCTGAGAGCACAGCCAAACCCATAACAATCTCGGATTCAGAGTCGACAAAGGCGTTAGGAATCTCATGGTTACCTACCGACGATGCCTTTAAGTTCAAAATTGACAATTCAGTTATGGGTCTCCGAGCGACAAATCGGAACATACTATCGGTGACATCAAAGTTGTTTGACCCCCTTGGTTTATTAAGTCCTATCGTTATAAAAGGCAAGATCCTATTGCAGGAGCTTTGGCTTAACAAACTAGATTGGGATGAGTCGATCCCGCTGCATTTGGAAACAGCGTGGAATAAGTTGAAAAATACACTATCTCAATTGGAAGACATATCCATATCTCGGTTTGTGTATTCCGATCCGATGTCACCGGTTCAAATACATGCCTTTGCTGACGCCTCCATGAGAACTGCAGAAGGTTTAAAAATATCATTGTTGACTTCGAAATCCAAAGTAGCGCCGCTCAAGACCAAAACGCTCCCAAGGCTTGAGTTATGTGCCGCTCACCTTCTCGCAGATCTCTGTCACAGAATCAAGCCCCTATTAAACGTGCCCATTGAACGAGTCGTTTATTGGTCGGATTCAGAGGTAACTCTTCATTGGATCCGGTCTCATCCATCGTCGTTGTCGACTTTCGTTTCAAATAGAGTGGCTGAGATTCAAGAGTGGTCAGATGATGCTACGGGCGGCATGTACCCACGAAACAGAACCCAGCAGATATTGTCTCAAGAGGTTGTGACGTCGACGAAATCGTTCAGTCAATTTGGTTCGAAGGACCATCATTTCTGAAAGAGGAAGAAGAAAACTGGCCCAAGAACGCTCATTACGAACACCCGATGATCTTCAGCTGGAAAGAGGAAGACTGCGGTCGGGCTGACCGCGGCTGCGCGAAGTTCGGAGCTGTTAGATGTCATCGAGGATTCTCGTCACACCTCAAACTGCTTAGAGTGTTCGTGTATGTGTTCCGCTTTATAAGAAAATGTAAAGACCCAAGCCTAAATTTCGAAAAAACTATCTCACCGACCGAATACAATGAAGCCTTTTATAAAATTGTCGAAATCGTCCAGCATCACGCGTATCAAGGAGAAATCGAAAAGGTTAGGAAAGGATCTACAATGGTCCTAGTCTTCAGCGGTTGAACCCATTCATCCATGAAGACACAGGGACTTGGTGCAACTTTTCGTTGTTGCGAGTGGGGGGCGACTAGCCAAAGCCCTATATCATACGATGCCAAGTTTCCTCTGCTTTTGACTAAGCGCTCGCAATTCGTGCGAAGCTATATTCGTCATCTGCACCATTCGAATTTTCATGTCGGCCCACGAGCACTTGTAGAGCATCCTTCGACAGAGCGTTTGGATAGTGAACGCTCAGGAGGTCTGCCGTCAGACAGTTCGATCGTGTATGCGCTGTTTTAAATGCAAGCCTCGATTGCTGACGCAACTCATGGGAATTTACCGCAGATCGACTCCGTGCTCTCGCCCATTTTCAATTTGCGGCGTTGATTTTTGTGGACCAGTGCACACGACATTGAAAATTCGCGGAAGGCCCCATACAAGTCATACATTGCGCTTTTGTTTGTTTTGCGTCCAAGGCGGTTCACCTAAAAATAGTTTCCGATCTAACCACTGACTCTTTTTGTGTTAGCTTTCCAAAGGTTCGTAGGGCGCCGAGGATATCCCCATTTCGTCGGAGCGAGCCGCCATCTCAGCGCTCTGCGGATCAGGCTCAAGAGCAGGAGACGCAATTCGCGACTTCGCGTCAAGAACGGATGCGAATTTGCGTTCATACCGCCGCGAGCTCCTCACATGGGAGGGCTATGGGAGGCAGGTGTAAAACTGCCAGAGCCTACTCCTACGGACGGTTGGCAGCGCTCTCCTAACCGCCGAAGAGCTCGCCACAGTCCTCGTCGGTATCGAGGCCATAATGAACTCGAGGCCGCTGGGAGCCATCAGCCAAGATCAAGCGACGGCAAGGCCCTAACACCCGGGCACCTGCTGACAGGCGGGTCGCTCATCGCCCCCAGCACTGCGGACTCGGACCAGGAGAGTCTCAGTTGCTTTGCGGCGATGGCGACTTGTCTCGTTTTCAGGCAAACGTTTTGGCAGCGATGGTCCCGCGAATATGTCCTGGGGCTGCAAATACGGGGCAAATGGCACCAGCGGCAACTGAACCTCGAGGAAGGAGACCTCGTCATCGTGGCCGAGGACAATCTGCCGCCTCAGGAGTGGCTCGTGGGGAGGGTCATCGCCACGCACGAAGGACGGCATGGTCAGGGTCGTCGAAATAAGGACCAGCACTGGAGCGGTTTTCGGCGGGCCATACACAAATTGGCGCCGCTCCCAAATGTGTTGAAGCCGATGCAGGCGTTCAACGGGGCCGGTGTTGCGTGACCTTCCATCCATGGCGGCGATTACTGGTTATTTGATCTTAATTATGAAGTCTAGTGTAAAGTTAGGCTAGGGCAAAGCGGGAGCGCAATAAAAGCTCGCTCTCTCGCTCTTGGCGAATTCGCCCCGCTTTGCCACCGTAGGTTAGCTAGAGTAAGAGATTTGAATTGTGAAGGAAATATAGTTGTTCGCAAACATTGAAATAGATCGAGCGTATCCATTTTCGCCCCCGCCGAATAAATAATTAAATTACAGCCACCCAAAGTTTTCGGTTGATTTCATTAGAAAAACTCTTCTAATTTTTCAATAATAATCTTAAAAGTACAAAACATCCGGCGCCAATAATATATAAGTTGTTGGTAAGAGAAGTGTTATTATGTTGGTTGTATGACGATCGGACAAAGACTAATTGCAGGGCTGATGGGCCAGATTCCCTTGCCCCATGCCTGAGCGAGATTGGGTGGTAGAAGGAGAGCGTCAGAGCTTCTAAGCCGAGCAACGAACCATATAAAGAGATATAAATAAGTACCATAGCTGTCGAAAAGAAAAGAATAGGCTGCATTAAAGATGAAAGAACGGTCGGTGTCGTGCGTAAACATTTCCGGTTAACAATATTCATCTACAGTAGGGAGTACATAGCGAACAATAAATGGGACTTACTTTAGGCTGCACCTCTGTGATTTAGCCACGATGTTTATTGAATAAATATAGGGTTGGGAAACCGACAAACCATGATTCATTAAACAATTTTAAAATACCAAATCCCTATCAGAAACGGGGGACAGTTGTGAGTTGCTGCTGCGACCGCAACTCTACATTTATACCGATACATATCAGAATGAAAGCTATTAAACGACAAAGAGTGCGTGCGAGAGAGACAGAATATCAGTCAGAACGTGTCGACGGGCGCTGCGTAGCCACTGCAAATTGATTTGTTACTTTTGGCTATAATAATAATCCGATCTTACTCGGATTCGGCAAGGTTCGGCAATCTGGTAGATATGGCCATTCTCTATGATTGTGCGTTTTAATTTTCTCCTATCTTCAAAATTGTGGTTGCCACAGATTTTCGTTGTTTATGGTTGCGGAAGGGGTGGGCGAAATTTTGAAACACACTTGTAGCAGTGAGCTGTCAACAGTGAGTTCTGCAGTGAAAAATTACAAATAGTTTTGTAGCAGTGAGAGCTCGACAGTCAGGTCTAATAGTCTCTGAGATCTGTGGATGCCACAGATTTTCGTCCTTTGCGGGACGGAAGGGGTGAGGCGAAATTTTAATAACAACTCGTCAAGGTCCGATATCACAGGAGTGTGGATACCAAATTTGGTTGCTCTAGCTTTATAGTCTCTGAGATCTAGGAACTCATATTTAGCAATAGGCAAAGCCGGCTATGATACGTGTGTGTTAGAGAGAGACAGGGCGAGAAAAATGAAATAGTTTTCTTCATTCTGGCTATAATAATGATATGATTCAATTCAGATTCTGCAGTCTAGAAGATATGGTCATTCTCTACGATTCTGTGTTTTTGGTTTTCTCGTATCTTTAAAATTGTGGATGCCACAGATTTTCGTCCTTTGTGGGGGCGGAAGTGGGCGGGGCGATGTTTTGAAATATACTTGTAACAGTGACATATCACAGAAGGCTGGATACAAAATGTCGTTGCTCTAGCTCTTATAGTCTTTGAACACTAGGCGCTGATAGGGACGGACAGACGGACGGACGGACAGACGGACGGACAGACAGATGGCTCAATCGACTCGGCTATTGATGCTGATCAAGAATATATATACTTTATGGGGTCGGAAACGCTTCCTTCTGGACGTTACACACATCCATTTTCACCACAAATCTAATATACCCCAATACTCATTTTGATCGGGAATAAAACCGGTTTGTTTTGAAGCGTAAAATGAAAAGTTCAATTTTTGTTGCCTGGAGTGCAATTTACGATTAAAACACAAATCCCGGTTAAAAGCGGTGATTTATGTACTAAAATCATAACGATCATTTATATGATCAGATTCTGTTAAAAATATTACCATATTGTGGCCGGCATCCAATGATAAAAAACATATTTGATCACATTTATCTGCTTTATTTATTAACTTGGATAGCTACGTCATATTATTTAAGTATGTACTTTGAATAGTGTGGCTCGTATTTTCAAACGTAGTGTTTAACGAAATCACAGTGAATAATAATGAACAGTCCATTTCGCAGTGCGTATTCCCAAAGCAGCCTAAAAATAAAATAAATATTATTAAGGAATCCAAAACTCGTGTATATAAGAATGTTTATTAAACCCGATTCAAAATGAGGGCTGGGGTATATTAGATTTGTGGTGAAAATGGATGTGTAACGTCCAGAAGGAACCGTTTCCGACCCCATAAAGTATACATATTCTTTGATCAGCATCAATAGCCGAGTCGATTGAGCCATGTCTGTCTGTCCGTCCGTTCAACTGTCCGTCCGTCTGTCCGTCCCTATTAGCGCCGAGTGCTCAAAGACTATAATGAGCTAGAGCAACGACGTTTTGTATCCAGGCTCCTGTGATATGTCACTGCTACAATTGTTTTCAAAACTTCACCCCCGCCCACTTCCGCCCCTCTATGAACGAAAAATCTGGGCATCCACAATTTTAAAGATACAAGAAAACAAAAACGCAGAATCGTAGAGAATGAATTTATCTTCAGAATGCGGAATCTGAATCATGTCGTATCATTATTATATAGAATGAAAAAACAATTTCATTTTTTCGCCCTGTCTCTCTAACACACACGTATCATAGCCGGCTTTGCCTATTAAAATATGAGTTCCTAGATCTCAGAGACTATGTGCCAGAGTAAATCCAAATTTGGTATCCAGACTCCTGTGATATCGGACCTTGACGAGTTGTTATTAAAATTTCGCCTCACCCCTTCCGCCCCCGCAAAGGACGAAAATCTGAGCATCCACAGATCTCAGAGACTATTAGACCTGACTGTCGAGCTCTCACTGGTACAAAACTATTTGTAATTTTTCACTGCAGAACTCACTGTTGGCAGCTCACTGTAGTGTGTTTCAAAATTTCGCCCCACCCCTTCCGCAGCCATAAACAACGAAAATCTGTGGCAGCCACAATTTTGAAGATAGGAGAAAGTTAAAACGCACAATCATAGAGAATGGCCATATCTACCAGATGGCCGAACCTTGCCGAATCCAAGTAAGATCGGATTATTATTATAGCCAAAAGTAACAAATCAATTTGCAGTTACGCAGCGCCCGTCGACACGTTCTGACTGATTTTCTGTCTCTCTCGCACGCACTTTGTCGTTTAATGAAGCCATACTGACTATGTATCGGGTATAAATGTAGAGTTGCGGTCGCAGCAGCAACTCACAACGTTCCTCGTTTTTTTTAATATTTATTTCTAGTATTTGACTGCGTACAAGCATTCTGTTCAGAGCAGCTGCCGTTAATATCTCTTAAGTCACGTCTCTCTTAAGTTTTCTATTATCGCGCTCATCCTATGTACGCTCTCACTGCATACACGCACACACATATGTAACGATCTTACTTCTTATAAGCCACTGCTTCGACCCTCCATCAGTCTAGTCGGTCGTTCCTCTTCGAGGCAGTCGGTCAGCAGCGCACTGTCAAGACCGGCTGCATAGAGTTCTAAGCGTGGTCCGTTAGCTTTCTTCGTTTGCTTCAGCCAGCTCTCGTGACCGGCTGCACATATCTCTCTCTCGAATTCGAACTCGAAACAGTGCAAAACATCTCGGTCGTTCGTTTGTGCATAACTGTCGGTTCTTTATCGGTCGTCGCTTCGTTGCTTTGCCGGCGCATACATTTTGGACATACACAAATAAAAGTGCCGCAAAGTGAACGCAAAACGTTTTAAACTCGTCTGAACTCGCGTTGCATAATTTTTATTCAACTGTGATCGACTCATAAACTCCGCGTCAACAATAAATAGCCAAAACCATGGGCAAAAGGAAAAATAATAGAAGGAGTGGATCGTTGGCATGGGCAATGATAGTGATACAGTGACAGTTGGCGATGCTCCATCTAGTGAAAGGGTTAGTGCGAACGCAGCCACCACCCAAATCCCTGCATCGCGGATTTCCATTATGAGGCGGAAGGCTAGAGCCATTTTCGACAGGCTAGAGTCCATACGCACAGAGATTGATCGTGAAAAGCTGCGCCAAATGGATGAATATGATCTGCGAGGATTGTTGGAATCATTGACGGAGCTGAAATCTAATTTTACCAGCTTGGAAGAAGTGGATTTTAAGTCTATGTCCAGTGATATACCAGGGACTCGTCCATCCTATCTTTGAGGACCATTTACGCGGAGTTGGGGGCCCC
>CM017781.1:31260916-31283084 GCA_008121275.1 Drosophila lowei | reverse complement strand
ACAATAACCGATGCATCATCTGGCTAGAGATGTGAGTTATATCGATAAATTTTAATATTTAGTTCTGCCACTAACCGTACAGTATATACATAGATGCGCTAGTTCACACAACGAACATTCCGCACAGCGAACACAGAAAACTAAATCCCAGTGTTCGGCTTTGCGTTGCGGCTTGCGTAAATCTTTGCATGTGTTAGTGTAAAACGCACAATATATTTTCACAAAAATATGTGATTGTATGTTCTGGGTTTCTGTTGTGCTTCCAGCTTATTTGTATGTATGTACACGCATTCACTCTTACTCTCAAAATATTTGAAGAATGGGAAGGATAAGTGGGGGTGCGGGACACGGGCGTGGGAAATAAAATAAAAGCTGTTATATGTTTGATTTATACTTCAAAAAATATAAAATATTACAATAAAATAATTGCAAATTTGTATCCTTATGCATTCATATATGAATATGGAATTAGTTTTACATATATTTAAAATCAATTGTCAATTATGGAATATCTTATGTATGTACATACATGGCTCACAGCTTAAATGAACCAGAGCACCTTTCACACTTAAAAGTGCTATAACTTCTAAACCGTCTAACCTACTACTAAAAATCATATGTATACTGATAGACACATATTTAACCTTAATCTAAACTAACCTCATATAATTTTTAACATTTTTTAACACAGTTTAACAATTACAAATAAAAAATGCTGTCCTTCTTTATCCCACAGCTTATTTGAACCAGTTTCTTAAAAATCGTTTTGTATTTTATATTCAGCCAGGCTCCGTTTTCACTTTCACAAAAGTTTTCCGATTTTACTTTTGAAATCACATAATTGGGGGCTCCCGTTTTCCCATTCCGCAAAGATTTCTTCGTTTTCAAACGAAAACATTTTCGTTGACGAAAATGAAAAGTAAACGGCACATACAACAAAACGAACCTTGATTGCAAAAGGAAAAAAAAATAGATGACTTATTGATGCATTAACATAAACTTGACACCTATATCAGGGTAATTTTAACTTTGTGCTTTCTTTTTATGTAAATTTTAATTTTATTTTTTAACCCAACCCTCAAATTTGGTTCGACAAAATTGGCCACGGCAAATAAACAAAATTTCGTTTTGAATTGTAAACAGCTGACGCATTCCGATTTGGTTATCGGAACGTTGGCAATAAAAATTTTGCGCATAACAGCACAACTGTACGTAATAACAGCTCAGACTGTGCTTGTAACATGCGCTAAACAGGGAATTACTCGTAACTGTCAATTTAATAATGTCACCACTGGATGACTCCGTTGGCTCAGTTACCTGACTTTAAAAGACATTGAAAGTTTTTGGTTGATATTGATCAAAACATTATAAAACGTTAAAATTACTTAAAACAGCACTTTCAAGAGGAGGGGGAAAATTACTCGATAAATCACAGGAAAAATTGCTCGACCTTGATGCAAAAATAGGTTGAAAAAGGCTATAAGCAATAAAACGAGCTTACCACAAAAAATTTTAGTTTAAAAGTAATATAAATACAAAAAACGATTTTTTAAGAAATCCGTTTCAAAATAAGCCATGGGATAAAGGACAAAGTATTTTTATTTGTAATTGTTAAAACTGTGTTAAAAAAAAATGTTAAAAAATTATATGAGGTTAGTTTAGATTAAAAGGTCAATATGCGGCTATCTCAGTATACATATGATTTTTAGTAGTAGGTTAGACGGTTTTAGAAGTTATAGCATTTTAAAGTGTGAAAGGTGCTCTGTTCATTTAAGCTGTGAGCCACTGTACATATCAATACAGCTTCTTTAAAAAGTGTTAATACTCTTCAAAGGCGCGCAATTGTGTGGTATGTATGAGTGTATGACGGATATACCGCAAAGCGCGGAATCTTGTGAAAGACAAGTACATAATTCGAATTTTTCCCTCTGGTTCACCGTTGCTTTGATTAAGAGTATTTCAGAATGTATGTTGTATTTTAGCCAACCACTTATTATACGTGTACCTGAGTAGCAGCTCAGCGGTAGAGACTTTCTATGCACATAAAGATAGGGCCTTGCCGTCGCTGTTGTACATGCACAGAGCAAACAAGAATAAGGGGCCCACAGAGTGGTGGCAAAAGTTGTGTTACGTCTGAACGCAGTTACTGCGTGTGCTTGGAATATTCGATTTTCCTGCGCTGGTCACCAAATTTCTCCCCTTTCTGACTATCAGCGAATATTGCACCACTAATGAAAATCAATAACAGTTGATATAGAAAAATAAATATAATTAGGCAGGCTCTGGTTTTACATACTTTTAATATTCACTGAAACGTCCCTTTTCGTTTTAGGTGCTCCCGCTTTCGCAAATTGTTTTCATCGCTATGTTTGTTTATTTTCTTATCGATGCTGGCAAACTAAAACAGCTGACGGGAAATAGCTGTCTTTACCTAGTGTATTACGAGCACAATCTGAGCTGTTACGCGCTCATTTGTGCTGTAATGCGCCAAAATTTAACTGAATCGGGCTGCGACAGCTGTTAGCACGAAAACGCAATGTGTTGTTGCATTGAACAACTATTTCAGTGACAAATTTGACGTTGACAAATTTGAAAAAATTATTTATTGCCCTGGTAATGGCGTTAAATATATATTAATGCATCAATAAGACATCTATATTTTTCTTTGCATTTAAATTCGTTTTGTTGTACAAAAGCCGTTTACTTCTCATTTCGGTGAGGAAAGTTTGTCTGTTTTGAAACAGGAAAATCTTGAGTTTTCTGGAAAAGGAGATACCAATTTTTTCGTTTTCGAAAATAAAGTTGAACATTTTGAGAAAGTGCAAATCGGAGTCTGCCTATTATCTTTTCCGATAAGATCTGGAAAACCCCGTAGTTCAGCAAAGAGATTTCCAGTCTAAAAAGATCAAGTCAAGACTTTATTACAATAATTTGATTCTAATTTTTACTCTACTATGTAAAAGCGCGTTCAAACTTATCTGTTCTGAATGCTCAATGCTAAAGGAATTATATATTTCGCTGTTTGACGATTTTCCAAGGGCACTCGCTATTATTCTAGAATATGTCGGCAAATACAGATAAAACAATTTTCAAACCACCTACTCAAGACGGAACTCTGTTGTTCACTGCTTCACGATCATCGAGATAAAACAACGACCACAAATCTGTAAGAGCTTTTACCTCTTTTCTAATAAAACATCTCAGCAAATAACTTGATTCTGAAAGTCATTTCTGAATGGTTTTGGATAATGTAAATATACATAACTAATATGGAATATAGTCCATTCCAGGGCTTTCAAAAATATAAACTTTGAGATACAGATTTAAAATTTTTGGAGATATGAGCCTTCAAAGTTGGACCATTTTTTAGGTGGGCAACATTTTACCTAATTTACTATTTATGCAACTTAACGCATCTGAATAAAATGCAAACTATGTATTGAATGGGTATTTTGAACTTCCTTTTTATGTGTATTCATTGTAAAACAAACCCTAATTTATCAAACTATACATTTTTGGATATTTGTGATGAAAGTGGATGTGTAACGTCAAAGAAAGCGTTTTCGACCCCATAAAGTATATATATTCTTGATCTGCATCAATAGCCGAGTCGATTGAGCCATGCCTGTCTGTCCGTCCCTCTCCGTCCGTCCCCTATAAGCGCTAGTGCTCAGAGACTATAAGAGCTAGAGCAACGACATTTTTGAATCAGACTTCTGTGTGTATATGTCACTGTTACAAGTGTATTTCAAAACTCCGGCCCGCCCCCTTTACAGCCCCCACAAGGGTCACGAACATTTGTGGCATCCAAAAATTTCAAAGATATGAGAAAAGATACGCACAATCATAGAGAATGACCATATCCTACCCAATCGCCGAATCAAGATCAAATCGGATCATTATTATAACCAAAAGGAACAAAATCAATTTGCAGTGGCTACGCAGTGCCCGACGACACACGTTTTGACTGATTTTGTCTGTGACTGTGTCGTTCAATATTAAAACCGTCTGCCGGAGGAGAGAGCCATACTGACTATGTATCGGGCTTAAATGTAGAGTTGCGGTCGCAGCAGCAACTCACAACGTTCCCCTTCGTTTTTCTTTACGCTGTCCCTGGGGTTTCTCCTTTCAATGTCATTGGGGGTTCTCTTTACCCTGTCAGTGATACTCGCTGCCGCCACGAACCCTCGCGGTCACTGTTCCCCTAGTAATAACAGAGACCCCACTTTTTCTTAGATTACCTGGCTTGCGCCTCTATTTTTCTACTATAATGCCCACAATCTACGGGGGTTATACATAAAGAAATCATAATGTAACATTGCTTACTACTACTACCTTACTACTGTTATTTGTAGGGGCGGATCGAGACGCAGTTATCCAACAAAGAGTACGATATTATAGAATAACTGTAAGCAGTCGTCGTAATAAGAAATGCAGGTGGTGTCGATAAGAGCATATATGTAGTATATTTTATGTTGTCTGCTGATGTTCCAGGCCAGCAGCAGATGATTACCGCACTGTGCCAACTCCGGGCGCTCCGGTCCCAACCTTGCGCTCGCGCGCTCGGAGGGCGCTCGGGAGGTCAGATCCACAGTTCACGATCCACACGGCGCTCAAACCAGCATAGAGCATAGATCAGAAGCCCGAGCAGTTAGTTACTGTTGGATATAATTGTACCGTTTTAGTTTACCGTTCTATATATAAGCGATATATAAAACGGAGCTGAGCAAAGACGTAGTGGTTCGGTTAAACGTTTATTTGAGAGTGAGTAAAGTGGTATATACATTATGAGCACGATACAATACAGTGTTGCCAGATAATTGTTGCTTATTCAAACAATAGTATCGATTACATTTTAACACTTCTTCTTAAGCTACATATTATCATTTTAAACTAACTACCGCATGTTTTAACTTTGTCATTCCGAAGTAATTTAACAAAGTCGTCGTGTTTTTCTTGCTTAAACATTTTGTTAGTAGATCTGCAACATTGCCGTTTGTCGATACGTATTCTAGTATAATTTCATTACATTCTACTTTTCGCGAACAAAATGATACTTAATATCAATGTGCTTCGTGCGTTTGTGATGTACCGGATTTTTGAGCAATATGTTGCGAACTGATGTTGTCGCCATAGATGGTTAAAGGCTCTATAACAGTTGACCAACCAATCTCGTCGAAGTCTTCGTAAATAAATAGCCTCTTTAGCAGCCATAGATAGTGCTATGTATTCAGCTTCAGTGCTGCTCAACGCGACAACAACTTTGCTTAGTTGAAGTCCAAGAAAAGCACTGCCTTCACTAGGAAGAATGCGTATCCACTATAAGATCTTCTATCGAGCCTGTCATTGGCCCAGTCAGCATCAGCGAAACCTCTTACTGGTTCACCACACTTGCGGTATGAGATGCCCAAATTCTTCGTACCAGCCAGATACCTTAAATGTGTTTGCAGCCGTCTCGTGTTCTGCATGGGGATCCCACTATTTCGTTGCGACAGTTTGCTTACTGCGTGCAAAATGTCAGTCGGCTCAAGACTGCTAAATACATAAGGGAACCAATTAATGACTGATATTGTGGTTACATTTACCTTGACACAATTATCATCAATGCAGCCAACTTGATAGCCCGGGTCGAGGACGGTGTGCTGACTGGAACGGCACTTGCTCATGCCATACGTGTCCAATAGTCCTTGAATATGCGATTTCTGGCAAAACGAAATCGAACCCTGTTCACCGTCTCGCTCAATTTCCATTCCTAGGAAAAAAGTTTATGGGGCCGCCATCGTGCATCTTGAAGTTTGATGCGATCTTCTTCTTAATTACGGCTATGTCATTTTGTTTGGACGTGCGATAATTAAATCGTCGACGTAGACTGCAATATAGCTGTATGTTTGCTCATCTTTCTTGACGTACAAGCATGCCTCGTTCTTACATCTCTTTGAAGCCCATGGTAGACAATACCTCGTCGAGCGTTTTGTTCCATACTCGCCCGGATTGAGGAGTCCATAAAGTGCTTTACGCAGCTTTAGAACTTTTTCTGGATGATGCTTGTCGACAAAATTCTGAGGCTGCCTCATGTACACAGTCTCATGGAGTTTACTGTTCAGGTAAGCATTTGATATATCTACTTTGATGCATATACAGCTGTTTTTGCGTTCAGCAATTGCGAACAACATGCGAATGGTCTCGTACCGAATTACAGGTGAAAACGTTTCCCAATAATTTACTCCAAATTGTTGCCCACAGCCTTGAGCAACCAATCGAGATTTGAACTTCTCGATGAGACCATCCTTGTTTCTCTTAATTCGAAAACCCATTTTGGAGCCAATGGCTTTTGTCCTGGAGGAGTTCACCAATGACCACGTGTTATTTTCCTGTAGAGCGTCGTATTCCGTTTGCATTGATTCTTTCCATTTTGAGAATGATCGCCTTGCAATGCTTCAGCAACTGACTGCGGTGTCTCAGTGTCATCCATCTGATTTAGGAAACTATTGAGCACTGCCTGGTACTGCTTTTCGGTCGCCCAGGTTGACCGCTGCGGATGATTTTTGGTCTGCCACGCCCACGCTGTACTACATTCTCTTGTGGTGGCACCTCTTGACCACTCACGGAGATCTGTCGTCCGGTTCACTTGCGCTCAAAACCCTCCTCCCCCTTCGCACGAGTCACTGCTGGAATTTGCATGATCAGCAATTAAAGGTGCATATGAGTGTTGATCAGGAACTTTAATTGACTCAAGGCGACGCCAATTTGTCATGAAATCGTCATTTCGATCTGAAATACCACAATTCTCAATGCTTTTTGTGTCAATCTCACCTTCTATAAATTTCACATCACGCCTTTCAATTATTGTACGGTTCTCTCGATCGTACAGGCGGTAGGTTTGCTGTAAAGGAGTAGCCGACAAAATGTATTCTTTGCCTTTTGCCTGGAATTTTTTCTTCTGGTCTTATCCAAAGCAAATGCGCGATCCGAATACTCGCAGGTGTTTTACTGATGGCTTGCGTCCTTTCCAGGCTTCGAATGGTGTACCGCCACTTAAGGCTTTTGTGGGACATCTATTTCGCAAGTAAACTGCCGTGGTAACAGCCTCTGCCCACAAGAACTCCTCCAGCTTTGCATGGATTAGCATACTTTTGCCATCTCTACAATTGTTCGATTGGCTCTCTCGGCTACACCGTTTTGCTGAGGGGTGGAAGGAACCGTCAGTTGCCTTTGTATACCGCACTCGTTCAAAACCAGAAAATTCCTTATTTACATACTCTGTGCCATTATCGCTGCGCACAGCCTTTATTTTGTTGCCCGTTTGGCATTCCACAAAAACTTTTGAACATTTTGAATTTTTTCGAAAACTTGGCTTTTCGCGTGCATAATGTATACAAATATCTTGCGCAGTAGTCATCAATAAATGTCACAAAATAGCGATTGCCGCCGATCGATTTTACATTCATTGGGCCACATACATCTGTATGCACTAGCTCAAGTACTTGCTCCGTTGTACACATTTAACTTCTGTTGAAACGGCAATGCACATATTTTTGCTCTGTTACATGTATCACAATTGATTTCCATTTTCATATTTTCAAAGTTCATGCCATGAACAAGCTGTTTATCGTTCAACTGTTTTAAATCTTGGAAATTAAGGTGGCCAAACCTATTATGCCAATTCATTGCAGGAGAAATTGTGTTCAACATATAAACTGCACTTTTTCGAGCACTGTTTGTACACATACAAATTGTTTTCTTGCTTGGCTTTTATTATTGTTTCTCCTTTTTTATTTTTTAATCAGTGCCACTTTTCCAATAAATGTAGTAGAATTCTCGAATTTAGCTGCTGTGCTCACTGAGAAAAATTCATGTGTAATCTTTGGGACGTATAACACATTTTGCAAGTTTATTAAAATAGTTTCACCCTGAATTTTAACATTGCCTATCCGGGGGAAGATCCACGAACTTATTTGTAGCCAACATTATCGATGTTTCCTTCTCGACATAGTTTAGGAACATGCTGGATCGCAACACACTGTGCGATGTTGCGCCCTATCTACGCACCAAACTCTCTTTTGCTGCTCTCCGACAAAACAGTGCATTAAACTGCTTGCCTTCAGAATTTGTCCATTTGTTTTGCTATCCGCGTTTTAGATCTGCACTCGCTTGCTCGATGACCAGTTTTTCGCATTTTGAAACCCTAGTGAATTGTTGCTTTACGCCTGTGTTCCCGTCGTTCTTGGTTCCGTTATTCTCGACATTCATCGTTTTCTCGCGATCTGCGCTGTGTATGTGTGTGTATAAGCGGAGGTGGCCGAATGATTTTCGCGCTCAGCTTTCTCCTGTTTTCTGGTGCCTTCTTCCAGCATTTTTACTTTAAGTACTTCAAATTTTGATAGCTCGTCACGCGTTTCAATCGCGACTTCAAAATCGTCCCAAGATTCGGGCAAACTTCAATAACATGATGACTTTTAGCTCATCGCAGGAGTTTTATGTCCAGTTCCGCCAATTTTTCAATTGTCTCTACAAAAGAATTGACATAGGCGGACACATCATCGCCCCCACTGCATATTTAGTCGAATAAGTTTTTGATAAAGTTGCACCTTTGGATGGGGCCTTTGGCATGTGGAGTTCCTTTAATTTTTCCATATGGCTTCTGATGTTTCGCACGTCTTTATGTGCACAAACTGCGATGCCTTAACATTTAAGGTTATGTACGCCATTGCTTTCTGATCCAATTTATTCCATTTCTCGACAGCTGCGGCATCTCCTCCACTGCCTTTTCCACAGACTACATCCCATAATTCTGTCATTACCAGGACACTTTTCATGGCCATATGCCATACACTGTAATTGCCCTCATCAAGTTTTCGATTTGATTTGACAAATTCATGTTGCTAATTGTTCCGCGTTAATGTGTGCACAAAATAACTGTTGACAATTTAGCACAACCGACACTCAAACCCAGACGCTTTTTTAGTCTGTTATTAAGCCGAAACAACGAACTCTGGGCCCATAACCAATGTTGGATATAATTGTACCGTTTTTAGTTTACCGTTCTATATATAAGCGATATATAAAACGGAGCTGATACAAGAGACAGTAGTAGTGGTTCGGTTAAACGTTTATTTGAGAGTGAGCCCCGTGGTATATACATTATGAGCACGATACAATACAGTGTTGCCAGATAATTGTTGCTTATTCAAACAATAGTATCGATTACATTTTTAACAGTTACGTTTCCCACCCCGCTACAAGCTGCCGTCGTGCACATACGCGCACCTACAATTTACATACATATATACGAAAATACATGGAATATTTATTGGAACCAAATCTGACTTCTCCATTTGGATATTTTCCCACTCGTCGCTGGAAACCCGCTCCGGTGATCCGCCCTCCTACAAACATTGGTCCTTCGAGCCGGATCTTCGCCGTCCCCATAAGGAGAAGCTCACCCCAGCCAGCATCGGCGGATCGCTCCAAGTGTAAGATAAGTACAACCCTTCGATTGTGCCCAACACCAGTGCAGTGATTTTGTGCGAGTTTTCCATCCCAGTCCGAGTTCCCGCGGCATATGTACATATATGCCTTTCTCGCTCTAGCTCCAAATTAAACCATACTTCGTTCTGCCAACGGTTGTGGCCTCCTATTTCTCCAAAGGTTTAATTTGATCCGAGCTAGCTCCTGCGTTCCTCCTCCGATCCAGTGCCCACATTAATATATAGCTGTCTGTAAATCATATTCCTACCGCGCCCAGCTACCAGCTGAGCTTTCGTTGCTGACAAATGCACATGCACACAAACATACATACATATGTGTAAAGCAACGCAATCAAGCGGCTGGCAACAAACAAAAAGACATATTCTTGCAATTAATTTGTTGTTCATTCCGTGCATGCTCAACGGGTTATAGTTCTTTCGTTTTTTTTTAAAGATATAGAATAATAAATCACCAATCACAACCAATCTTTATTTAACTAATTATATTGCCAATAAAAATAAAACACGACTCCATACATACGGCCCAATACACGATCTTACATATGCGCACGCATTTTCAACTAGCAATACTTGCACATCTGTGTATACATACATATATTGTATTGTATTTATATAAAACGGTTCTCCGTTTTTTTACCCGTTGTTTCAATCCGACAAAGGGGTTCGTTAATCCAAGCCACGGTACCTTGCACATCAATACACACACACATACAAACAACAGCAGCGGTGCATTCTTTTTCGTTTTCCTTTTCGCTTTCCTTCTCCACCGTTTTGTATGTTGTTGTTGGTTTATAGAATATTTTTTCGGTGCCGCGCTTGACCGTAACGGAACGCCAATGACGCGCTAAATTGCACTTCGAGGGTATATTGTTTTAAGCATCCGGTTTGTCCGACTCTATATACTGATACCTCGTGCCTCCAATATTATTGTTCATCCTCAATTTTCATCCCAATCTCCGTATACCACCAAGTTGTGGCCATTCGCCCCACCTTCCTCATCCAACCAGTTTGTTCTCCTTTCTTCGTGTGATTTCCGAATATGCCAACAGGGCGTGAAGAGAGCAAAAACTTTTGTCCGTGACCCAAGTCCAAAGACCACGCAGCTCGTCCGCCCACATCACCCACCTCGGTGACTCGCAAAGCGAAGTCATCAACCACTCCCGGGCCCACCACAAGCTTCCCCCTGGGTGCGAAGACCAGATCGGTCCCCTCCGTCGCCGGTCACGCTTACGGTTCCAGCGCGTACGCAAAGCAATCGGCCGCCGACCCTCCGCACGGCTCACTCCGCTGCCACTACAGCAATGGCTAAATTTGAAGCAGCCTCACGCAAACTTATGCATTTCCAGATGCTAATACACCTTCCGAATCCCCGCACTCCATCGGCCTCTCTTGCCACGGTACGCCGTGACCAAATCCGAAGCCTGTGGGCGGAGGTTGAGGCAGAGCACAAAATTGTTTCGCGGTTGTGGCGGAAGACGGTGCAGCAGGGTGAAGCGGACCTTCAATCGAAGTTCGATGACTGTTTTACGGTGTATGAACAGTGCGTTGCTGATCTCAACGATCAGCTCCAACCCCAGACAGTCCGTCCCACGCCGTACAGCCAGACAAGTTCCACGGCGGCTGCCGCCTCCCCCACGCGACATCGAAGTTTTCGCTGGGGATTACCAGCAGTGGCCTACGTTCCGAGACCTGTTTACTGCGATCTACATACAGAATCCCGAGGCTGTCTCCCGTGGAAAAACTGTACCACCTCACCAAAAGACCAGTGGTGATCCGAAGGCCATAGTGGAAAAGTCCCCACTCACGAATGACGGTTTCGAGGCCGCTTGGAATGCCCTTCGGGACCGGTACGAAAATAACAGGCTCCTGGTGAAAGCCCAGATAAATATCCTCCTTTCATTCTCTTCCGTTGGTACCGAGTCCAGTCGTGCGCTAAAAGAGCTTCTCAGCACCATCCAGGGGTGCCTAACCGCACTGGCCCACTCAAAGGTCTCCACCGAAAACTTTTCGGACAGAGTGCTGGTGACTCATTTGTGCCTCAAATTACCGAAGACGACCCGGGCTTTGGGGAAGATTCCGTCACCACAAAGAAAGAAATGCCCACCTGGAAGGAGATGGAATCCTTCCTCAGCCAGAGATACCTGACGCTCGAAGCCATCGAGGACGGCAACCCGTCCGCTTCACACAATCCGAAAAGTGATCCGAATCCGCCACCTTCCCGAAGCAACCCCAACCCATTCCGTTCCCAAGGGAGTCCTGTTCCTCGGAGGGTTCACTCCTTCGAGACAACCGTAAATCCGAACCGGAGAACGTGTGATCTTTGTGGGAGAGAGAATCATCCGATCCGGCTATGCCCGCAATTTCTTCAAATAAACGCTGATGCTCGTGCCAGCTGCATCAAACAAAAATGCTTTGTCTCAACTGTTTCGCACGAGGCCATCAGATCCGGGAATGCCAAAGTGCCCATAACTGCAGCACCGTGGGGACCGACACCAGCTGCTGCACCGGGGCCAATCCCCGTGATTCCAATTCCCGTCGTACCGAGTCCGAGTTCTTCCGACGCGCCACCCAGCGTTCAAAATTATTTCGCCTCCGGCAAAGAGCTGTCCTTCTGGGAACAGCAATCATTAATATTTGCCACCTGGGGAAAATTTCCGCGCCCGCGCTCTAATCGACCCGGGCTCCGAGGCGACGTTTATCACGGAACGTCTTTTCCATATAATCAAGTTGCCGTTCCGACTCGCCCAAGCACAAGTCTCGGGCCTCAATCGGACAATATCCGCTCAATCCACGAAGATCTGTCATTTTTCCATCCATTCCCCGACGAGGCCGGACTTGCACTTAAACGCCACGGCCTATGTTCTGCCGGAACTGGCTGGTCACCTGCCATCCCATCCGATTCCGCAAACTTCGTTGCGAGACCTGCCGAACCTTGCATGGGCAGACCCGACCTTCCACGAGAGTTCACAAATAGATGTCCTGATTGGAGCGGATATCCTTCCGTCCATCCTGTTAAGCGGCTCACAGACCAACATCTGTGGATCTCTCCTCGGACAGGAAACCATTTTCGGGTGGGTTCTTACCGGCCCAGTGCCAAATACTGTACAAAGCAGGGTTTCATCCTTCTCTACGCAAAGTTTCCAACGAGCTCGAGGCTCCCTTAGACCAACTTCTTACCAAGTTTTGGGAGGTGGAGGACATTACCGGTGAAAATCGTAGGCGAGTCGGATGCCTACTGCGAAAGCAATTTCCTCCGAACCACGTCGAGAACGCCAAGCGGAAAATACGTTGTCGCGTTACCGTTCCGTGACCCAGATCGTCTCGGATCCGATCTGGGGTATTCAAGGTCGATTGCCCTGACTCAGTTTTTGCGGAACGAAAATCGTTTAAAAGAAACAATCTACCTTACAAGCGCAATACGACGCCGTGATCCAAGAATACCTGAACCTTGATCACATGACAGAAGTTCCTCCGATTCATGGGTCCTCAACCTACTACCTGCCGCACCACGCTGTCTTCAAGCCTGATAGCACCACCACGAAAGTCCGCGTGGTATTTAACGCATCCAGCCCGTCGACTAACGGTACCAGCTTGAATGATCTTCTGCTCGCCGGCCCTGTTCTCCAATCCGACTTAACCCTTCAGATCCTGAAGTGGCGCTACTTCCGGTACGTTTTCAATGCTGACATCACCAAAATGTATCGGCAGATTTGGGTAGATCCGAAACACACCCCTTCCAGCGAATATTGTTTCGCAAACAAGGAGGGCGAGATACGCGACTATGAACTGCAAACCGTTACCTTTGGAGTCAATTGCACCCTTTCTCGCCATCCGGGTGTTGCAACAGCTTGCAGATGATGTCCAGTCCAGATTTCCGAAAGCCAGTCGCATCATTCGGTCCTTCATGTATGTCGACGACGTCTAGCCGGGAGCGGACTCTCCCACTGAGGCTCAACCAACTATCCGCGAGTTACAGGCCGCCCTGAGTTCTGCCGGGTTTCCACTGAGGAAAATGGATAACCAACCACAAAGGGATATCCTGACTACCATTCCGAACGACCATCTCCTTCCACACCGACTTCCTGGAAATGGAAGCAGAGAGCACGGCCAAGACTCTCGGAATTCGCTGGAAGGCGACAACAGACGATTTCTTCTTCGTTCCGCCAGAACTGGCATCTAAGGCATCCTATACCAAGCGAGCGGTGCTTTCCCAGATAGCAAGGTTATTCGACCCTGCGGGCTGGTTGGCTCCTTTCATTGTCCGGTCAAAGATCTTCATGCAAGAAATCTGGTTGCAAAAGTGGGATGGGACGAAGATCTTCCGACCGAGATGCGTCAGCGCTGGCAGAGTTTTCTGCAGAGCTACTCGGCTCTCGACCAAATCCGCATTCCAAGATGGATTGGTTCCGAACCATCTGTAAAGGTCGAACATCACGGATTTTGCGATGCGTCCGAAAGGCGTACGGTGCGGCGATCTACGTACGCATCGAGACTGACCGTTTGGTCAAGGTGCAGTTCTCACCGCGAAAACACGAGTCGCACCCGTTAAAACTGTATCGCTCCCCGGTTAGAGCTTTGCGGCGCCGTGCTTTTGTCCGAAATGGCGGCGGCTATCCTGCCAAATATGCCAAGCGCACCTACAAGCTGCTTATTTCTGGACAGATTCCGCTATAGTCCTGTCCTGGCTGGCAAAGCCTGCTTGCCACTGGACTACCTTCGTGGCCAACCGAGTGACCAGAATATCCCAAGCCACCGAGGTCGAGAAGTGGGGTCACGTTCCGTCCGAACAGAATCCCGCCGACCTCGCCAGCAGGGGCGTATCGTTACAGGAGCTCGTCGAGAACCAACTCTGGTGGTACGGACCAGCGTGGTTGCAAGGGGCCCGGCATCAATGGCCAGCCCCAGGCGGGGACGATCCCGTGATAACCCTCGAGCAACGTGCTATGAAGGTTCATTTTGCACCGAGCCCATCCGAAGACAATCTGGAGAGAGCTCTGCGAGTCCGTGCATATATCCTTCGCTTCACAAAACGCTGCCGGAAGCTGGTCACCGAACAAAAGGACCATCTTACGAGCGAAGACATTACCGAAGCTGAGCGCACTCTTATCCTAGAGACTCAGCGCAGAGAATACTCCCAAAGAGTATCACTGCCTAAGCGAGAAGCGGGCAGTGCCAAGGTCAAGTTCTATCCTGAATTTGAACCCGTTCCTAGACCAACATGGGCTCATAAGAGCATGTGGCCGTATCGCAACTTCTGAAGTTCTGAAGATACGACGAACGGCATCCCATCATTCTCCCGTACCGCTGCCGGCTATCCCGCCTTCTCGCGCAATTCACCCACCGGATAACTCTTCATGGCGGCAACCAACTAATGGTGCGACTTATCCGATCAAAGTTCTGATTCCAAAGGTTCAAAAACTCATGAAGGGGTTGTGAACTCCTGCAAGGTATGCGTCATCCACAAACAGAAGGTTGCAAACCCAAATGATGGGAGATCTTCCCCACCGAACGAACTTCCTTTTCCAGACCGTTTACGCACACCGGGATTGACTACGCGGGTCCCTTCGAAATACGGAACTAACACAGGGCGAGCGTGTCTGATCACGAAGGGGTATGTGTGCGTATTCGTGTGTTTTTCCACGAAGGCGATCCATTTGGAACCCACGTCGGATCTCACCACCGAAAAATTTCTTGCCGCCTTCGCTCGGTTTCGTCGCACGGCGCGGATGTCCGCAGCGCATCCATTCAGATAATGGAAAAACTTTCGTTGGTGCCGCCAAAGTGCTTTCCAGTGACTTCCTAGAAGCGTTTAAGGGGCTCGATAACTGATGCGTATAGCCATCAGCGGGTTTCGTGGCGTTTTATCCCACCAGGAGCTCCACATATGGGAGGTCTATGGGAAGCCGGGGTGAAGAGTTTCAAAAACTCTTCTACAAAGCCACGCCCACTCCGAAGGTATACGTTCGAAGAGCTTTCCACGCTTCTCGCGAAGATCGAAGCGTGCCTCAATTCCAGGCCGCTCTCGCCGATGTCCGAAGATCCGACTGAGTTGCTGGCCCTTACTCCCAGGCACTTCCTTACCGGGGACCCTTAATGAGTCTACGGCCGAACCCGAAATAAAGGGTGACCTTAAATCAATAATCAATCGGTGGCAGCATTTAAAGGCCCTCAACCAACAGTTTTGCCAAAGGTGGAAGGAGGAATACCTCAAGGAGCTCCACAAGCGGACTAAGTGGCAGACGCCGACGCCAAACCTGCAGGTTGGCGATATGGTTGTCGTCAAAGAGGACAACCTGCCCTCCAACGAATGGCGGCTCGGGAGGATCCAGTCCGTGTATCCCGGCGCCGACGATAGGGTCCGTGTGGTGGATATCCTTACTGCCCGCGGGTCCTTAAACCCCTGTTGTAGTTCCATCCCATAAACGCCCTATTCCGTCCAACAATAACGCGAATGTCCCATTCAAAGCTCCAAGTTTCATTACTAATACTTCTTCGACCACTTTATTCCATCCTAGTTCGTCGTATCCAGTCATGGGCCCACGCTCCGAGCCAACCGCACCGGGGAGAGCCGTCGTCCACGGGGTAGAATCACCTACCGTTGCCGAGTCTGCCCAGGAATACATCCGCTACGGACCTGTCACGTGTTTCTGCGCCTGAGCCCTGAGAAGAGGCTGTCCGTCCTTAAAACAACAAATACTGCGCCAACTGCCTGGCGCACCAGCACCCGGGAAGGACTGCCACAGTGGCGGGCTGTGCCGGGTGTGTGGCAAAAACCACCACACGCTACTCCACATATCCGCGTCTCGCTGTCCAGCCCGCTCGGCCTCAGGGAATACAGTCGACAGCTACATCGGCCCACGCCGGACGCCGCCCTCGTCGTCCAGCCCGCTCCAGCCCAGGCTGCACCGTCGCCATCTACAGCGGCCCACGCCAAACGCCGTCCTCGGCGGCCCGTCAGCCGACCGGTCTCGGCTGCATCGTCGCCATCCACATCGGCCCAGCGTCTCGAGGGCCGTCCCCTCGTCACCCCGTGAACCGCCCCGTCGTAGGGACCCCGGCGCCCTCCGTAAGCTCCCTTCTACAACATAAAGCCTCATCATCCTCCCGACGGCGCTGGTGGTCCTGGATACGGGCTCCAAAATTTCGAAACGGGCGCGCTCATCGACCCATGCACGCCAGTGAGCTGCATTGACGACTCCTTTGGCCAGCCGCCTTCAAAGCTACCTACTACGCGCGTCGGCACGAGAAAGTGTGCACCGCGGTCATTCGCGCCAAAACAGGCGGCTTCCGACTGGAAGCCATCCTGAAGGTCGAGCCCCGTTTGCGCATCCGCACGCCGAGCCGACCTTTGAGCGATACGATCGGGCTCGTTTTGACGATCTGAGGCTCGCAGATGAACAATTCCATCGACCAGCCACCATCTCTCTGGCCTTAGGCGCCGACGTCTACCCGAAAGTGATCCAACCCGGGTTCCTGGCGCGCGAGGACGGCCTTCCTGTGGCCCAGAGCACGGTGTTCGGATGGATCGTATCCGGTGCATGCACACAGCCATAGACACCGATTGGGCTTTGCATCCTGCAGGGGGAGGATGTTCAGGCCAGCAGCAGATGATTGCCGCGCACTGTGCCAACTCCGGGCGCTCCGGTCCCAACTTGCGCTCGCGCTCGGAGGGGCGCTCGGGGCGGTCTTCCATCCACAATTCACGATCCACACGGCGCTCACCCAGCATAGAGCATAGATCATAAGCCCGAGCAGTTAGTTACGTTTCCCACCCCGTTACAAGCTGCCGTCGTGCACATACGCGCACCTACAAATTTACATACATATATACGAAAATACATGGAACATATTTATTGGAACCAAATCTGACTTTTCATTTGATATTTTCCCACTCGTCGCTGGATACCCGCTTCGGTGATCCGCCCTCCTACAAACACATCGCAATCATCAAAATAAATAAGTGCAACAAATTAATTGTTTGACCATTAGCAAAATTAATTTTTAATTTGCATGCTGTTATTTACAGTTCGTAAGACAGGTTAAACACAAATTTATAAAGGTATTTTTATCACGCTGTATATTTTTTTGCCAAATTCGATGAAAATAAATCATATCGATAACAAAAATTTGTAAAAACGGGAGCACCTAAAACGAAAACGAAACGTTTTGGCTGAAAACGTAAAACGCAAAAGTAAGGAAACGAAAATTGTATTTGAAGTTTGGCGCCCTTAGAGTCCTTTGATCCTGCTTATCGATACTTTAGGTGCCATCCCGATCGGCTGGATTTTGGTTATCAAAAAGAGGAGATCCACATGTAATAAAGAAAGAGTGAGCTAAAAGGTTACGCGCAAAAAAAATCGGCCAAAATCCTAAAACAATCTTTTTTTGTTTCATTACGGAACCGGATAATAAAAGATAAATAAGATAATAAATAAATAAATATGGACGGACTGACGAGCGGATGCAGATGGAAAATTTAAAGGGACTAATTACAGTGGACAACATTAATTCGGTTTTTTTTCAACTTCAAACGCGAATAAAATGTATAAAACTACAAAAAAAAAAAAATTAAATGGTAGAATACAGCTTGCAGTATTACCTTTTCAGAGAGGTATATAAATTAATGATTTTGTTTTAAATTAGAAGAAAATATGATTTTAAAAAAGACCAAATTTCGCTACTTTAATATTCGGGTTTTTCTTATATGACTAAAAAAAACTTTCTTAATCTAGAAAAAAAAAAACGTAATGATGTTTCGCTTAGGTGTTTTTGGCATATTTTTATGATTTTTTGGGTATATTCATGCCGATTTCGGCCCACTTTTCCTGAAGCCGCCCTTTTTGAAGTGGATAGGACGACATTGGCGTTTTGTGTACACGGTCCAGCTAATTCCACAAATTTTCAATAGAGTTTTAGATCAGGCGATTGGGGCGGCGTCTCCACTACTTTTTGCGCAGCTTATAGCAGCCAAGACCTTACTTTATGGGCCTTATGTTTCGGGGTCATTGTCCTAATACAACTTGAACGTACGGGTCGCGATCGTTCGATTTTTCCATGTTTTTTACTTCATCACCCCACATTCTCATATAAATCCATCGTGTTTCTTTCACAAACAACTTAGTTGGCTTTTAATAGAGACTTTGAAGAAAAAAACTTGTATGAAGAATCATCTCTTATAAGAGAAACAGTAAATGAAAAAGACTATAAAACGAGGGGGGGGACGTTGTGAGTTGCTGCTGCGACCGCAACTCTACATTTATGCACTGATACATACGTATGGCTACATTAAACGACAAAGAGTGCGTGCGAGAGAGACAGAAAATCAGTCAGAACGTGTCGACTGGCGCTGCGTAGCCACTGCAAATTGATTTGTAACTTTGGCTATAACAATAATCCGATATGATTCGATTAGGCAAGATTCGGCAATCTGGCAGATATGCACATTCTGTGCGTTTTAATTTTCTTATCTTCAAAATTGTGGTTGCCACAGATTTCGTTGTTTAAGGCTGCGAAGGAGGTGGGGCGAAATTTTGAAACACACTTGTAGTGCGAGCTCTCTACAGTGAGCAAAATGAAATACACTTGTAGTGAGTTCTTGTAGTGAAAAATTACAACAGCTTTGTAACAGTGAGAGCTCTACAGTCAGGTCTAATAGTCTCTGAGATCTGTGGATGCTCCGGATTTTCGTCCATTGCGGGGCCGGAAGGGGGTGTGGGCGAAATATTGAAACAAACTCGTCAAGGTCCGATATCACAGGAGTGTGGATACCAAATTTGCTGCTCTAGCCTTATAGTCTCTGAGATCTAGGCGCTAATCTTTTTCGCTAAGCAAAGTCGGCTATGATACGTGTGTGTTAGAGAGAGACAGGGCGAGAAAAATGTCTGTTTTCTTCATTCTGGCTATAATAATGATACGATCCAATTCAGATTCTGCAGTCAGAAGATATGGCTATCTTCTACGATCTCTGCGTTTTTGGTTTTCGTATCTTTAAAAATGTGGATGCCACAGATTTTCGTCCTTTGTGGGGCGGAAGTGGGCGGGGCGAAGTTTTGAAATAAAAAGTGTAACAGTGACATATCACAGAAGTCTGATACAAAAATTTCGTTGAGCACTCAGACGCTGATAGGGACGGACAGACGGACGGACGGACAGACGGACAGACGGACAGACAGACATGGCTCAATCGACTCGGCTATTGATGCTGATCAAGAATATATATACTTTATGGGGTCGGAAACGCTTCCTTCTGGACGTTACACACATCCACTTTTACCACAAATCTAATATCTCATTTTGAGTATCGGGTATAAATACCAAAACTACTGTTAAGGATATTTTTCGTTACGGACTCACTTTTTTCTCGGGTTACCTTGATTTGATTCGTTTTAAAGTGATGGCCACTACTCTATAATCGTCTAGCTCACTTTATTTAAAAAAACTGCACGTCACTGTTAACAGAAACTCTCGCTCTAGTGTGGATCACCGCCGAAGCTTTTAAAGGACGAAAATCTGTGACATCTACAATTTTGAAGATGCGAGAAAACTAAGAACGCAGAATTATGGAGAATGACCATGACCAGATTGCCGAATTTAAATAAGATCGGATTATTATTATAGGAAGGAACAAATGAAACTGCAGTGGCTACGCAACGCCTTCCACGCGCTTACGCATTCCCTCTTTTTCACACACACCTCTTATCGTGCACGAAGACGGAGGGAAGCCAGAGCGAGCTTCACTCGCTTCTAAAGCGATTTTGCCAAGTGATACCCCTTCAGATGTAACAGGCGCAAACAAAAACCCTTTTGTTATGTTTATCTGCTGTATACTCAAACAAACGCAAAAACGTTTGAATATATGCGTGCGGACCTTTGCTCTAAATGAAAATTGATTAGCGGCGACATCGCTCTATCCTTTTGACTCCTTACTCAATTAAAGTTATATGAAAATGTTCTGCCATTGCAAAAACCTCAAGGAGCATCTTGCGCAAATATAAATGTTCGAAGAAGCGACGCAAATTGTTTAAGCAAGTGCCATCGAGAGCATCATTGTTTGTTTTTTGCTATTGCCTGTTTTAAGTACGGCTGTTATGTATGACCCTTAGAACAAAGTACACCACGATAGTATAAAATCAGTCCCGAAACTTTATACTTTTGGTTTGATTAAGATTACCATCAACACTGTAGACTTTTGGGGTGTTGTCACCTATCTGATATGTGCCCGACTGTCCTCGTAAAAATGCTTGTCCCTCGCCTAAATTTAGCAGTCCAGTATTTAATGGTTAAAGGCGATGGAGCTGATTCCCATAAACCTTTTCCCCATAATTTTCTTTGTTTGGGAAAACAGAAACAGAAATCAGCTCGATATTCGATTTGACTCATTTTTGACAACAATGCTAAACAATGACCATTATAAAACTCGCGCCAAAATTAACAATCTTGATAAAACCGCCTGAAATTTTACCTCGGCAGTTATCTGATAGAAAACACAACACTGTTCTTTTGGTAACGCCGATTACTTATCAGCTCGCCCGTGTTATTGATTAGAAACTTTACACGGGTTTTCTTCCGTTTTTGATCATTAGATCCTTGCATGTTTTCACAATTTACGATTTAATGTTCTGACGGAAGGACCTTTGCAG
Source organism: Drosophila lowei (assembly GCA_008121275.1). NCBI lineage: Eukaryota > Metazoa > Arthropoda > Insecta > Diptera > Drosophilidae > Drosophila > Drosophila lowei. The sequence continues at coordinate 31,261,957 of CM017781.1, read as the reverse complement.
TTATGAAAAGATAATGAAAAGAAAATTCTCGTACTTAATTGACTAACGTACTTTATCTTAACATGAACTATTTTTACTTACTCTGATATCCTTAAGTGTTAAAATGTCATTGGTAAATGTGTTATTTATAACAGCTGGCTTATTTTTAACGCTGGGAAAAATAATGCCACCTTTTCGAATAGTTGATTTAGTAGTAACTGGGCTGTAAGAGGCTGTAGAAGCGGAAAGTGTTCCATTAAGCATAACACTGATAATATTGCTTATGTTGGTGCTCGTTGACAATATCGGCACATCACTTGTTATTACATCTCCAGTAGAAGTAGTTTTTGTGGTTGGGAAGTTGATGGGGATGTTGTTTCAGACAGTGGTATAGAAGACAATATTGGAGGCAATGGCGTTTTAACCTCTGTAAAATTGTCATCTATTATTGAATATCTTCAAAAATTAAAAAGTGAGAAAATAAGTCCTTAAAAAAGAAAATAATTTAAATTACTTGCTTGAGTCATATTCCACCAAACGATCGATGGTTGGGTCCATTAAAAGTTCTGTGGGACCTGGACGCGTTGCCAGTAATTGCACATCATTCTCTTGTTTCTTTAAACGCTTTTCTACCATATCTAAGTTGTTGATAATTAAGTTAGTTTTGTTTTAGATCTTGGTGAATTTCATCAATGGCCCGTTCCTGGCGTTGTGTTTGTGTCAAAAGAGCATCAGACTTTGGTAAAAGATGGTCAACTGTTGATTTTGTGCCTACCACGACGTCCCAAACTTCGTCCATTTTTTCAGATACTGAAACCATAGGCCGTATTTGCTTAACAAGAGCATCAATTTTGCTTGATTTGATGGGTGGTGGCGCAGTTGTGGTGATATTGAATGCATTTAATTGCTCGTGATGATCAACCACCGCATAGTGAATATCGTGAATCATTCGAATCATTCGCCCAATATTTTCTGACACAATATTAATGTGAAATTGCAACTTCTTGTCAATACTGTCTGTTGAATCGCGAAGCTCACTCAATTCTTCGGACACATGAGTCA